>OZ021722.1:110745441-111217941 GCA_963978545.1 Linyphia triangularis
TTTTTTATAAGAATACTCTTCTTATCCTTTAAAGACATTTTCTGCGCCAAAAAACAGTCAGAACTAAAGTGATTTTGTTTTGAACAAAATATACATTTAAATTTGGCTGGCCCCTCTTCCTTACCTGCATTAATCAAGACTGCATTTGTGGGCGAAGATGGCTCCTCATCCCTGCGGTTTGGTAAATTCTTCTGTGGCACTCCAAGTCCCGAGCGAGCAAGTATGATCATCTCCTCACTTTGCACCTCCGAGCGAAGGAAGGACATTAATCTTTCCAAAGAACGCACGCTTGCGTCAGCTGTTCCACTGGATGCCTCATCAATGGATCGACTCCTTTCCCAGGCACGCAGCACCTGTTCCGGAAGGCTGGACTCCACCAGGGGTTCCAGAAAATCGGCAAACTTTTCTTTCGTGCGCCCCAAACTTTCCAAAGCAAGTAGCTTACTCTCAAGTAAGTCATACAGTTCAGATAGGTCGACTTTTCCTTTGCCGGATGCGTTTTTCATAACCAGGCTTAGAAGGTCCCGTACATAAATTTGAACGAGTAATTCATCACGACCGAATCTATCCTTCAGTTGAACGATAACTTTTGAATAGTTTTCTCTCGTGGGCGGGTAGCTTTCTACCAGCCTCGCCGCTTTAGATTTTGGCACTACACTTTGTAACAAATACTGGAATTTATCTTCATCCGGAATATTGTCATCGCTATGAATTTTGCTAAATTGCGACCAAAAGGCTAGAAAATCCTTCGGCTCACCTGTAAATCTTTTCAACTCCAAACGGGGTAACTTAAATTTACGTTTTTCTTCCATCGCGTTAGCACTTTTCAATGCGTCAATATTCATGTTAATTTTTAATTCCAGCTGTGTCGAGACCGCACAAAATCTGTCCCTGTAGGTTTCCGCTTTTGCAAAATCTTCATCGTAATTCGTCGCCAAATCTTCATCATCCAAGAGAGCTTGTGCAATGTTCTCCTGTACGGCTTCCAGGCGAGAAAATTTATCCAATAATTGTTTTTGCAAAAGACATAGTTGGTTTACCGTAGTTTCATCATTTCGTAAAACCTCTTCAACATTATTGGCACACACCGTGAATGATTGTCTCAAAGCTTTGCGTTTCGTGTTTTCTCCTTCCATAGTCAATCTTTAAATCGTTTTAAAGTCAAAAGTCGCGGACGCCACAAAAAATATATGTAGGATCTCACTTGGATCCTTTTTCAGGTTCAAATTATGGAAGGTAACAAACGCCAGCACACTTAAGAAACGAGAGCAAAACCCTTCACCTCTTTCTTTAATTACAAAAAGTTTAGAACTAGAACAAGAACATATATAAAATAACCGTTTTTACATTCTAAAAAAAAGATTATCGTCTGCACTTTTTCAGTTCGTAACAGAATTCAGAACAAGCCGAATAGTACAAAAGTCAATTCTTATAAGCAACTCCATGATGACGTAACATTATGAATGTCAAACAGAATGTAAAATTTTAATTAGTTCTTTTTTAATTAATATTTTAACTAACTTTTATTTTACAAAGTGACTTCAAATAGAGATACAGCTCTGAAATTTTCAACATAAGTAATTTTGGCCTTCTTATTGAACTATTGAAAAAATGAATTTTAAATTTGTTGTTAGTTTTTTTTTTTAATTAATTAATAAATATTTTACAAAACGGTTTCTAAAAGAGCTACAGCTCTGAAATTTTCAACATAAGTAGATTTAGCCTTCTAATTGGATTTTTAAAAAACGGAATTTTAAATTTTTATTTAGTTCTTTTTAATTAATTAATAACTATTCTACAAAATGATATCCAATATTGCTATAGCTCTGAAATTTTCAACATAAGTAGTTTTGTCTTTTATTTGGCCTTTTTTTGAAAAACAGAGTTTCAAATTTTTATTTAGTTCCTTTTTAATTATTATTATTTTTTTTTTTTTAATTTATTAATATATATTTAACAAAACGATATCTAATAGAGCTGCAGCTCTGAAATTTTCAACATAAGTAGTTGTGCCCTCCTAATTGGACGTTTGAAAAACATAATTTTACATTTTTATTTAGTTCTTTTTTAATTAATTAAAAAATATTTTACAAAACGATTTCTATTTGGGCTACAGTTCTGAAATTTTCAATACAAGTAGTTTTGGCATTCTAATTGGACTATTGACAAACAGAATGTTAAAATTTTAATTTGATTTTCGATTGATTCTTTGAATATTTTTTTTTTTTTTTAAACAAAAAGCGACTTCTAATAGGCCTAGAGCTTTGAAAGTTTCAACATAAATAGTTTTGGCTTTCTAATTTTGCTTTCCACAAATACGTGTTAAAATAATCTTAACCCTCTGAAACCTTCAGCGCCCGAGAACTATTTGTTCTGCAGAGGGTTCTCTGGCGGTTTCGGGCGTTTTGCGATCTTCGAAGTTTGGGGGGTCTGGTCAGCTTCCTCACCTCCTGTGGTGTTGATTTATAGGGGGCAGTTCACTCCTGTCAACTCCGAGAAGCAGAGTCTTGTGGCGAATTTTTTTTTTCTTTCTTTTGCATGGGACATTTAGTAGAAACTCTTTCCGCGCGGGAACTTTTACTAGAGAATTGCCAAGTTTTACAAAATAATTTGCGTTTTGGTTCGCAAAACTTTAAATACATATGAAATAAACCATGCTATTGATATTGTTAAATAAAATTATAATATTTAGCTAAACTTCTTGAAGAAATTAATTATTTCGTCAAGACAGATCCCTCTATAAATTGTTTTAGTCGCATACAGCTGCGAACTCAAATATTTGTGAATTTTTGACTCATTTTCAAATGACGTTATTCTTTTTTTTTTTTCGCGAGACATAATTATATAACCCATGAAAACAAAGTTTTAAATATTAATCCTTTATATACATCGCCAATTTTTAAATTCGTTAACACAGCGCCGATTCTGTTAACAGCGTGTGCTTGGTGCTTGTATCTAATTTTAAATATCAAACACATTTATATCAGCAAAATGTGTTGCAAACTACGTTTCAAAATGTATTTATTAGAAATGAACGTGCATTTATGCATTCACATCCAAACATATTTTTTTTTATTTTGATTAAAACAATTTTATTATTTATTTATTTAAAAAAAATTTGGCAATATCAAAGAGTTTCAACAATGATCGGCTTACTGCTATTTTAGCGTGATTGGATGAAGGCAAGTTAGTTTATTAGTATTCCGTATAAGCAACTTTTTAGTGACAATAACAGCCCCAAAATGTGAAAGAATGTATTGCCATCGACATCGAATTTATCTACCAACTTTCAGCCCGCTTGGATGACGGCAAGGTGGGTTAATTAAGCATCCGCAGACTTGCACTCTATCGACACTCACACAAAATCGAAGTTAATTTAAAGAATTCAAAATACATCCTTTATTGAAACTTTAATGCCTCTAATACGTACGTTATTGAAATATTCGATTTTTCTTAGATGCTATTTTATAATTTTAGGTGAAATGAAAGTACTCCCCTCGCTCGATAAAAATTTAACACTCCCTGTTTCACCACGATTAATAATTTGGTATTGAAGATCAGAACAAATAAAGGATTCTACTTACGTAGGATTGCTTAGCCATATGAAGTCCGTGGCGTATACAGGGAGGAGGCTGATAGGGCTACAGCTCCCTGAAAATTGAGAAAAATTATATTTCCAAGTGTAATGTAACAATTTTTGTAAATAGTTAATACTTAATATCCTCATTTAACTAACTTTTCGAGTCAGTCATTTTTTCAAAATAACTATAACAACGAGAAATGAACACAAAAATACAAGCACATCTATTTCATTTCAAACTCTTCCGATTTTACATTTCTTTCTCATTTCTATATGCTGGGGTCATGACGTCCTTCAGATGGTCAGAGCAGAGAAAACTTACTGGTTCCCTGAAAGAGCATGCGTAGACACAAAGACTTCTCCTTCCTGATACCAATAATACAAATCTGCCATAGAAAATCTGGTAAAATTTTATGAAAGAGGTTTTCTTGGTTTTCAAAACATCATCGAAGCAGATTAGGAAATATGGAAAACAAAATACAGGGTTACTAGAAAAGAATCATTCATTTTCAAAACCCGACTTATTCAAAAGTATTATACTTACAAATATGATTGGTACAAGAAAACAACAGCAAAATATTTAAGTTTTATGCTCCAGGTGGTGCTCAAGTTTACCCGATTTATTCAAAAGTATAATACTTTTGAATAAATCTTGTTTTGAAAATGAATGATTCTTTTGTAGTAACCCTGTAGAAAGGTTTTCTTGATGCTTTCGCAGAATGTTCTGTAGACATATTTCCGAATATACGTCACTTATTAAAAAAAAAATGTATTTTACCAGTTTCAATTGAAACTTCTGAGCTTTCAACTTTGTGATCATTAACATCATATTAAGAAATTCTATGAGCAAAACAAGGTTGAACAGACTGGCACTTTTTGTCAATTCACAACAACATAAAAATTTGGTTTCAGTAGCCAATGAAATTGCCTTGTTTAGGGATTTAGAATACACCAATAAACAGTGTTTACATTATAACATAACAATATTTAACATTTAATAAATTTCACTGTATACACCAGCGTTGATTTTTTAACATGTTACTTCTTGCGTTGTTTGTATTATGTGTTTACATTGATTTTATTTATAACATTCATGCTTACGTTTTTTTAATAACACATGCTTAAGTTGTGTTTTAGAAACGGCACTAATGTTTATTAAATGTTCTTTTCGTTATAATGTAGAATTGTAAGATTATTTGTTTTTCAATACCTTAACAGAATAGTTGTGAAACACTGCAGTTTTAAATTTCCTTTCACAATGTTAAAAAGTGAGTAATTTTAATTTATAACTAGTTTTATTATTTTTTAATATTAGCTGCCCAACCCTCTTTCCTATTATGATCAAATGTTCAGTTTTTTAAGGCGTTACATGAATATGGCAAGAGCAGACAAAAGTCTTTTTTTTCTTTCAGAAAACCAAAGAAAAAAACTAAATAGTGAGTAACTATAATACTACTAAAAAAGTGTAGTAGAAGTACTGATCCTCCAATTCTAAAATGTGACTGCAAAAAATTAATAATCAAATGAAATAATAAAATAAAATTTTAAAGATTGAGACTGCTCTACAAGAAAATAGCCTATAAACACACTAAAAAAAATGGTGACTAAATAAAAATAAACATTAGAAAAATTATAATTTCACTCCATAATACTAAAAAAACATGAAAAAGTAATAAAATAAACAACAGAAAATAATGAAGTAGTTCTTGAAGAGCTGGTCAACAAGGTTACCAGGAAAGCGACTAGCAGAAGAATTCATTGTTTTTAACACTACGCACATTTGATTAAAAATTACAAAAGTAAAAAAAAAAAGCTTACCTCAAACTTCAGGAGATAGCTTTGAGTTGGGTTTCAGCATTTTGCAGTCAGATCTTTTGAGTTATGGAATGCAAATTTTCTGAGAAATATTGGAAAATGTATTTTAAACAGAGTTTGAAAGGGACATTGGAACAGATGTAGCATAGGACATTTGGCGATTAGAAAATTCGCCAAAATTAAAAACACAGTAACTAAAATAAAATTTAAATAAAAACAAAGAAGGGCTTGTCAAGAAGAACCCGTGATATCTTGTTTTATTAAAAAATTTTAAAATTTCTTGGATCCATACAACAAAACAAAAAGACAAAAGGTACCGAATTTTTTTTTTTTAACTTCAGATGGGGAAAAGCACCTCCTCTATTTCTAACCCCCGCCCCGCAAACCAAGAAGCAGTTGGGCTCGGTGTATCTGTCAATACCATACAACAGCGTTATAGCCTTGGGAAATTGGTTAATTGGCCACACATGCTGCATGTCTGCTCTTTGACAAAAGACCAGACATGCCTTGGGGATGCACCGGAGTGTCCTTAAAGTGGGCTTGCAATATACGATTGATAAGAATGTATGAGTTCAGAGTAACATTTAATTTTAGTATGTGTGTCAAGATTTAGAATTTATACATTTAAAATTGAATTTTTTTTAAACTAATTTCAAAAGCTAGCTATCGATACAAATAAAAGTAATTTGTTTAAAGATTTATTTATTTAAAATTTAAATAATTATTTTTCAAAATACCAAGTTTACATTCTCAAAAGCATTTGTTATTTGGGTAAATGGTATTCATATTATTCATTGATTTAAAAAGGAAATGGCCGACCAAACGGTATAGTGTTTAGAGTGCAAGCTTATAGACCGCGAGGCTGCTTGTTTGAGTCCCGTGTTAGGCATGGGTGTTGGTAAATGTATGTTGGCTTGTCTAATGACGAATGTTTCGGCGCATTATAGCCCTCGTGTTGCTGAAGGCGCCAGATAATCTGAAAACAACCAAGCAAAAAGGAAATGATAAATTCATTACTTATGTAAGAACGTATCACCAGAAATTAATGCATATCTAAAATGATTATTAATTCATTGTGTTTGTAATTTATGTAGAAATTTTTTAATATTTGAGAACTACCTGGTTCAATTTGCAGGCAACGTTTTGTAAAATGTTAGGCCCTTACGATATTATTTTACCCTTTTGATTATTTTACCCTTAAGTAATACTATTGGGGGGGGGGGGGGAGAAAGAAAAAAAATCTTTTTTTTTATACTGCTTTTTTTAAAAATGTCCGTAAAATTGTTAAAATGTTAAATACGTAATTGTTTTGAAATCCAATACATTGATTTGTTTGAAAATTTTGCCTTGAGATAAAAATTATCTAATAATCATTAGTTATTTAATAAGTTTTTCTAAAATATCAGAAAATTCTGTAAAATTGTAGTACTCGATTAATCGACAGCAAACTTTTATAATTGAAATTTTATTTTAAAATTTAAAACTTTAAAAAAAAAAAATCTTTATATTGTTTTTGTCCTATCCTTTCTAGTTTGTCTAGAAAATACGATATTTTAGTATGCTGATTTATAAGTTTATATGTATTTCTTGGCCTATTATGTTGAATATGCAATAACCTCGAATACCATGAAATGAATTTAATTGAGACCTTAAACTGTTTAAATAAAGGTCACATAATCTAAAATGCTGTTTTCGAAAGTTTCCAAAATGTCTGTTCGTTGCTTTTCTTTCTTACAAAAACTATCAGTTGGAAATATTTTCTAGCGTATGGGAGTTTGCCTCTTCATTTTTCTACCTAAATAAGCCAATAAAATAGCTTTCGAAAAATGTAACCTCTTACTAGGAATAAATAAATGGAAGCCGATATGCATTTCACAAGATGTTTTAACAAACTATTTTCTTAAAAATCAGTACACATAAGGACATTTTAACTTTTATTGAAACGAAAAAATTAAAACAATAATTTATTTTAATTCTTGTATTTTAATGTTTAGAAATGAATATTATTGAGATAATTTTTTTTTAGAGGCTGTATTACAGTATTTTATAAAGCCAAAACATATCATGAGAGCACCCAATTAACGCTGGTGTACTATTTCTATTACCAAAACCTTTTTTACATTTACCAGGGTTCGGCAGACGTTTCTGTGCAAAGAGCCAAACATTCAATAATCATCAGAATCGCAGTACATTTAAAGAGCGGAAATACGAGTTTTTAACAACGAACATTTTTATAGTATAAAAATCATGGCAGATGAGACCAGGCCTGTAGCCAGAGTGGGGCAAGACCTGGAAAAATCTTCGCCTGTCCTGGAAAATTTTATCCCAATCATTTGTAAACCTTTATATCTATGATTGAATAGAAAGGAACATTTTGCTGCTGGAATATACCTTCGGTTGTAGCACAGCAACTTGCGAATCTACCTTTCCACTACCTTTTGCCATAAATTGTCCCTAAAGAATGTCAATGGGCCACGAAAGGATGGCAAATCTAGTGTTTTGGGAATTTGAAGTAGAGATAAGAGTTTTGAAATTGTTTAATATGGTGTAAAGATAGGAAATTGCTATTATACTAACATTTATCATTTTATTTTAGATTTTTTTGTTACGCTATGTATTTTAAAAAGTTTCAAAATGTTTAATATAAGACCAAGAATAGAAAAATGAATTTCTATTATTTTATATTATAATTAATAAAATATGCAAATAAATAGAAAAAGGGTTTTTATATTATAATAGTATCTGATAAATTTTTCAGAGTATTGAAAATGATAGGAGAAAATAAAGGAAAATGCAATTCTATTAGTAATGTGTGTGTATATATATATATATATATATATATATATATATATATATATATATATATATATATATATATTAAAGATATAGTTTTTATATAAAAATGTAAATAACTTTTTATTGCTGAAAGAATTTCTTAAATGAAAAGTTTGTTAAAGAGTTATGTAGCTGTTCCACAAGACCAATGATAGAAAAATGTAATTTGTTTAACAATATATATTTTTAAATAGAAATGTAAGAACAGAACTTCGAAAAAACTTTTTATGTTAAAAAAACTTTTTATGTTAAAAAAAACTTTTTATGTAAAAGTAACTTTTACTAATTTTTATATTTGTAATTATTTTTAAAGTAGATATTCTTAAGTTGAAATGTGTGAAAAATTAAGAGATGGACAAGCATAGAATATTTTAAAGGAATAGAATTGTATTAAATATACTTTAAAAATTTTTTAATTGAAAGTTTTGTTTTTATCAAAAAAATTTCTGGTGTAGAATCTTTAAAAGAATTAATAAAAATAAAATTACATCAAAAATACATTAACAATGTTCCTTTTTTTAAATATTTTTTTGTATATGTACTTCACAAAGTGCTCTGATAAATACTCTTTTACGAATTGTAAAAATTGTATAAATTTGTAATAATTGTAAAAATTTCAATTGTAAAAATTAATTGAAAACCAATTAAATAATTTATATTTCTGCCCCTCCTGGGAAAAATTTTGCCTGTCCTACAAACTTTGGCTGGCTACGGGCCTGAATGAGACAAGTCAGCTGTCCAAATTTGGTGTTAATTAACGCATACGATTTAGTTCATTCTTTTTTAAATTCTCGATTTTTCACATCAATTTTTTTTCTTCGTTTTGGATGAAATCGAACTCGGATTTTTCCAATCAAGTGTATAAAAAGCAAAGGTCGTTTTAGCAACACGCGCATGTGTAAAATTTTACAGCAAAATTTGCCGTCTACCTCAGTCGGAGACAAGAGAACAACGAACGTCAACAAAAGCTCGATGCAATTGGAATTGTGACGCATCATGGGCGCACTCATATAGCGCATTCTGATTGCTCTGTATTTTGACTGGGAAGGTACCAGGGGGCCGCTAACTTTAAGTTGGTATTTGAGAACAGTGCTATCAGTTCATCTTACTCCTCTAATTTATCTTTGTTTTTTCTCGTTTTCTCTATATTTCTGGTTTGAGAATACGCAGCAAATTTAGTATTTGTTTACCCAAACAATGAAAAAATGTATAATCATTTATTGCTTCATCTTATTCTTAGGTTAAATGTCCTGAATGCATGTGGTTATAATAACTGTGGAGATATTATCTTTTTAGTATCGACGCTAATATGTGTATATGGGCGAGGGAGGGTAATTGGGCCCGAGTTACATTTGCATAGGGGCCGAAAATCCTGTCGGCTGCCCTGTCTGTATTTAAGGGAATGTTGGTGAAACACGGCTAAATTTCATTTCATTATGTTAAACTTACAGCACATAAGGAACATTTCTGTACCTCAGAAGTAAACTATCATAAAATGCGGGATCCCATAAATGCAATTTAGTGTTTAACATTGCACTCCTGGTAGTTTATCTTAAGTACAGATTTATAAATTGTAGTATCGTAAAAACGTGTTACGAGGTAAAAATTACGCTCAGAGTGAATTATGGAATTAAGCTATTGTTTATAACAAAGAATGTACTATTTAAAAAATTCTACCCCAACGCAATTCAATAACTTTTTGCCACAAAAATAGCTGATTTTTTTTCGGCCCATAAAACTTTTCGAAGAAACAAAAAAGTTACTTGTCTATGAAAAAATTGTTAATGTTTTCTAGGCTGCGTTACTATGTGTCAACAACTAATTAAGCCTATTTCTTTAAGAATTTGATAAAACGTTCCAACGCTTCCGTTTTAATAATATTATTGCAGATTGATAAAAAATTAATTAATTATAATTATAAAACAACGTACGTACCGGTTTTTACAGCGGGAATTAAAGATGAAAGTATTTCATCTTCCGTGTCCGTCAAGCTCTTGGTCAAGCTCTTTAACCAACATTCGAATGCCAAACTCAAAACCGGTTGCAAGATACGTTTAGTCACACACGTTTTACGGGGGAGATCTTATCTGATCTGCGGCAAGGGGAGAGGAAAGACTGCAGCCTTTGGAATTCGACCCTTTACCTACCCTTTCGAAAAGGGGGGGTTGCTGATGCCCTGGAATTCGACCCTTTACATATCCTTTTCGAAAGGTGTTACTTTCCAAGCTTTTTACGGCTGCCCTTTTCAAACCCTTTTATTAGAAGGGAAAGACTGCAGCCTTTGGAATTCGACCCTTTACCTACCCTTTCGAAAAGGGGGGGGTTGTTGATGCCCTGGAATTCGACCCTTTACATATCCTTTTCGAAAGGTGTTACTTTCCAAGCTTTTCACGGCTGCCCTTTTCAAACCCTTTTATTAGAGGGTTACTCGGCAAGCTTAGAACTGCAAGTCTAATGACAAGCATATGACAAGGTTTTCGTAAGCTTGCATGCTATCTGGGTTGTCATCCCAAAAAATGGAGATGAAAAAGTTGAGTACGAAGCAAGACAACAAAGCAAATTATAGTTTGAAAATGTTCAACGTGTATATGTATTCACTAGCTGAATACCCGTGCTGCGCTACGAAATTTTACCATTAGCATTTTAGCGATCAAAAGACATTCATGTATTCTACACTTCAGACGTTTGCTCCCTTTTCGATCCCGACAAATTGATTTATCAAAATAGGAACTTTCCTTTGTTGACATTTTAAACGAAATTTATAATTGTGAATAGTAAACTGGAATAGTTTATTGTGTTTATGTTTGCTCTTAGTTCTAAATTTCAAAGTAGTAGCTGTATTGGAATTAAGTTAATTAGACATTAAGTTAATCCTCGTATAGTTTCAATGTTGCGTCGTCTTTTCATCCCTTAAAAATTCGTTAATCGATATTGGAATGACTTATTTTTTTAACATTTGCAAAAAAATATCAGAAAAATGACTACATTGGAAGAGGAACATTCGGATATCCCTCGTTTGGAACATTTAACCCCTTTTCGACCACTTAAAGTGTGTTAATCGAGATCGGAATAGTTTACTTTTTCTATTTTTACCATTGTTGATATTTGTGCCGATTTTCAGAGTTGTGACTATGTGGGAAGTAGGATTTTCGAATGTCCCCCGTTTGGAACGTTTAACCCCTTTTCGACCCCTTAAAGTGGGTTAATCGAGATCGGAATAGTTTACTTTTTCTATTTTTACCATTGTTGATATTTGTGCCGATTTTCAGAGTTGTGACTATGTGGGAAGTAGGATTTTCGAATGTCCCCCGTTTGGAACGTTTGACCCCTTTTCGACTCCTTAAAGTGTGTTAATCGAGATCGGAATAGTTTACTTTTTCTATTTTTACCATTGTTGATATTTGTGCCGATTTTCAGAGTTGTGACTATGTGGGAAGTAGGATTTTCGAATGTCCCCCGTTTGGAACGTTTGACCCCTTTTCGACCCCTTAAAGTGTGTTAATCGAGATCGGAATAGTTTACTTTTTCTATTTTTACCATTGTTGATATTTGTGCCGATTTTCAGAGTTGTGACTATGTGGGAAGTAGGATTTTCGAATGTCCCCCGTTTGGAACGTTTGACCCCTTTTCGACCCCTTAAAGTGTGTTAATCGAGATCGGAATAGTTTACTTTTTCTATTTTTACCATTGTTGATATTTGTGCCAATTTTCAGAGTTGTGACTATGTGGGAAGTAGGATTTTCGAATGTCCCCCGTTTGGAACGTTTGACCCCTTTTCGACCCCTTAAAGTGTGTTAATCGAGATCGGAATAGTTTACTTTTTCTATTTTTACCATTGTTGATATTTGTGCCGATTTTCAGAGTTGTGACTATGTGGGAAGTAGGATTTTCGAATGTCCCCCGTTTGGAACGTTTGACCCCTTTTCGACCCCTTAAAGTGTGTTAATCGAGATCGGAATAGTTTACTTTTTCTATTTTTACCATTGTTGATATTTGTGCTGATTTTCAGAGTTGTGACTATGTGGGAAGTAGGAATTTCGAATGTCCCCCGTTTGGAACGTTTGACCCCTTTTCGACCCCTTAAAGTGTGTTAATCGAGATCGGAATAGTTTACTTTTTCTATTTTTACCATTGTTGATATTTGTGCCGATTTTCAGAGTTGTGACTATGTGGGAAGTGGGAGAATTAGTGATGAGTGAGTCAGTGAGTGAGTGAGTGAGTGAGTGAGTGAGTGAGTGAGGGCTTTGCCTTATATATATAGAGATTATCGTATTGTTCTGTCTATCATATTTAACAATAATTTAACCTAAATGAAATAGTTGTAGACAACTCTAATTTGTTGTCGTAAATTCACACGTAGTCAACCATTGTGTCGCATTTATGTTATTGAGACTTTTTACATCTTTGTAACATATTCTGTATAATCAAAGGTAAGTTATCTCATGGTATATAACTTAAGAGCAACAAAATTTATCTAAGCTATTAAACAGCCACTTCCCCCTCCGTAATAAAATTCTGGATCCGCCCTTGTTACTTACAGGGTTCCCACTCAAATCACAGAATGAAAATCAATCACTTTTAAGGATCTAAATAATGTTTTTAAGGACCATTGAAAATTTGTTTTCACGCATCATGTCCATATATAAATTTTTAATAAAGTATATTCTACCATAAAGTACATACCAGTAAAGTATACTATCATAAAGTATATTTAATAAAGTATATTCTACAAGTTGGCGCATGCGTAATACAAATATGTCAGAGAATTCTGATATGGTGCGGGTAAGGTCAGGCGGGGATAGTAAGGCTCAGTAGTATTTTTATAAATTTTGCAGTTGGGCACACAACAGCCGCAAAAACTCAACATTATCAAGGACTTTTAAGCGCCTCTAAACATTTTCAAGTACTTTCAAGGCTTTGAAAACAAGTTCAAAAATATTAAGCCCTTTTAATGACTTTCAATGACCGTGGGAATCCTGTACTAGGAAAGTTGGGAAAATCTTGCCCTTTATTAAAATTAAATCCTTGTCCTTTTTATTATGTGAGTAGTAAGAAAATAGAAGTAATATATGATAATGGCTTTAGAGTGGTACTAGAAATGACACGATCAACCGAGTTAATATAAATTCTTTACACCTCTTCCTTCTACTTCATCTTGAAGTAGAACACCAATTCTCATTATTGATTGAAATCTTTCAATTCAAAAAAATGCACTTATAACCTGGACTAAATGAAACGCTTAAAATACCAAAATTATGCTACTTTAAAATTGAGGAGGGTGTGATTAAAGGCAACCCAAACAGCGAAAACTGTTCGTCTTAAGCTTAAATTAAACAAGAAATTTTAACCTGATCATTAAGAATGAATAAATTATATCAAAACGAAAATAAAAACAATTTTGACGTAAAGTTTTGAAGTTTAGGAAACTTTGAACTCTTGAGAATCAATTAAAACTCGGCAAAGGCGAATCTAGGATTGTTAAACTTCAACTTCACCATAAACCGCCAACTAATTTGACTCTTTTATTGCCCTTAGCTGACTCGAGGAAGTCATGACTAAATTCCATTAGGAATACCAAGTACTCTTGAAATGAGCTCGATTCGAGGTCAGGACACAACGCAACTAAGAGGATTTTTACCGGATAGTATTATCCGGCTCATTTTCATGCGGAGTGCTCTATTTAAATGGGACACTGGAGGATTCATAGGATTCAGAGAATTAAGTTCTGCTCTCGAGCTGAGGGGGAAGTGCAGTGATGATCCTTTTGCTAGGGACGGTTTGCGATAATTTATCATCGATATAGATAAACAACTGGATAGACTGCTTAACGTTGGGAAAATGAAGCCGTTGCCAGATGCCATTGGTGGGATAAAAAATACGGATTGCTGAGGATTGAAAATAAAATTTTGGGTTGTACACAGCAGAAATGTCAATAGTAGACCTTAATTAGTAATAATGTGCAAAAAAAATCTATACTCTAACACTTTACAAGGTTTTTCGCATTCCCATCCAACTATTAAAGTGAACTGTGATTGGTTAATCTTCCCACCAGCTTCGCAAAGCTTCGCAATCCCCGGCGCGTTTTTCTCTTTTCATTGACAATGGAGCAGTCTATCCAGTTGTTTATCTATATCGATGTAATTTATAGCGGTATATGGTTGCTAGTATGTTCGAGTTTCATTTTGATTATACTAAACTTCAACTTAACTAGACATCACTTAGACGGTAGATCGTCACAGTGCTCATAGGTATTTAATCCATTTTGGCGGCTTGAAAGCATTATGTTCGCCAAACCACAACCCTATAGAGAACAAAAGGCTATAAGGTTTGGCGAGAATTATGTCTTCACTCCGCCAAAATGGATTAAATACCTATAAGCACTGTGACGATCTACCGTCTAAGTGATGTCTAGTTAAGTTGAAGTTTAGTACAGTAGCTTGTTTTTAGTAGCGGTTTAATTGAGCATATATGGCAAATATGACATGATTCTTAAAAAAAATTAAAGTGAGCTGTACATTTACAATTTTTCTAAGTTTGGAAACGATCCCCGGATGCGGTAAACTGACAGTTCGGAAGAGTTTTCGGGGTGCGTTCGCCCCATTTCTTGACGGCGCCTTCGCATCTAACTCCCCCCCCCCCCACTCCTTTTCTTCTGCATCTTCCAAACTGACATTTACGGAGGAGAGACAGGTTCGTATGCAAGATAAATGCGGAAGGATGTCAATCATCTTAACTTTTAAACAGTAAACAAATGGGTCGATCGGGAAGAAGAATTGGTTGGTGGTGGTGTTTATTAAATAGTCATCTTAGATTACTTTTTGACAGTTTAAACAAAAGTAAAATTAAGAGCTGGATTGTTTGAATAAAAGGTTTCTAAAAGGTGTTTAAAAAAACGTAAAATTAAGAGCTGGATTGTTTGAATAAAAAGTTTCTAAAAGGTGTTTAAAAAAACTTAAAATGAAACAGATTTTTTTAAAAATAAATTTACCAGAGGATACCAAAAGACTAAAACGTTTTTGCATGATAATATTTTTGCTCAAGTTTTAAATTGTGTATCATTCATTATTAAGCTCGTCATAAAAATTAAATGCAAACACAACAAGATGTCAAATATATAATTGATTTCATAAGATATACTTACGAATGACATTTCGGAGTAGTTTTTACGTTTTTGTATAAACACACTACCGGGATCGGGACAAAGAGCTTCAAGGAACGAGTACATAAACTTTTGACTCCTCCTTTTCTTTAAGATAGGTCACTTGTGCATTTATTAAATATAATTTAAGTCGAAATCCTGACAAAAAATAGTGTCGGTTGACATATTATCGTACGTTTGAAAAAAGAACTGTCGTAAGATATTCCCCAATTTAACAAGACAGGCGAATAGCGATCGATTCCAGGTCGGAATTGCATTGTTTGCGCTGTTCAACACTCACTCTATTTTTAGAGTTTGACGTTGGGTATAAAATTAATACAGGCCCCATAATAATAATAAGCGTAATATTTCGAGAAGTAACTGCAAGTTTAGGTGATCTGTCGAAAATAAATCGGAATTTCGTATAGAATGCAAAGAAAGATTAGTAGATCATGAATCCATTGGTCTGCCACGACAAAAATTGCCGAATCTGTTCAAAAATCGACTTTGAGTGAGTTCAACTAAATCCGACTGCCAAATACGTCATAAAGTAGCTAAATAATTAGCATTCTTTTTTTTTCGGGTTTTACCATATTATTAATCTTTAATGAGGAAGGTAGCAAAGAACCCTGGCAACGTCTCTCTCAAAAGACTCTCAACTCTCAAAACACTCTGGCAACGTCTTACTTTCAATTTTTAAAAGTGAACGAAGTTGCCGTTATCAGTGACGTAATATTTTTTGGGGACTTGGCTCACTTTTAAAAGATGCAAATAATAAATTGCCAGAACTTTTAATTGTCTGCAACTGCTCTCATTGAAAATTAAATAGAGGTGGGTTACCAAATAAAAAAATAATGCTCATTATTTGGCAAGTTATGACATTTTTAGCAATCGGATTTAGTTCTACAAAATAAAAATGGATTTTTGAACAGCTTTGGCCATTTTTGTCGTGGAAGGCCAGTAGAAACATGGTCTACTAGCATTTCTCTACATTGTACAAAAAATTCAGAATGATGTTCGAAGGGGTCCCTAAACTTGTAGTCGTTTCTCAGATTATAATTAAAAACGTTCATATCGCACACAAAAAAAATCTAATAAAAAATCGTTTTCCTCAACAATACGGTTTTCTTCATTGACCATCAGTTATAACGAACTTCAATGGACAATTACAGTTTTTTTTTTTTTTTTTTTTTTATTCAATTCTAAATGTTTCGAAAAGGGCATAAACAGAAAAATTTCTGCTCATTGCGCTTTTTCTTTCTTCTTTTTTTTTTAAATTTGCAATCAAATTTCCGCTGTTAGACGTTGGCGAGAAAACGATTCATTCGGTTCGAATTGAATGTGACGTCAAGGCTTCCCAAACATCTTGGCTTGAAATGCGGCAGAGGAAACCAGTTTTCCAAGTTTCTCGCAAATCGCGCCAACCTCTACGGGATATGTCAATGGTCTACCAACGCCAACTATTCGGCAGAAGCCATACGATAACCATAGAAACATAAGGAAGCTTTGATATCACAGAATTCGTTGAGTGTTTTGATTGGACAGATTTTGGCTCGGTTTTGGGGCATTTTCTTTTCTTAATATTTAAATAACTAATTTTCTTAAAAGAACTTTTGTTTAAATATTTGGAATCAGAAAAATATTTTTCATAAATATAAACTAATATAACTCATTTAAAAAAAAAAAGCGGGAATTGTCCATTGCAACGTAATGAGAATAACAGGAGAAATTATCTCTCTGTATGCCATACCTTTGATCGTGTGCATTTGATCCAATAGGCACAGTGGATTTTCTCACCTCATAACTACTTGTATGTCAAAGGAAAGTATGGTATTTCAAGTTCCCCACGTGTGACCATTTAGTTCTTGTAATGTGGTCCATCAGGCGCCTCAGCTGGCCTCACATTGCTCATGACAAAGGTTTAACCCTTTATTGACTAATAAGTTCCGTACGTTGTCTCGTGGTACTGTATTAACCCTTTGCGCTCCGTCACATGATTGGATGCCACAACTCGAGAGGACCACAATATTTGATGTGGAAATTCGATACAAGGCCAATGAATATATTTAGTTTCAATCAAGCAGATCCGTAACCGCGAACCGAACCAAAAATACCACGAAACGTCTCGAGTTTCTGGTCCGTCCGTGTGAAAAAGGCATCGAGAGCAAAGCGTTAATTTAAACGATTTGAGACTTTGAAGTCCACTTCTCTGAAGTTCGTTCTTCAATCGCTGGATATCAATACAATATCATTTTTCTTTAAAATTTTGCAAGATGTAAAGCCAAGATGGATGCCTAGAAGACTGAAATACATCCATGTGTTTGCATAGAAAAAGAAATAAGCTTGCGCTGCCATCCAACAATAGAAGAACGAGCATCATAGAAATGGATTTCAAAGTCTCAAAGAGTTCAAAAGTTAATACAGTACCATGAGAAAAATGACTTATCAGTCAATAAAGGGTTGAAAGCTACTCAATGGAAGACACGCATTCATCTTTTAGCAAAAATAATTTCAAGGTCTCTGACCTTAACTACAACAATTCCTACAATGCTTTTATCTTAACCCTTTGCACTCCAGCTCTTTTTCGCGCGGAGGGACCAGCAACTCGAGAGACATTTTGCGGCATTTTTGGTTCGGTTTGAGGTTAAGCATTCACTTCATAGAAACTAAACACAGTCATTGGCCTTGCATCGAATTTCCGCATCAAACCTAGTAGTCTTCTCGTGTTGCGGCATCCAATCATGTGGTGCCTGAGAGGCGCCGCTCGAGCGCAAAGGGTTAATAGCCAATCATCGAACAAAATTGCTTTATACTTGGAAAAATTTAGTTAGGTGGCAAACTTATGCGAATGGGTAAAGGAACTTTTGAGGAGTAGTTAATGTTCCACAGACCCCATAAGTTTATTAAATACATACTTCAACCAAACACCATTGTCGGCCGCAGACAATCATTGATCAAGCGCTCTGTTTTGCTGAAAAACGGGGGGGGGGGGGGGGAGTTCCCCGAAACTCCGGATGACCCTTTTATGGGCCATTTCGGAATGAAAAGAAAAAGCTGATGGACTTTCTTCAGCAGAAAGTAATGGCAGGATCGTAATGGAATCGTAAACGGGTCATTTTTGATGTCGGTCGATGATTTTTCTTCATTGATTGCAAGCCCTCTCTCTCTCTTTTTTTGTTCATGGAAACGTGAGACGATCCCGACTTCTCGGGAGAATTGATTAAGGCACCTTGGGGTCGATTCATTACAAATGTGGTCGGTTCGTGTTCTGAGGTGAGAAGGGGAATGGCAATTTGGAATTATGTCGGTAGAATAGATTTTTCTTTTTACGAGATATATTGAATAACCTGTTGGATATTGGACGGGGCTGACTGATTTGATCTTTCTATTGCCTTTCGGAACGAAGGTCATGATATGACAATTTCAAAAGTTGACCCACAAAGCCTTATTCATTCTAATTATGTCCTTTTAGAAATTCGAAATGCGCTTCACCATTGTAAAATAACTTAACAGCACACTTTAAAAAAAAAATTGTAAAAAGCTTATTTTTAACACCTTCGTCCGAAAAGCTTTTTTTTGTGTGTGTTATCAGTTTGGAAAAGACGCGTCCAATCCTCGGTCATGACATCGAAATTATTTTGGAAACTTCCAGGCCTGAATTGATAACAAAGAAATAAAGATATTTAATAAATGACAAAATAGAAAAAGTAAACGCATTATGATAAGGAAACCTTGTGCACTAACACGTGTAAACCCAAAAAATATGAATGAAACATTACTATTCGGGATCTGCAAAAAAGTTTTTGAACCACTATTAATGCCTGTAATTGTACTGCGCAATCCTTCTGCGCATTTACACCCCCCTAACCCTTTCCCCTATCATTATACATTCATTCTTTTTGGATTCCGCCACTTGAGCGGTTTTGATAAGAGAGCTGTTTCTCTCTGCATTTTACATACAGCTTTGGAAAGCCCCCCAATCTACAGTCCACGAAATAAATATTGTTTGGTAACAAAAACAACTTGTCAAGACCATTTGTTACAGAAATACACACAACGAGCTATCGGATGGTACAACTACAATGTCATAATAAAGGACTTAAGTTGAAATCTGGATACTCACAGATTCAACGTCTAACATTCCAATCAGTTATCCTATTGTTAGGAAATAAATTCAAATAGAAAGATACAAGAATACGAGTACAAAACTATATGATGAGGGAATTCAAGACATCAACTAACAAAAAACCCAAGAAGAAAGCGAATGGTTCTGGCAAGTCAAAAGTAACGAGGAGACCTTTACATAAACAAGGTATAATAAAAAACATGACAAACTAAGAATTCATTCAGAACTAGTGAGGAGGATCCTTTAGTAAGTCTACTTTCATACAGCGCAATTGTTAACTTGAAATGTTGCAGAGTGGTTTTTTTTAAAGAAGCAAAGATCAGTTGTAAAGAAACAAACTACATCTACTACGAAAGCAACTAATACTCAAAATGCTTAAATCTGAACTGGACAGTGTCGTGAATAACTTCGCCAAGATCTTGAAAATCACTCTAGACACGATTTTCTATTACAGAATAACAACTATTACATTGCTACTACAAAAAGTTCCTTAAAGTTTCAGTAATTGTTGCCAAGATCGTTAAATCTTTAAAGAGTTGGAACGGGTATTCTTGTAGCAGAAAAGCGAAAAGAAAATTCGGGACTGGTTTACTCATGTAGAACACTGTCCTAAAAACAAGCGCTCAAAGCATATTTCAAAAAAGAAAAATTAAGCGCATTTTCCATCTAGGAAGAGAAAATAAAACTTTTTTTAAAATTTAGAGTTAGACTAATTAGACTTGGGGTTTCAGAGGGCAATCAAAAAGAGAGAAAAGAAATGTATTTTTCGAAATTAAAGAACACGCACACTATCCCAGCCAGGAATTCTCCAACTCCTCCAATTCAATTTAATAGACCACATTCAAGTGCGAAAGATAGTTATCAGTTAAGACGAAAATGGAGATTTTTAAATTTCTATTTCCCAATTTCGGGCAAAGATTATTACTGGAGTTTTCCATTCCCCGAGTCGTCGTTCTTGCATTTAAAGATTTACGAGGCTGGTGATTTACGAAAAGATAATTTGAAATTTGGCGGTCGCACGCCATTTATTTTAATGGATCCCACCGCTAATGGAAGAGAAGGAATATTATCCCCCGAATTCCTTTCCAATAGAGCTGTTCCATAAGGAAAAGTAAATTTTAGCGAGTCCTGTTTTTTCCCCAAGTGGGATGGGGGGGGGATAATGTAGTCTCGGGATATTTTAGCGAATTAACCTTAATATCGTTTAAGCGGCATTGTCTGGATCAGATTGTTAAAAAGGATATATTTTGTTGTATATCACAGAATGAAAATCAATGACTTTTCAAGGACATAAATAATATATTTTAAGGACCCAATTCGAAAATTAGTTTTTATGCCTCAGGTCTTTAAATGCATGACTTCACAGCAGCTTGCTCATAGCGCTAATACCAAAATTTCTCATGCACAATTTGTATTTTGCTTTATGAACAGACTTTGATGATGTTGCAATCCATTTTTCATATGCACATTAAAAGTGCACTTTTCGGACATAGTATTCGTTGCCTCTGCTAAAAAATAACCAAAGAGCACTTGTTGGTCGCAATCTCTTTTGGCTGTACAAATATAGCAGAAAATTCCAGAGCGGAGAGGATAAGTGACGATCCCGAAGGGAGAAACAAATCAGTTGAATTTTTATAAATATTGCAGTCGGGCACACAACGTCAGCGAAAAGTGAGGACTTTTTAAATGACTTCTAAGCATTTTCAAGTACTTTCAATGCCCGGAAAAAAAATTTAGTAATACTAAGCACACTAAAGACAGCTGGAACCCTGCTAAAGGAACCAGTATTTTTTTTCTCTTCTACAATACTTACTCCTGCTTTTAAAAATGTAAATTAAAATAAGTTTGAGAAATCAAATTTGATTGCACGGGAATGATATGCACCGAAAGAGCTTTTGATTAAAAATAAATAAATAGACTGCTGAGAGTAGTCTATGCGTTAAAAGAAGCAAAGTCTTTCAAAGGGCAAGTGCTCTGCATTTGCGTTTCGAATGGAAGAAAAACCTGGAACCTTCCCAGCAGACAAGATAAAAATCCTTGTTTGTTAGAATCGCTGTAGCATCTACTCGCTTAGAAAAGAACGCACCAAGCGAGAAGATTAATACAAAAACCACATATATATCTGGTGTCGGGTCATTCTTCCTCTCAAACACATGTTTGGCAAATGAAAGACAAACAAATTTGTTGTTTATTATTGAAAACATTAATACACTATCTACCAATAAGTATTTGGACACCCATGCAAATGAGAATATCTGCGGTCTTGATTTACGTCACCCTTGATCCCAATTCATGGTAGGCTCAACGCCGACTCCTACTCCATTATTCTAGACAACAATGTCCTTCCAATGCTGTGGCAATTTTACGAGTATTGTTACTTCCAGGATAACAACGCCACTTGTCATGTTGCGAGATCCACCATGGATTGGTATGTTGACAACGGGGTGGACCGACTGGACTGCCCTGCCCAGAGTCCAGATTTGAATCTTATAGAACACCTCTGGGACGAGTTGGATCACCAAATTACGGGGTGCAGCAACCGTCCAAAATCGGTGAAAGAACTTCCATGTCTTCTAAAATCGAGCGAAGGAAAATACCAATGTCCATCATCCAAATACTTGTGGAAAGCATGCCCCTGAGAGTTAAGGATGTAATTGCCTCAGGTGGAGGCTCTACCACATATTGAATATGAATAAATAGTGTTTACCTCTTTTATCACAGATGTCCAATTACTTAATGGTAGGCAATGAATACTTTGAGTCCAACACTTGAGCTTAGAAATTATCCAAGGAATCCTTAGATATTAGAAATTATCAGCTCATTTTAATTGACATCTTAACGAACGCTACTGGACTCGCATAATTCAGAAAAACGCAAAGACCAAGTTAAACAATCATTCTCGAAAATATAACCATATCACCCAACTACATAAACTTTTAGATACACAAAACAAACATTCTTCAAGTTTACCATTTTGATCATAATTTTCATATCCACAAACTGAGCACCTAACTATTTCGATAAAAAAAAAAAGAGTTTAACACGTAATAAAACACACAAGGCCGAATTACTTAAGAACCAAAAAGATAGGAAAAACAAAAAGTTTTCAGACATAGCGATAAAATCACTCGCAATGCAACATCAGGAATCGGACAAATCAAATATTCTCCATAATGGTCGACCATTCAAAATCACGAGCATAAATATTTTCGATATTACGGGGGGACATTTCGAAAGATGCCGCCTCATTTCTGCAGAGGCTCGATGATGAAAGTATCTACTCCCTAAGAAGGAAAGAAAAAAACCATGAAGCAAAGAAGCATACACCTTATCAAAAATGAAGAGATGTTCTTCATCCGGGGTAAAGGAGAAATGGAAGTCATGAAACATGCATGGAAGCTGCATCAAGGAAGATGCTGAATATTTGACGCTCCTCCGCCAGTGATAAAAGGAGCTGAACGTCAAATAACGGTCTTTGAGGAATCCGTGAATGGGACATAAATATCCCGGCCAAGGAGGTTTCGAATGGAACGACAAATTAAGGCTTGGCTAAGTAACAGCAGGTTTCTCGAGAATTATCTCATTTCGTTTAGGTAACCGAATCGGTTAAACAATTTGTATTGGTTGGTTGGATTAGATATTTTCTGGCGTAAGAGCTGTACGAGGGTTTGGTTACACAGAGATTGGAGTTCAACGATGCAAGGGCAACACGTGGGCCATACTGAGCCAACCAATCGTCAATCGATTCCAAAACTGATTCATAAAGGTCTCAGTTAATATTTAAAAATTCTAAAAAGTCAAAGATAAGAACAGGCAAACATTCACACCAAGTGATAAAATCCAATCTCATATAAGAAATCGAAAAGATTTCCGTGTAGAGGTGAACTCAAGATAGATGAAAGTGAAGGATAGCTGGTATTAAAATACCGTTTTCTGATGGTTTTGAAAGATCGATATTAATTTAAAACATGAAAAACAGAAGGAAAAAAATACTTCCACAGATATTGCATGTGGGGGCATCTTCTGCCAACAGAAGATGCACATGGATAAAACGTGTGTAGCCTATTCTTAATCGAGTTTGGAGAACTTCAATTTTCCGGTATTGCTGGATGGGCCTATACTGAGAGGAACATTATCAGATTTGTTGGTTGACTCCTTTTATTAGATTGTGGGGGTAGGAGAAAACCCCGACACATGATAAAAGACTTATCTCTCACAACAGGTTTTTAAGTACGTACTAGAAAAAAAAAATATCTGAAAACCGATTTGAAGTCTAAACATTTATTTCAAACAACTCATCTGATTTGAATTTGTACTTCATCCAGCAATTTAAATTTACAAGAGGAATCAGGCTAATAAATAGAAATTTGCATATAGAAAGGTAAAACTTAATGTTGGAAAGTCCTCCATTAGGAAGTTCTCCCCGGCAGTCACTTAAGATGAGTCTAATCGGCCTTGCCACAAGCTCTTTCAAGGAAACCCTGACCGAATCTCGGGTAAGAGAAAAACCAAAAATCTCCCTCCAGACAGCCCAACAATTTACGTTATCCAGTTAGCCCGAGAGGCGACTGTAAGTTTAAGGACCCCATCGAACATTTTTACAGAATCCGGAGACAAATTTACGAATCTACTAATCTGCCGTGGCAAAAAACAGCCGAAACTGGACAAAAATCGACTTGGAATAAGTTGAATTGAATAGAATTGCCAAATATGCCATAACTTGCCAAATAATGAGTATTATTTTTTGTTTGGTAACCCATCGCTCTTTAATTTTCAATTAAGAAGGGTGCAGACGATTCGGATATCTGGCGACGGCTTACAAGTATCTTTTCAAAGTGAGCCAAGTTGGCGATACATATTACATCACAATTTACGTTATAAATGCCAATTCGACTTATGAAAAGATAAGAATATTTTTCATCAGTCATCAGGGGAAATCGTCTGCAACCTACTTTATATGACCTTCCGACTTTCTAAGCAATAAGGAGTTGTCTAACAGTTTATTTCATAAAAAAAAAATATGACGAAAACATAATATACCCCCTCTTAACCATATATCATATCTATATATTTTTTATTCCCTATATTTATTTAGGTTATTTTCCAACAACTTGTTCACACAATTTGGCTCAAATGTCAATAGACTAATAAAAGTGAACATTTTTTTAATGAAATATGCACAGTATCGCGGAATGTCCTTCTTTCCTGAACAATAACCTGCTTTTCTTAAAAGAATATATTTTTCCTAGAAAACAATTAAATGAATAATGCAGAAAAAAAGAAATTTTTTCGAATTATTTATTTTGCAACATAAAACTGAAGAAATATCACCAATAATTATAATTATATAAAAAAAGGAAATTAAATCTTTCTTCAAACAATATTCCTGGATTGAACCTTCAAAAAAATTTTATTTCAAATAATTTACCAATATCATAAAATAAAGCTGCAGTTATGTTTCTTAAGACTAAATATATTCTGCAGCTGTTTGTCAGAGCCTAAAATTGAAGGACAAAAGAGTTAACAAAATCAATTTACACTAGACAACTAAAGAAGATCAAAAGCATTGCCATGTTAAATAGATACTGGAAAACATGTAATTAACATGGTAGCACCTAGAAACAATTACTATTTATAAAAAAAAAAATTAAAAAAATATTTTACAAAAGAAAAAATGCAGCTACTCTAATTTTCTACAGAAATAGTGGTTAAAAAAAAGTGTACGTTTTGAATATCATAAGTGCTAACTGCAGCGTTTTTGCCAAAACAAAATATCACAAACCCGTTACTTTTCATGACTTTCCAAGACTGAATCAAATAATTTTCCATGACTCAAGAAATCGCATCACAAAAAAGAAGAAAAAAACTTATATGAATTTTACTAACGCGAACATAGTAAGTAAATTATTGTTCCCTAAAATTATTTCTATTAAGTAAATATCCTTATTATATTAAGTAAAAAATCCTTGTTTCAGTAATTAAGATACTTCGAAAACAGAAAAGAAAGGGCGAAGCAATTTTCCATTCTTTGATATTTTTAGGGGCCCAGAGGCGTACTGGCCCTAGGATTGTAATCACCAGATAGGTCTGTAAAAAATGGGTTGGTCTAGTATAAAAGGTTTTTTTTTTTTTTTTTTTTTTTTAAGTTTTTGAATATTAGTAGTTGACTTACTTAACACTTTTGTAAAAAGTTCAATGCTTTCAAATCCCAATCACTCCAACCAGGATCTATAACAATTCTATTACTGAAATTATTTAACTATTAAAATTAATTAAATAATTATTAAAAATATCTTATTATTAATAATACTTATTAAAATTTGATTAATGATTTTTCTGAAAATTTGGGCCAGAGGAAATCTAAAATTGCCGGGCCCAGATTATGTCCCAGTACGCCTCTGGATATTTCAGTGTTAAAAAACACAAGCTTATCAAATCATTTCAGTTTTTATATTATGATTATTATTATTATTATTATTATTTTTTTAATATGAGAACTTACTAGTATGATGCCACAAATTTGAAATTCAGAAATGTTTTCATTGGTCGCGGTTTTGAACTGTGAGCTTTGTTTCTGTCAAAAAGTAAATAAAGATTTGGATAAAAAGCGATCATGACGTTTAGGACATATTGGTGATGTGATTTTTCTTAAAATATTTATTAATCCATAAAATTTATTAGTTTTCATGACTTACGTTAATTTTTTTTTTTTTTTTTGCTTAAATTATGACTTTTCATGACAAAATTACCCAATGCCTAAATTCATGACTTTTTATGACATTCCAATTGCGCGGAAACCCTCTAACTGGAATAATAGAGATTATCTCGTTTTAATTTTTAAAAAAACAGTGTTCAATAAAAGCCTATTAACAACATTTGTCTTATTACAATATACATTTTACTTCTCAAGAATGGAAATAATAAATATTCTTTGAAAAATTTTACTATACTTGCAATAGTGTTTGAGATCCAAAACATTGTTGCTGTAATCCCAAAAAATTCTTCTCCTGGAGTATACATAACTATAAAATACATTTTTTTTTTTCCTTTACCATTCTCGTCTAAAAAATGCAAATGGAATTTCTTGTTCAACTGTGTTTATACTTTTTCATTGCTCAAGATTTTAAGATTTTTTTTTTTTTTTTTTTTTTTTTTTAGGTACTGGGCAAAAAATAAACAATTGAAAATGAATATGTAATAGAAATCACATTTTGAGAAATGTGTATACAAAGATGCCCTGAATAAATTGCACTGAAACAAGCCAAAATATTTATTCCCGCCATTTGATCAAATACAATATAAAACTGGAAAGCTATAATGAATAACAAAAATAAGATTTACTTCTAAAAGTAATCAGTAGAAAGATATAAAATTAACGTACAATACCAAATGAATGATGATACAATTCCCCATGAACATCAAAGTGAAAGCAAAATAAACGATTAAGATTGATCACATTATGCTATGTTAAAAAATCCGGAAAAGATTTGGAGAAGAAAGAAAAGAGTCCAAATATGCAAACACGTGAAGGAAATGCCAAATGCCTTATTTTGCAACAAGTTAGCTATCTTCTAAGAATAGCTTTGAGCAAAACTTAAAATACTTTAAAGTAGTAGTTCTCAAACTTTAATAAATAGCAACCCACTTTTTTTAAACGAATTTATAGCGACACACTTCAAACTCGGCGAATTGAATTTTTTCGAAGATGTGCACCACATATTCTTTCCAAAAAAGGTTTCATGGCCAAAAAAAAAGAAACTTTTACGAAAAAAAACAAATATTTAATTATTGAACATAATTGTGATAGCAAATACATTCAATAATAAATGTGTAACAGTAATAAATATGTGAACAGTGATAACAAGGAACATTTAATACTAATACATTTTTACAATACCGATAAATTATTTCAATTCAATAAAATCCATTGCATAAAAATTAGACTTTTTAAGAGAAATGTGTCACTCACCTCTAGCTGATAGCTTTTTAGTGTTAATTATCTTGGCGGCAAATTCTGATCCAGTATTCTTTTGAACACATCTTCTAACAATAGAAAAAGCACCCCTAAAAATAAAAATAAAAATTTAGAAAAACACCATTCACTTTTAAATAACATAAGACCTTGATAAGTTTTTTGATAACTCAAGACTACCAGATAAGAGTTACGCCAAAAAACGTTTCCCACATTTTTTTTTTTTTTTTTTTAATTTGAATTTAAAGTGTTCCCTTATTAGACTTAGGCGAGAAAACGATTCATTCGGCTTGAATTGAATGTAACATCACTTGATCACATACAAATTAGCTTGAAACGCGGCGGCCGAAACCAGTTTTGCAAGTATCTCGCAAATCGCGCTAACCTGTATGGGATATGGCAACTGTCTACCGAACCAACGCCAACTATTTGGCAGAAACCTTACGAAACAATAGAAACTGTAGGAAGTTTTGACGTCACAGTTATAGTTGAGTGTTTTGATCGAACTAGTTTTGGCTCGGTTTGGGGGCAATTTCTTTTCTTAATAATTAAATAACTAATTTTTTAAAGAACTTTTGTTTGAATATTTGGAATCAGAAAGAAATTCTTCATAAATGTAAACTAATTTCACTCGTTTTTAAAAAATGCGGGAATAGTCCATCCTCTCGAAATGCTACAAATGATAGATCAAAACTTATAACAGTTCAAATGGTAATTTGAACTGTTGAGAGTTTGTAATATATTTTTATGGCATCACTATCAAAACTTGTGACCAATCATATTGCATCTTTCAAAATGAATTAAAGTATTCAACAAAACCCAATCAAGCAAGGTTGTGGTGACATTTGATAATTAGTAGAGCTGTGTTTTCCATTTCATGCAATTTAAATTATTTTAATGGTTTAAATAAATATTTAATCAGTTGCATTTTATTAATTTTCATCTCCATCAGAGAAATAATTATTTTATTAGAAGAAAAATAAGTTTGTATTTATTGTTTAAAAAAAGAAATATAAAAGGGTTCAAATAATTCGATTTAACTTTTTTAATATATAATTTACTGTGCTATTATATTTTGTATATTGTGTAATATGTCGTTTTGGTGCTTCTATATTGTAATTCTTCAAATTCTGTATCTTCTATTATGTTACTCGCCAACTTCTGTATTTTGTGTTATGCAAATTCGATTTATATATATGTATAGATATATATATTTGTTTTATTCGACCAACCCTAATGGGGCTTGAGCCTGTTGTTGGTCTTTAAATTTGTATTTATAAAACATTTAAGTGATACAAGATAAATATCCTTCATAGTAAAAAAAAAATTAAGCCACTTCCCAAATCAAAAAGATATTTTTCTGTACGATACATATAATACATCATTAAAAAAAAAAATAGTTTTCTTAGAAATCATGTTTGCAGTCACTTAGTAAGTACAAACAAGGAACATCAATTTTCCCTTTTATGAAACCCTGGAAAACTTTTGCAATTAATAAGAAAATAAATATATCTAAAGAGCTGTGCAAAGAAAGGGCTTGATAAAATTTCAGATGGAAGGAAACTAAAAGAACACATTGAAATGTCCAAACCTTGGGGATAAAAAAAAAACAGTAAAATGTCTTTGAATCGCACAAAACCCCGCAATAAGAAAGAAAAAAAACTATTTGATAAAAAAATCACTGTACGTAATATTTGTCATTCAAAAACAAACAAGCCTTGTCCAAGTCCCAATTGGCAACTTTATGAGAGTGAAAAAAATAAATTCTTCACATTGGCTTTTATATAAAACTATGTTATAACTCTCACAAGTGCTAAAAAAATTTTTTAGTGTATTAAAATGTTATGGTTTTGAAGCAACCGCGCAACAGATGGCGATGCACGATCCTACCAGTAAATTAGTTTCCGACAAATTCAGTAGGGTAGGGTGGGGTAAAATGGGTATCAAAATCACTGTTTTTTTATGTTCAGCTAAAATTTTCGTATAAATGTTTAACAATTCTATTTTTATTTTGGTTTTTCTGTACATTGCACATCTTGGAAATAAGAATACATAATTTTTTATTATTTTTTGGCATAAATATGTTTGTGAGAAAACACAAATTTTATGTTGTATATGTCTTTTTATATTTGTCATAATTTTCCAATAAATTCTTGCTCCTTTTTATTTCCCTAAATACTCTACTTTCACCCATGCAAGCTATAACCGTAGACCAATTTTCATTGTTCTTTACTTTTAAGCCAATGTCATATGATGAAGTTTGAACTTAGTTTGACAAGTTAATTTTATTGGTTTTAACTTTTTTAGTGGTCCAGTTTCCAGATTAATTTTGTAACCTCATATAACTTCTTTATTCGCTAAAACTTTGCCAACTTCAGCATGGTCATGTTTAGCTTTCAATTTCGAATTTTTTTATACATGTTATTGCAAGACTCGAAAATTTTGGGAGATACAACAATATAAAAATGCTTTAGAAAACAAAATTTTTATAAGAAGTAACAAGTATTGTGTTTGAAGCTAACTCTCCTTTAAATAGTTTTGTACGCTCAACGATCTCTTTTTTTATGCAGAATGACGGCTAATCAGGTCAGGACCTAAAACTTAACATGGATTCCAAACCACTACAAATACCTAACCAAGATTTGAACCCGGAACCTTTGGCATGCAAGGCCAAAGCGTTAACCATACTGGCCTAAAGTGGGTCCTCCTTTGAATAGTGATAATATGGCAATGTCCAGTTGAGATTCCTGATCCCTTTCACGAAGAATTTTTAAATACTCATCTTAATTTTTTAAAAGCTTTAAATAATACAAAAGTATGTTATTGTGGTACTTGAAACATTTTTATTCTAACTTTAAAAAATAAGAGAAAAACTTTATATTATCACCTTAAAAATATCTACAAATGTTAAGCCTAACACTATACCCATTTTACCCCATTCACAAAATTGGGTTTAAAAAAAAAAAATTCAATTTACCAGCAATTTAAATAAGTAACAAAAATGTTCAATAAACATAATCTAGTAACTGGAAAGTAATTTTATTAAATACTAGCTAAATACCCGGGCTTCAAATTTTAACATGTGCAATATTTCAGCTAGCTGTGAGGCCTCGCCTTGCGGAAATCCGTCATTGGTGTATAGAACCCAGTTTTTGGCTTTTCGCTCGCAGGAAGGTTCATCGCTAAGCAAAATCGAGCTCGCTTCGTTCGCTGAAAAGTTCATGGACACATAAACACAAGCTTATTTCACTCGTTAGAAGGTTCATTGCTATACAAGTATAGGCTCGCTTCGCTCGCTGAAAGGTTCATTGCTGCGTAAGCATAAGCTAGCTTCACTCACTGAAATCTAATTGCTACGTAAAGACTTAATATTGGAAGCCTCTTCCTTGTCAAGAAAAAAAAATTCCTCGCTAATACAATACCCCTTTAAGATTATTTTAACACGTGTTTGTGGAAAGCAAAATTAGAGGCTAAAACTACTTACGTTGAAACTTTCAGAGATCTAGACCTATCCGAAGTCGCTTTTTGTGAAAAAATTAATTGAAAAACAAATTAAAATTTTAACATTCTTTTTGTCAGTTCAATTAGAAGGCCAAAACTACTTGTGTTGAAAATTTCAGAAATGTAGCCCAATTACAAGTCATTTTGTAAATTATTTGTTAATTAATTAAAAAAAAATTGTGTTTTTCAAAAGTCCAATTAGAAGGCCACAACTATTTATGTTGAAAATTTCAATGCCGTAGCCCTATTAGAAATTGTTTTGTAATATATAAATTAAATAAAAAAATTAATTTAAAAAGAACAAAATAAAAATTTAAAATTCTGTTATTTTAAAGTCCAATTAAAAACTAAAAACTACTTATGTTGAAAATTTCAGATCTGTAGCCTTATTAGATATCATTTTGTAACATATTTATTAATTAATTAAAAAAATTAATTAAAAAAGAACTAATTAAAATTTTAACCTTATGTTTGTGATGTATACAATTAGAAGGCTAAAACTACTTATGTTAAAAATTTCAGAGCTGTAGCCCTATTAGTAATCGTTTTGTAACATATTTATTAATTAATTAAAAAAATTAATTAAAAAATAACTAATTAAAATTTTAACATTCTGTTTGTGATGTATACAATTAGAAGGCCAAAACTACTTATGCTGAAAATTTCAGAGTTCTACTCCAATGTAGCCCAATTAAAATCATTTTGTAAAATATTTGTTAATTAATTAAAAAAAATAATCTGTTTTTCAAAAATCCAATTAGAAGGCCACAACTATTTATGTTGAAAATTTCAAAGCTGCAGCCCTATTTGAAATCATTTTGTAATATATTAATTAATTAAAAAAATTAATTAAAAATGAACAAAATAAAAATTTTAAATTCTGTTTTTTAAAAGTCCAATTAAAAGGCCAAAACTACTTATGTTGAACATTTCAGTTCTGTAGCCCTATTAGATATCATTTTGAAACATATTTGTTAATTAAAAAAATTAAATAAAAAAGAACTAATAAAATTTTTAACGTTCTGTTTGTGATGTATACAATTAGAAGGCCAAAACTACTTATGTTGAAAATTTCAGAGCTGTAGCCCTATTAGTAGTCGTTTAGTAAAATGTTTATTAATTAAAAAAGAACAAAATAAAAATTTAAAATTCTGTTTTTTAAAAGTCCGATTAAAAGGCCAAAACTATTTATGTTGAAAATTTCAGAGCTGTAGCCATATTAGATATCGTTTTGTAACATATTTATTAATTAAAAAAGAACTAATTAAAATTTTAACATTCTGTTTGTGATGCATAAAATTAGAAGGCCAAAATTACATATACTGAAAATTTCAGAGCTCTACTCCAATTTTAAGTAGGATTCTATAGATCCACAGACAGACGGACAGACACACAGTTTGTTTTATTATTATAGATTCTGAGCTGCAGACAGAAGTTTTAAGTAGACAACATATCGCAAAATGTCTCCATTAAGGAAAAGTTTTAATTTTTAAATTAAGGGGATCTGGGACACAAAATTTTTTAAATTCTCATTGTAAAAAATAATACAAATACTTTTGAATAAAATGGCATAAAACTATTGTTTCTATCATTAGTAGAACATGAAATATTCAAGTTTTTGTTACATGACAACTGTATTTCAGACATGCTATCTTGAAACTTTAAAACTATTTTTCTCGGCTTTTTGTCCCTTTCTTGAGTTTAAATTGATATAATTTAAAAACTATTTGTTATAAATCTATGAAATTTTTCACAGTTATTTTACCTATATTTTCTTTAATGTTTTTGGAGCTTATCCTACTACAGATTTCATGCAGTTCTTGCACAAAATATTTTTTTAATTTTTTTCTAACTACTTTATTGAAAAATCAAGACAATTTTTTATATGAATTGTAAGAAGTAATTTTAAGGAAAGATTAAGTGATTTTTTTTTATTTTTTTTTATTTTAGATACATCAAATTTAATTTTTCTAATTCTTTAATTTCTTAATTAATTAATTTCTTTAAAAAAATTTTTTTAAATTCAAAATTCAAAATAGATTTTTAAGTTTCAAAGCATCATACATTACTCCATAAAAAATTTCAGAAAAATAATTCTAAAAATAAAGATTTAAAGAAATTTGAATCCCAGACCCCCCCCCCCCCCCCTTTAAGTGATTTTAGCTTTTTAAACAGCAGTAGCTCTTAAAAAAAAATTACATTTTTAACAGTAATACACAAGAAATTCACTCTACAGCTACATTGAAATAATACAATATTAAAAAAAAGAAACATCAATAGCAGCTTAAATTTCACTTCATTAACTCTAATTTAAAGCTGATATTGATCCACTGTTTTTTGAAAAATGAACCTATTAATGTTCCTTAAAAAAAATCAATGGTCATGTCATATGTTTTTATGAAATGAATATAAGTATAACTTATATCTTTGTATAAGCAACTTTCTGAATTTTATTATGAAGCAAAAAACTATATTATGGTTTTAAATTATACTTTATAATATCTATATTAATGACCAAATTATTCAATTATTCCCATTTTATATTTAACAATAAAACTCGACTTATTAAACAAACGATTTTAAACAACTAGCTTAAATGAGATTTTAAAACAATTAAAATTCTGGATGAACTTGTTTCCATTTGTTTTTTAATTTTTTTTATCTTTGGTATTAAAAAGATGTTTTATTATCTATATTAACAAATAAAATGTAAAACTATTAAAAAAATTTAATTAAAAAAAATTCCTTCCAGAACACAAATTAAAATTGTTTAAAGTCCTTAAAAAATAAGCATTGATAAAATCATGATTAATGAGTTGTATTATATTAAATTGCAATGGCATCAAATACCCAAAATACTCATGTTAATTATTTCAAAGCAACATAACACCCTAATCTCTAAAGACCTCTATCAACTGAAGACTCCTCATCAATGATTGCTTTTGGGTGGTTAAAGCTTTAAAGTTGCAAATAAATCTTCCACCTCCAAGAAGATCAAAAGCAACTTTTCCCTCATCTTCCAGCTTGTTCTTCCACAGCTCTTCATTATTCCCAGAACTTTTGAGATCAAGCAGTGATCTCATCACAACTCAACTCAACTGAAACTCATGGATATAAAAAGGTCAAGTCATGGTTGCGATATTAAGTGCATTTCGCGTTCTTTTCTAGAAGGATGCGAGATTATCGCTAAACACGAGACTTCATAAAGATATTATATTCAAAGGAATCCCAGCAGCTAGAAGAAAAAGGCATTTTTTCCAAGTTAGATGAACTATTCTCTTGTAACATAATAAAGAGTGTTGCCCACAATTGTTATCTATAATAATAAAACAAGCTGTGTGTGAGTCTGCGGATCTACAGAAACCTACTTAAAATTGGAATACAGCTTTGAAATTATCAACGTAAGAAGTTTTGGCCTTCTCATTGTACATATGTCAAACAGAATGTTAAATTTTAATTAGTTCTTTTTTAATTAATTTTTTTTTACAAAGTGCCTTTAAACAGAGATACAGCTCTGAAATTTTCAACATAAGTAGTTTTAGCCTTCTAATTGTAGTTTTGAAAAACAAAATTTTACATTTTTGTTTAGTTCTTAATAATTATTTTTTTAATTAATTAAAAACATTTTGTAAAGCAATTTCTAATGGGGCTGCAGCTCTGAAATTTTCAGCATAAGTAGTATCGGCCTTCTAATTGAACTTTTGAAAACCAAAATTTAAAATTTTTGTTTAGTTCTTTTTTAATGAACTTTTTTAATTAATAAATATTTTACAAAACGATTTCTAATAGTGCTACGACTCTGAAAATTTCAACGTAAGTAGTTTAAGCCTTTTAATTGGATTTTAGAAAAACCGATTTTTAAATTTTTATTTAGTTGCTTTTAATTAATTAATAAATATTTTACAAAACAATTTCTAAAAGGGCTACAGCTCTGAAATTTTCAATACAAGTAGTTTTGGCCTTTTTAATTGGACTTTTGAAAGCAGAAATTTAAACTACTAGGGGGCTCCGCCCCCTGCTCGCTGACGCTCGCCAACCCCCTGGATTGCTATGCACTCCCCTTGGCTCGCTTTGCTCGCCTTAAAGTGAAGCATTTAAAATATGCCCTAGCAAAAAACTATTTCAGCTGCATAATGTTATGAAACTGAAAACGTTTTGTTATTTATAAAGAGCCAGAATACTTGCCACGTCATTATCCTACTGCTGTCGAGACGCGTTAAGGAAGGACAGTGTGGCAACGTAGTAGAAAGTTCTTGGAAAACAACAAAAATCAACACTATCGTACATATATTTAAAAAAAGATTGGTTATTTCATTAAATAATTATAATTTACGGGCTGGTTTCGTAGGAAGCGCCAAAATAATTGATGTTGTTTATCGAAATTTCTGAAAAAAAGCAATCATAATCTTTTTTGCGATACTTAGAAAATAAAATAAAACAGTTAAAGTTCAATTATCCGGCATCAATCAACCGGAATTTTTTGAAAATCAAATTTGGCTAGAAAATTAGTCCTATTTTGCCAAAAGTTTTTTAAAAATTTCATAGGAGATTTTAAAGTTGAGTGGGTGGTTTTATTCGTTATTTTGATAGTTTTTAATTCGTAATAGCTGAATTGCACTGATTAGAAATGAATATAGGTTCAGATTTACTGCACAATGCCTCTTGGCGACTTTTTGAAAGTTGGCGATTTAGCTCTGGATGCAACCCGGCGACCTCCGGAACATGTCCAAGCAGATAACTTTTTCGAAAAGTCTGGTTTATCCGAAATTCTAATCCAAAAGAAATGTACACATCTTGGATCTATTTATTCTTACATCATAGTAACTATTAAATCAATACGTTTTAAATAGGCAATAATTTCTATATGTAGAATGTAATAAGAAAAACAAAATATAGCGAATCCAAGTTGTTGCTGTTGCCAGATGTATTAGTCAAATTTCAAAAGATATATTGTAATTGGTTGGATTGCTGAATTTGGAAATTCGTGCATAAAGTACATTTAGAAGATTTTGTGATTGTCTTTGCCATTTTGCTCACAGAAATACAGCCGAATTTGGACGTTACGCAAGAGAATTATATATAGAGATTATTTAGTTCTTTATTAATTAACTTTTTTAATTCATTAACATATATTTTACAAAACGATTTCTAATAGGGCTATTGCTCTGAAATCTTCAACATAAGTAGTTGTGGCCTTCTAATTAGACTTTTGAGAAACAGAATTTTAGAATTTATTTGTTTTTTAATTAACTAACAAATATTTTACAAAACGATTTCTAAATGGGCTACAGTTCTGAAATTTGTAACACAAGTATAGTTTTGGCCTTCTAATTGGACTTTGACAAAAAGAATGTTAAAATTTTAATTTGTTTTAATTAATACTATCACAAAAAGCGACATCTAACAGGCCTATAGCTCTAAAAATGTAAACATAAGTAGTATTGGTCTTCTAATTTTGCTTTCCACAAACACGTGTTAAAACAATCTTAAAGGGGTGTTGTATTATTGTATTAACAGGGAATTTTTTTTGTTTCTCAACAGGAGAGAGGTTTCTAATATTAAGGCTTTTTGTAGCAATTAGATTTTAGTGAGTGAAGCGAGCTTATGCATATGCAGCAATGAAATGAATCTTGCAGTAAGCGAAGCGAGCATTTGCTGCATTAGCAATGAACCTTTCAACGAGTGAAGTAAGCCTGTGCTTAGGTGTCAATGAACTTTTCAGGGAACAAAGCGAGCTCGATTTTACGTAGCGATGAACCTTCCTACGAGCGAAGCGCCAAAAGCTGGGACCTATACACCAATGACAGATTTTTGCAATGTGAGGCCTCACAGCTAGCTAAAATATTGCACAAGTTAAATTTTGGTAGCGAAGCACGGGTATTCAAATAGTTTACAATAAAAATGTCAGTCATCCATTCTGATAGAGTTGAATGTGTTTGATTACAGGACTGTGTCTAGGAAAGGGTAAAGGTTTTCAAACCTATCTGAAATATTTTCAATCATATATTATACATTAGGCTACATACTTAAAGTATTATATAGGATGTGATAGTACCAGTGGTAGAAGTGGGGGATGCCCAAAAGTTGGTGACAAATGCATTCTCCCCCCCCCCCCTTCCCCAATGATAAATTTTATACCTTAAAATAGAAATATTAACTAATAAAGAAATAATTTATACTTTCTAACATGAAAATTGAACAAGGGTTCAAAATTTATGGTTATTTTAATGAATACTCTGCATCTTAGTTTTTTTACTTGGAAGCAAGGGCTAAAGTGAGGAAATAATTCAACCTTATATACATAACTGCTTATTTAGATTTAAATAATACTTCTAACTGAGCATATTTCATGAAATTAAATTAATAGAGATCTCCAAAATGTTTTTTTAATAGCTTGTTTTAATATGAAACAAGAATAGAAATTTAACTTTAAAGAAAGTTCATCATAAGTTAAAAGTTGACCACGTGTAACTTGTTAATAAAAATACTTATATCTTTATACAGAGTAGTATAATACATTTTTGTAATAATACGATATGTATAAATATATAAACCATAAATAATTTTGCATGTTTTTAAAAGTGGAGGGGGGGAGGGATTTCAGTGGTTTTACAAGGAGACGCATGGGTATTTTCTTGAAAAGTGGGGGACGTGTCACCACGTGTCTACCCATACTTCTAGTACTGGATAGTACAGTAAACTACTTGGACATATAATTTTGAACTTCTTGAAAAACAATGGAAACTGACTGGTTGGTATTTCACAACTAGTGCTTCTATTTTTGTGTGGAATGGGCAAAAAAAAAAAAAATCAAATCTTCTCTTCCTCTCTCAATTAAAATCTAGTAGCAGCCTTGTTGGATTATGACGTGATAAAACCCAAAACATGTGGACTGCAGACAGCAGTCAAGATGGATTGCATTATCTTAGCTATTTATTATAAACAGATTAAAACTTGAACCGAGGATAAAACAAACAAAATACTTTTTTTTAGTTCTCACAACAGATAAGAATATTCGATACAATATTCCATTGTAAGGACTTGGAAAATAAAAAAATTCAACTAGAGAAGGGATCATACAAACTGACCAAGAATGTGACCATAATATTATAACGATACATTTTTTTATTAATATTTTTAAGAACTTAATAGTTTCATTTATATTATTTTCAGTTAAGGAATTGAAAATACATTTGTAATTGAAATACAGCAAATTCCAACTCATGAAATTCTTTAATAAAACTTATTCATTTGTAAAAATATAAGACAGGAGCGTACTGGTACATAATATCGGAACAGTGGTTTTAGATTTATGTTCACTCAAATTTTCAATACACTTATTAATAAAACTTTAGTCATTATAGTTAATAAAGTATATTCAATAATTAATTAAATAACTAATATTAATAATTAGTTTTGAGGAATATGTTTTTATTTAAATATTTATACTTAATGACTGCAATAATTAGATTATTTATTTTCATTAATTGAATTGTTTTAATAATTAGTCCAATTTTATTTTTATTTAAATATTAATACTTAATAATTGCAATATATGTCTGGTTAATTTTTATTAATTGAATTGTTTTAATAATTAGACTAATTTTCACTTTCTCTTCAATACCTTTTTTTAGCAAACTTGGTTCCCATAAACCCATTGGTATTTTGTTTCAAAAACTAAATCAAAGAAATTTAAATTCCAAAATAAAAAATTTCCATGTATATAACTAGTATGTTTACTAGAAAATAGCAACTGAAACAAAAATATATATTTAACCTTAAAAATTATCAAATAAATAAATATCTTAACATGATAATATATCAATCTTAGTGGATGTATTATCTAAACACATTGAATTTGAATGCATTGGGCTTTTTAAAAATTATTAAGGAAGGAAACTACTTATATTGAAAAAATAATTTGAAAAACTTACAACTTATTTTGAAAATTTGAAAAAAAAATATCCAAATTAGTAAGATCTATTTTTTACATACACTGAACAGCCCAGTGATTGCACTGGAAAACCCTATGACCACAACTCCCCTGCAAAAGGACGCAAACTTCATGTTTGCAAATATATTGCTGGTTGGTTTGAACGACCCATACTTGTGCACAATAATGGCTAATCAGGCTGGCAGCATAACGTGGATTCCGAATAGCAAATTCATTATATACTTCAATAGGCACAGTGAGGAATATAAAAAGAAATTGACATCCAAAAGATTTAGTAAACTTATTGCATGCCTGAATTGTATGCAATTGTTTTATAATTTATTTTTTTTAACTTGGTAGGAAGGAAAAAGTATGAGTAAAGAAAAGATTTTGTGAATTTTTTTTTTTTTTTTATGCTGGAAAAATGCTACATATTAAAGCATATTGACATTTTACATTGTTTAATGAATGACTAGATTGATGTTGATAAAATGTGTCTTGTTCAAAGTGGTAATATTCTATATATGTAAATTCATTATATATCTCGCATATTAACAATAAAAATAGATAATATGCCATGGAAGTGGAAGCATTAAAACATGATATTTAGAGTTTACATAAAATCATACAGAAATATACACTTTCCTAACTTATATTGTTTGTACAGTGCAATATGAAATAAAATCCAAAATATATTTCAGCTGCGTCTAAAGATCAATTGTTAGCTTATATTCTGAAAAAAGTAAGAAGAGATACTGTCACAGACTTTACTTTTTCTAGTCTTGAAGTAAAATTAGCACTCAAAATATTTATCTTAATATGAAATTGAAAACCTCTGGATTTATCCCCCCAAATATGATAAAGTTAAAATTGAAAAAAAAAGCTTCACGATTTAGTTATTTACACATTTGTTTTAACTGTTTATTTAAAGTGGGTTAACCAAAGGTTAAATAGCGACATCCTTTGACAATTATTTTTGAACTATTGTCTGTTACAAATTTGAAAACTCTACAACATCAGAATTTATTGTCTTTAAATGATAAACATAGTAAACATGACATGTATCTGCAATTCATTTCACAAAAACTTATTTTTGATCCGTTACATAAAAAAAAAAAAAAAAATTATATCGAAATAGTTTTATTTTAAACCTCAACAGAATTCAATATCAAGGGTAATAACTAGAATCATTTTATAGTACATCTTCCTAAACACTGTCTACACATTCATATTAAAAATTCATCACATAAAAATACACGAGCAATAAATAATTATATATTTCCCGACAAAATCCACAACAATTTTATTTATTGAAAAACAATGCGGAATCTCTCATTTATTTCCACATTTCGAATCGTCTGACAACAACAAAAAATCTCAAAGGAACTTCGAATACAAGCATGACCATTCAAGGAAACACGTTTTAGAAAGATCCCGCTTTGTTTACAATATCACATCTGAAATACGTGTCCCGTACGAACCGGAGGGAGAAGGAGGGGCGGGGAGGAGGTATGTCCTACTTTACACAACCAGATCGAACATCCACAAAAAAGTATATTTGGTTTGCAAAGTTCGGTCCCTGGCCCCCTATACCTCCCGCATCATGGATTGAGAAAGAAAGCGAGTGCACTTACTTCCCCAATTCCTCTTTGAGCTCGTAATTGTCACTGAATCGGGTGCAGACCGTCACGGCCATATTGGTTTGGTGGCTGTTTCGTGAGTGAGGGTTTTGGAGCGAGCTCTGCTGGTGCGCATTGTGGAGTGACAGAGAGACCGCCTACTTCGCCAGATTCCCCTGGTAGGGATTTCTGCAGGTGAAATTCCCTATCAGGAGTTGATCGCCGTGGACTCGCACTGATTATACAAGAAGAGAGGATGAATTGAGCTCACTGTATACACTGTAGGAACCGGTTCTCCCTACCATTGTAGAGTATTGAGTGAGCTTACTCATCCTATCCTCTATAATATGGGGGAGGGGAGGGGGGGGGGGGGGGGGCGCTATTTTCTCAATTGACAAATTATTATTATTTTTATTTTTTTTAAATGAGTCGTCAAATATGGTCAGTTGTAAATTAAAAAATATATATTTATCAAAAAAATTCGTACGAAAACCCTACACAATATAAGAAGTCGGCAATTTTTAAACCAGGATGTACCATCAGAATCACAGCACGAAATGAGTCTCTAGAATCAAAACATTCCATTTGAAATCATTTTCTGCAGTCGGCAAAATCAGTGTTTCAAAGAACTAGTTCTTGCCCTCTTATATATAATCACGTATGTTTTGTGTGTTGTGAGCAAACCATTTCACTTATAATCCAACTGAGAGTCGGCAATTCTTAAATTAGTGTTAAAAAAAGTAATAGTATTATAAGAAAGAGATTAAGGTTACAATGTCATAAGTGTGGTACTTATTGTGTTGATGAGGATTGAAAGCAAAGGTATGAATTTAGCGCACATGCAGGAAACGTAGTTTCCTTTAAACATGTTGTTGCACCAGCATGTTTATTTGAGTCTGCACGCAAAACAAAAATTTCGGTAAGTTAGTATATTAACTTTTTTCCTTCTTACTTTTATCATTCTAGGGTGTCGTGCGACATTATTTATAGGGAGACGAGAGAATAGGGGGGGACCATTATTCTTTTAATCCTTAAATTTTGCAAAAATGATAATCATAATTAAATGTTAATTGATAGATGTGTATGACATTTTTGATCAAAAAATATTTGAAAAGTATGGATCCCTGTTTTCTGTGAATGTTACTTTTTTCCCCCTTATTTCTAATTTTAAAAATAAAAGAATGTACAAGTACCCTGGTGATATTTCGTAATTTTATTTGGTATTGCAACTTCTTCAGTACTTATCAACACTACTTTATTTTGCAAAGTAAAGCTTTAAAATTTTATTTTCATGCACTTTTAGTATGAAATAAATCCAATTATCGCCTATACAAGTACACATCTATTTTGTTTTTATTCTTAATAGTACTGAGGGCAAATGTCAAACAGATTAAATATTTGGTGAGCAAATAAAAATAATTAGATGAATTTGCAGTCCACCAACAAAAAATGGAGTTTACTTTCGTCTAAACTGTAAACCGATTTTACATTAAAAAGTATTTTAATGTGTCATCAACATTTATGTAGCGGCTGTGTTTCATGACTTCTGACTTAGAAATATAAAGCGTAGATCTAGTCGGATTAAATTTTGAGATTGATTAAATCAGTGTTTTTGTAACTGTATGAAATTATCGGAATTCTCAAAGAAATGATAATTCTAAATTTCCACCATGGGTGTCACACAACCCTATGGCTAGTACGCACCTGATCTTTGGCCAATCCTACCCAAAGCTGAATAAAATAAACTTTGAAATATAAATATGCACAGTATTAAAATTGAAATAGGAAACCAACTTTCTACATTTACTCTTGGAGCCAATATTGCAGTTATCAACTTCAATGATGGTTTCAAAGGTTTGTCTTCGAAACCTTAGAATTCCACCCTGGTCATTATACAATGCAAAGCTACAATCGCTTGATATAAAACGCATTAGCGATGCAAAGAGACACTATCTTCCAACCGCAAAAACCACCAGGAAAATAGTTGGTTGCTTGTTTTCAGATTATCTGGTACCGTCAGCAACACGGGGGCTATAATGCGCCGAAACATTCGTCAAACAAACATACATTTACAAACACCCATGCCTAACATGGGACTCGAACCCGCAACCTCGTGGTCTAGAAGCTAGCACGCTAACCACTATACCGTTTAGTCGGCCCACCAGGAAAATAATTCTGGCAGAAAGAAAGAACAAATCCAACAAATATGAAAAGTCAGAAGGTAACATATAAATTTGGGGGATTTTAAGGTAAAATTAAAGCTTTTGTTTAATTAAAATGTTTTTTTTTTTTTTTTTTAAGAAATTTAATTCAACAATTATGATGTCTCAAAAAGCTATTTAAATATTTCAATGAAATTTTCCATGCATGTTTATAGAAGTGTAAACTAGAGAATGAACCTCAATTATGGCAATTAAATATATTTTTATTAAAATTACAAGCATTTATATAAGGAAATGACCGATTGAAAATGCCAAAAAAGCCTGTAAACACATATGATTGGTCATAACTTTTCATGGCTATTGAATATGGGGCTATATTCAGGTTTCTTCTCTAGATAATAAAACAAGAAACATATTGTAAGAAAAAAAAATGAAAAAAAGTTGATATTTTTTCATATATGAGGTTTATCGTAAACGTAAACTCAATTTCTCTCAATAACTTCAAATTTAAAAAAAAAAAAAAATTAAAGATTTTAAATGTTTTAAATATTTGTAATAGTAATTAATCATATAAATGAGTATAAAAGTGGAAAAAAATTATGTAATTTTGGTGTTTTTTCAAAAAAGTGTAATGAACGTAGTCGGATACCTTAAAGCGTATATTTTTAATAATGATGGTTCTTTTAAAATACGAAATTACTTACGTTGAACTGCTCGAGTATACAATTAAAATAATCTTTTGTTATTTAAGAAATTTTACTCCGGATAAAATCCATAGAGTTTTTACACATTCGCTGCCGATAACGTATTAATGACTTGTTACTCCCCAGTACTTTGTCCTGGTCAGACTGCACCATTTTTCGTTCATGCTGGAATTTAACTTAAGTAACAATACATGTCATGTGACATAAATATTATATACCTTGTCTTCCTCCATAAAGTTAGCTGGAAGCTTGTGTTTTTAAAACACAGTTTCTAGTAAATTCATCATGAACGGAAACTCTGATAGGGTACAGTCTGATCAGGACAGACTACTGAAAAGTAACAAGAAATTCCTCGATGATACATGATCGGCAGAGAATGCGACAACTACATGTAACCTTCCGGGAGAACGGATAGAAGATTTATGTGTGGATTTGATAAAACATAACTTTTAATTGTTGGGTGAAACCATATGCCAATAAAAATCAGAATTATATTTTGAACACCAAAATAGTTTATAAAATATGAGTTTTAGGACGCGCGCACCTTATTTTTAATAGAATTTTACTTTACCAAGTAATTAAAAAAAAGTTTTTTTTTTTTGGGGGGGGGGGGGCTCAGTTCCTTACTTTTTAGAGTTCTTAGCAAGAGATTAAAAATATATATAAATATATTGTGGAAGAGTTATTTATCATTAATGTAAAAGTTTAATTTAAAATAATTGGTAAAATTTCATTAAACTATTTTTCATGTATCCTTTAAAATCAAATTTAAATTGCTTAAACTTTTTTTCAATTATCGTTTGCAACTCCATTGCCTTTGAGTATTCGGCAATATCGAATAAACTTAGGCATCTCTTTTTTAATTTCTTCCCGGGATATACGTTTTTAATATAGCAATCGAGATCAAAAGAGAAAAAACATCGGAGTTCGCCATTGTTTATGTTTTGCGGAAAAAGGCGGCCGCGAAAATAACTGATTGTTGCCAATTGAAATATACAAAAGGACCATAGAAGACAAGATTATGCATTCTGACCCCCCGAGTGGCGCCTATGATAAACAGCAATACCTATTTGCGAACTTGACAGTGTTACACATAGATCAGAAGCGAACGCGGCAGTCTATGTTCTAGGGGGGGGGGGGGGATCACATTTTCAATTGTGGACCTACAAAAAAATCTATAAAAGAAATGTTTTAAATTATTTTTACGTTTGATTACTAAATCATTTTTGGGCAATTCTTTGGTGTATGCTTAGCAGATTTTAACTATTTCTTCTTCTCGTTAACAGATAAGAATTATAAAAATTGAGAAGAGTATATTAATTGTATTTTTGTTTTATATAATATCACATGGTGACAAAGTTATATGGAAAAATAATTATTTTAACTAGGAAATTTATAACCATCGACGCACGGGACACTGAAGTGTGCCGAACGTCAACTAATATTTTTTTTAAAGTTTTTTTTTTCAAAGTGAAATTTTGCATTTTTTTTTTTTTTTTTTTTTCAGATATTCAAAAAAAATTCTTTGTTAAGCAGGGAAGACCAAAGTCCACCAAAAACAACGAAAAAAATAATAATAATAAATAAATAACACCAAATTAAAATAAAGAATTACAATTTAAATTAACAAAAAATACATTGAACAGCTCTCAAAGAAGCAGCAAGGAGGTCAAATTGTTGTAGAGCATTATTCAACTGCTAATTTAATACAAAAGCACCAAAATTATATTGACAAAGGGCCATCGAAATAATTTTATTGAAGCACAGAAATTCGATCACACTTTATTACTGATGTGGATTTGTGTCATTTACCATTTTTAAATTTCCATCATTCGTTTAGAAAAAATGCCCAGTTTGGCGATATGTTTTGCGATAATTGTAATATACGACTTTAAAAAAAAAAATTAAAAAAAAAAATTTGCCAAAATGAAAATTTTGGCCATATACTTTTCGATAATTCTTATATTATCCTTTTTTATAAGTAAAACTGAGAAGAGGAGAAAAAACGATTGTTCATAAGCTGTGCTCAAGCAAAGATAACTCTGTGTTAAGGCCATTCGTTTTTCCACTTTTTACGCCATTGAAGCATTTTTACGGGAATTTCGGAGGTAGGGATGTTTAGAATACCTTAAGAAGCATTAGCACAGCCATTTTTTTTATCAAAATCGTTTGTGTTGTTTTTTAGCAATCATTGAAAAACAATATTTTTTCCATGGCAGCTAATGGGCATGCGCGATTTTGACGAAAACCTTAATGGTAGGTCCTTTGGTCATCCCCAACCTGCTCACCAAATTTGAACATCGTAAGTCAATTTGTTCGGGAGTTATGCTGACCACGTACACACAGACATACACACAGATCAACGTTTTTTTCTAGATCGCTTTATTGAGATTAGAGTGTTCCAAAACATGGAGAAATAAAGGGGGGGGGGGGGGAAATGATTTTTTTTTTTGACGGAATCCTATACTTTCATTACCCTATGTATTACATATGGGTAATTGAAAGTAATAGAAGAAAAAGAAAAAGAAAAAAAAATGGAATGTATGATCCCCCTCTTCTCCCTTCGTACTTTAAACTACATCACATGAATGTATTACTTCTACGCTTCAACAATTCACTCCATTATTTAAACAATTTGGAAATTCCCTTCATTATTTATTACTAAATCACACTTAAATCTCAAAACAATTCCATTGGATAGTTTATATATAGAGATGGATACGATTTATCTCCAGACCGACTAAATACACGAGCCGTGCCAGACTGAGTACTGCTTTCCAAATCAAGTTTCAATATATTTCACAACAATAACAACTTCTAACTATGATGAACTTCCGAAGAAGTAATTCCATTAAGCGCGTTCAGCGCCGCGTCAGCCATCGGTGGCTGACAGTGAAAAATATGATATAATACTAAAAAAATTACATTGTTTTAAGCAATTACTGAAAATTTGTTTAATTTTCATTTAATGCAAGATAGTATCATTAACAAGTTGAGTCGGTAACTGTACGAAAATGATCAATTAATGAAATGATGTAATTTTTTTCCCCGTTTAATGTCTATTCACTATAAATAAAAATTAAAAAGCAAATGACTATTGCAGATGGCGTACTTGCATATGCATTGACGTAAGGATTTCAAATATAAAATAAAATATATTAGACGCTATTTTAAAGCTTTTAATTTATGTCATTTCATTAAGTGATCATTTTCCTACATACTCACCCAATTTCAAGGTTTCACATAAAGTAGTTTCTAAATGCAGTGGGCAAGAAGGTTGTAACATAGCGAGTATATGGAATGATTCTTAGTAGGACATAATCTTAATTTAAACTGTCTTAACATGGAGTACATAAGACTTTTATACATCTTTAAAATATCCTAAGAAAAATGTTAAAAAAGGCTTGACTATGTCGTTATTAGATTAAGTAGCTGCAAATATAATGAACGCTTTTAAAAATTCTAGCTAAGAAAGTTCCATCCAAGTGACGTTATTTTTATAAGATAAAATTCAGGAATAAGCTTGGAGGTTGAGATTTTAAACCAAACATATTTTCTGGTTGCGCCCCTGTAAAAACATCACCTAACTATAAATAAAGTCTCATATATTCAGAATCCCAAAAGCATACGGCCCACCTGAGGGCGATATGGTTATTCCTCGCATACTAAAGGTGTCGGTTTTGAATCTGGGAAAAGATGTTGTTGTTCAGTGTGGTCCACGTTTTAAGTTGCAGGCATTATTGGTTGTCATTGTTAATGTGACTAGAAGTCCCGATTTTGGAATGGGCAGTTCCGCTTTTCACCTCCCTGTTTCGATGCCCGAATCTCCCGCCAAATTGTCCCAATTTTCGATTACAGTTACAGAGTTCCGTCCTCCTAAAGAAAACCAAAATGTTCTTCTTTTGGACTTCATTAAGGTACACATATACAATTGAGATGATTTTCTTTAATTTTTAGGTTATAATTTCAAACTTTTTGGCAGTATATCGGAATTAAAAATGATGCATTTTTATATATAAACTTTTTTTGTCCGTCAATTTTTTAATCCCCTAATTGCAATTAAAGTGACTAATTAGGACATTATTAGAACATACATAAATAAACTTGTAATTAACTTAGAGGTATGATTTTTATTGCAAATAAGAGATATTATATTGACGCATGTTCCTATGGAGAATTTTGAATTTGACTTCAATATTTATTTAATGATAAGTTTTTAAATAAAAAGTTTTAAAAAATACATAGATTTTAACAAAAAATTAAGATTAAATTATGCATAAAAAATGTGTTTATAACAATATGTATTAGATTCTCCATAGAAAACACATTCGCAACTAATGTCTACAAAACAAAATTAGAATTTTGTAAATCGAACCATTTATTATGAAGTTATGACCGTTGGCGTAAAGTCGTATAACACCACAATGTCATTCTTCAGAAAACGCTCTTAAAGTTTACTACACTAATGAACGTGATATAAAACAGGTACACAAAACCTACTGTAATTTAAAAAGTAATTTGAGTCTCAGAAAGAAAATGGTATCATTTTAATGGTAATGAATTCGGGAATATTTTAAAAACAAAAAACAAAAACGCAGACTTGAGTCAAATTTCGCGATTCTTAATGTATATGTATACCTTAATCAAGAAAAACTAACAGAGAAGATACCGATGAAGTTTCTGGAGCTAAGCGTTGGGTGAAAGTTTTTACCCATTTCCACCAGCACTCAATTGAAAATTATGAAAATTGTGGAATTCGGCTTTAGTTCGCCGGAAACAACTGCTGACGTTGAAAGGACATTTTCTACTGTTAATACAATTTTGACTTCTGAGAAAATACACCTTTCTTTGAATACTCTGAAATCTTTGTTATTAACTAAAATTAACTTTTCATATTCTCGCGGAGATTTCTGGATTTCCTAAAATCAAATAAAAATTTGTTGAGCTCAAAAGCCTCAAATGAGAAGTACTTGTAAAGTATGTCTGAAAGTTGATTATAAAGTTAAATAAACGTATAAATTAAAAGGCATATTGTATACCTTCAAAAAAAATCTCGAACATTGAGTATTTATGAATTGTGTGTTCCGAATCCCATTAATATAATACGAAAAAAATTACTCCTTCCCCATTGGCAGAGACGTGTCCTGATTTTTAGTCAGAAAAATCTGGTTACATTAGTAATTGCGCATAAAAATAAATTGTTGAGCATATGAACCAACCCAAACGCATATGCAACCAACGCCAAAAGCTGCTTGTAAGTTACTTAAGTTGGATATTTCTTTGTTTTCAAGAAATAAAAAAATTAGTATATTTTGAATCTATAATGGGGAAATAAATTCAATAGCAGTCGGGATAATTTACAAAATCAAACATTTCACCTTTTCTCCAGAAAAACTCATTAAATATTAATTTTTGTGCTAAAGATAATGTAATGGATAGCTGAATTTTAGATTGTATATCTTCGAAAATTATTAAAATGTTATTGTTATTTGAAGTTTTGGAGTTTTCGATTTGTTAGGGAGTCATCGATATTAAATTCGGATCCTGTAAAACAATCGTAATATAATGATTAAAAATAATGTTAATAGCTTCAGTCTCACAAATGTTGTGCTTTATAATTAAAAAGTGCACAAAAATTGAACTTTTTAATTTAATTTCACTTCTTTCAGAAAAATTCAAATATCCCGATCCGGAGCGAAAGGGGGGGGGAGGGGGAGGGGGAGGGGGAGGGGGAGGGGGAAGGGGAGGGGAGGGGGAGGGGGGATCTGGGGAAGGGGAGGGGGCTAAGCTTAGGCACTCCTCCCCACCCCCGAGAATACTTCTGAATTGCAAGAAGGAACCTTTGAAAGCCACTGTATTTTATAAAGAAAATCGATCCTGATGAACGTTCAATTACTTTTTTTTTCTAATGTTTTATGTTTCAAGAGCTTTGCGAGGACTAAACTGCACCGAAACAATGTGAGTATAAGCTAATGCCGGAATATTGAGAGGTCCTAATTTCAAGAGGAGAAAGCCTTCCATTATATCTTCAATGAAAGCTGCAATGCTGCATCATATTCCCATCTCAAATAGGAAAATTCTCTGAAACCAACAAAACAGCCTAACAACGGATGCGTGTCATAAGAGGGAAATCTCTTCTGGGAGGTCTTTCAGGGGAGAACTATCATACCTTTGCTTCTCGGAAGGGATATTAATCTGTATTTTCCTCAGTATATAGTTAATATTTAATTCATATTTACTGTTTTGGTCATCTTTTCCCTTTTTCTAGGATTCTTTAAAATTTGATTATTTCCGGAAATGTTCGAAATTGACTTTCTGCGTAAATAATTGACAGTCATATAAATAGACTTCTTTTTCTGTGAGATTTGGGCTGAGAAATTGTTTTCAAAATCAAACACAGATGGCAGCACCACATAATGTTTTTGGGGTAAAAAGATCCTACTTTTCATTTGAAAAGATATAAAATGCTCTTATGGGTTAAAATCACGAAACGGGTGAATATGGCTCATCCGGACTTTAATTTTGAAGCATGATTCAAACAAGTTTGTTATTTTTTTATTTCTTTCAATAAATATATATATATATATATATATATATATATATATATATATATATATATATATATATATATATATATATATATATATATATATATATATATATATATATATATATATATATATATATATATATATATATATATATATATATATATATATATATATATATATATATATATATATATATATATATATATATATATATATATATATATATATATATATATATATATATATATATATATATATATATATATATATATATATATATATATATATATATATATATATATATATATATATATATATATATAATATATATATATATATATATATATATATATATATATATATATATATATATATATATATATATATATATATATATATATATATATATATATATATATATATATATATATATATATATATATATATATATATATATATATATATATATATATATATATATATATATATATATATATATATATATATATATATATATATATATATATATATATATATATATATATATATATATATATATATATATATATATATATATATATATATATATATATATATATATATATATATATATATATATATATATATATATATATATATATATATATATATATATATATATATATATATATATATATATATATATATATATATATATATATATATATATATATATATATATATATATATATATATATATATATATATATATATATATTTATTTATTTTGACGTGATCAAGGACGTAGCCAGGACTTTTTTTCGGGGGGGGGGGGGGGTCGAAGAATTGATTAAGTACTCATATCAAGTAACACAAAAAAAAGAAGGGAAAGTAGTGAGACAAGATTTCGCACAATTTAAGGGGGGGGGGAGGGTTGGCCTGTCGTCGTCGTCCCCGTCAACGGCTCTGGACGTGATGGTAAATAAATATTGCTCCATATAGAAATATCTTTACTTTTAATTCTTAATACTATTTTTTTTAATTTTTTTTTTAAAGATTTTAATAGTATTATAACATTATTTAATGAGTAAGACAATATTTCTTTTATCTTTTGCTTTTTTACTACCGCGATTTTGAACACTTAATAAAAGGCTTACGAATTTTGAAAATAATTGATTTTGTACAAAATTCTCAATCCTTTTCTCTCTTTTCTATTTCTTTACTTCTAAAAGTTATCAAAAACTCGAAATAAGCCACATGTCAATGGTAATTATTAATATCAGGAATTTAATGTTCAGCATATTAAAACATTAAAAATAAACCATCCCCAGTGTTCTACTTCTCAATTAATTTAGTAGACTCGGCATCTAATATCATGCTTTTAGATGCATTTTATCAACAAAAGAACAGAACTCCACAAACAAGCTTCTGTTCACTTCAAATTCTCCTTTTATTCTCCCTCTTAGCTCAAGGTTACACTTCAGAAATGAACTTATATTTCCATCACGTGCTGCTCTCTGGTGGTGTATATTACAGCTGACATTACATATAAGATAATACTATAGTGTAATAATACTCAACACCCAGAAAGAGGCATAACAAATGTACGCGCGAAGTTAAGACTCAATTTCAATCGATTTTAATGTTAAAAAATAAAATTATGTCCACTTTTCTTAATGTGTTCAAGTGCGAATTACTAGCTTTACACTAAAATGTGAGTTCAGTTCAGCTGTTCACTTTGGATGGTTACGGTTTCGACGTGAAAAACTGTGACGTCATTAAAATAATGTTTTTGTAGAAAAGTTTGTTCTTACTATTAAAGAATATTCATAGTTAGTAATAAGCTAAAATTTGAAAAGGAAATGGAAACGTCGCACTCAATACAAATGATTACGCTTGATACTCACCGGGGACAGTCACCGAAATGACGTTTTCGAAGTTTAAAATTATTTTTTATCAAGTTATTTGCACCTTACCCCCTATTTTTTCAAATTTATTGATAAAAAATATCTTAAGCTTGTATTTATTTTATTTTTTCATAGTATTTTTTTTTTTAATTTCATACATAAAAATAACATGGGACACGTTTTGACCCGTTTCGTGATTTAGACCCTTATGTTTCAATATGTCTTCTAATTTTTAAGTAAATTTCATTGAGAAAACTAGTTAACAAAAATTTAATTATTTTGTGGTATTTGGAAAACTTGATCATTATGACAAGTGGAGTGTTAAGACATTGACATTAACTCATCAAAGACGACTTTGAAGTGGATAAACGGTCATTATTTTTAACTTTTATCTTGTTTGTTTGGAACACTTAAGGTAAATTTTGAATTTTTCAGATTTTTTGGAAAATTATTTTTGTGATTTTTAAAAAACACTAAGTGGAACCACAATTGCAATTTATTAGGAAAGGGTAAAAACTCAAATTTCGATTGTCGATCATCGTTAATGGGTTAACTTAAATTTTGTTTGTTCGCAAATCCACTAAGGGGCTAATTAACCGACTTGCCATCATCTAATGGATCTGTAACTTGGCAAATAGATTAATTTCCGATAGCAATCCATTTTATAGTAAGTTTCGGTGCTAGTGACAGCTTTTGCTTCTAATGACATTTCGAGGACTAATTAACCCACTTTCCGTCAAGCTGAAACTTAGCAGATGATAATCGGAGGTGCAGTGGAGGGGGAACGTGTGGTTTTACTTTTTTAGAAACGGGAAAGGCTTTTCCTCTCCTAAAAATTTTTTGAATTGTATATATTTTCTTTATTTGACACTAAACTTAAAGTCATGCTAGCAAATGAAAAAGTTCATTGCTGGGAACCATGCCTTTATTCTCAATCCGCAACTTCAGAACTGAGCAGGCAAGTTCAAATAGTTGCATCACATTTAAAAGGCAACTCGCGTTTGGCCATATCTATCAGCAATCTGATACATACACGATTCAATCTCTCCTACATGGAGCTAAAAGCTATTAAGAGGTGATTCAATGAGACTTCATTAAAATAAAACTGAGATATGTTTATGTTTACTCCTATCTATCTCACCCATTGATCTCTAGTACACTATCTGGCCAAAAGTATCCAGACACCCAGTGGTATGGACTTAGAGCGTCCTGAGGCACATATTAATATGATGTTGATCCCCCTTTTGCATCGATGACAGCCTGCACACGTTTGGGAAGACTTTCCACCAATTTTTGATAGGTGACCATAGGAACTGCCTTCCAGGCGTCCATATCACAGCTGAAGTGAGTGCTTGCAGAGAAGATGGTCGATTTGGCTGGATACATAATTTGCGCTCTAATTCATCCCAAAGGTGTTCTATGGGATTTAGATCGAGGCTCTGAGAAGGCCAGTCCAGTTTTTGAACACCCATTTCTTCAAACCACGTCTGTGCAAGCCTCGATGTGTGAATGGAGCAGTTATCCTGCTGGAAGAGAAATGAGCCTTCCCCGAAATATTGCCATAGAGTTGGGAGTGCAGCATTGGCCAGATTGTCCACATACATCTCAAAGTTCATGTTTCCAACCACAGGACTTAACGGACCCAGGCCAAACCACGAGAAACACCCCCACACTATTATGCTTCAACGGCCAAACTTAAGAGTCGGCACAATGCAGTCATTATAGAAACGTTCGCTGGGCATCCGCCAAACCCAGACGCGTCCATCCGACTGCCAGACTGTAAAGCGAGATTCATCACTCCAAAGAAGAGTTTTCCGCATGTCCACAGTCCAATGACGGTGAGCTCTACAGTATTGCAATCGATGCTTCGCATTATGTGGAGTGATGTTCGGCTTGTGACGACCATGGAATCCCAAGTCTTTTAACTCTCGATGGACAGTCCTGCTGCTAACACTAACGCCTGATGAACTTCGGAACTCCTGAGAAATTTCCACCAACGAGGACTTGCGATTTTGTTTCACAACCCTTTTCAGAGTTCTGCGGCTGCGTTCACCAAGTGTTTTCGGCCTACCGGTTTGTTTTTCTGCCATTTCACTGCCTCGACATTTCCACTTCACAATTACATCACTCACAGTGGATTTAGGCTTCTGTAGAATGTCCGCAATCTCACGAACTGATTTCCCACAAAGGTGGCATCCCACTATTCTGCCACGATCAAACTCACTAAGCTCCTTTGACTTACTCATTGCCTCACAAACGCATAAATACAATCTGACAAACCACTACCAACACTTTTATAGCTTTCAATTATGTATCAAATTGCGTCACTCGCCAGAACCACTTTTTTAAGGGGTGTCCGGATACTTTTGGCCAGATAGTGTATTAGTGAATTAATTCTAAACATTAAATTTGTATAAATCTTCAAGAATGCGGACCAAAACTTTCATACACAACTCTTCACCAATTTTGCACATTTTTAAACAACAAAACAGTGGTCAGACACACCTAGTTCTTTGTGACATTTTTAAACTTTCATGATTTTGATGGCACTATTGCATAACTTATGCAGTTTGCCATCTCCTTCCATTCGCACCCACTTTGGATGATTTTTTTCCAACCAATCATCAGTACTGACTAAATAACAAACCGAACTGAATAAGATTCAGAAACCAGGAGTGGCTTGAGAAAGTAGTAAGCCTATATTTGAATACCTTCCGTTGAAATTAGAGGAAATTTGGATTGGGATGGGGGGATGCATAGATTAATATTTTATCCAGAAATTCTTCATCATAGGCAGTTATTCATGGTACGCTCACGTTGTAACGTGATCTGAACTCAGCCTTTGGATAAAATCAATCAAGATGTGATGAATCCGCACTGAACATTTTTAATATAAATGTTCTCATCCCAAAAAATGGAGATGAAAAAGCCGAGGGCGAAGCAAGGCAAGAAAGCAAATTATAGTCTGAAAATGTTAAATGTGTATACGTATTTCTCTATTAGATTGTGCTGTCTATCATATTTCACAATAATTTATCCTGAATCAAATAGCTGTAGATAACTCTAATTTATTTTCGTAAATTCACACGTTGCCAACCATTGTGTCGCCTTTATGGTATTAAGACTTTTAACTTCTTTGTAACATATTCTGTACCATCAAAGTTAAGTTATCCCATGGTATAGTTATATAACTTAAGAGCAACAAAATTTACTTAATCTATTCAACAACCACCGCCCCCTCCGTAATAAAACTCTGGATCCGCCTTCGATCTACATTGACTGATGTTTTTAGCTTTCTAATTGAAATTCATCGAGTTGTTAATCAAATATGTAGCTGCAAAGAAAATGTCTATCAAGCAAGGAGAACACTTACATTTGCATTTCGAAAAGAAGAAAAAAACCGTTAACCTTTAGCAACATCTTTTGCAATCGCAATCACGTCAATTCAGTTTGAAAACAGATTTCGAGGCGATGCAGAATTTGGGAATTTTTCCCGAACCCCTTGCATGTCAAGAATTTTCTAAATAAATCTATTTCTATCGTAGAAATAAAATGAGTGGTAGTGAGATGATAAAGGAAGGATATTAATGAATTTCCAGACCTTTTTCTTTTTAATTATATACATTGAATATAAAACAATCTGTTTATTTATACATTAAATGAAAAAAATATATAGTAATAAGCTTTAAAAGAAAATTATCAATGTTGTAGTTTGTTGCATCAATATGAACACAATACACAGTTTTTCGATAATTATTACACTATTTTTTTTTCCTGAAAGAGAAGCCGAGGAAAAACAGTCATTGATGGGTAATGCTTAAGAGAAGAGAACTATGTGTTAAAGACATTCGCTTAACAATTTGTTACACCTTTATCGAATTTCGTAGGTGGAGATATTTAAAACACATTTAAAGGTATAATCACTGCAATTTTGATCAAAATAGTTGTAGCCGTTTTTTGGTAAATACTGAAAATATAAATTTTTCAATGACAACTACCCTTAATTTAAACGGAAACCTTAATGGCAGAATCCATGACCCTTGACTGGCCCGTATACTAATGTTGAACATCGTTGGTCAATCTGTCGGGAGTTTTACTGACCACATACATTTTTCTAAGTCACTTTTTTTGACTTCGGACATCGCAAAACGTAATGAAATGAAGAAGAAAAAAGATTAAAAATCAATTTTTAATTTTGAACGAATAAAATACTTTCGTGACCATAAATTATTCACAGAACAATTTGATGAGTTTGGTAAGATTTTCCCCGACAATTCTGGTCCAAATGCATAAAAAAAATGCTATTTTTTTATTCATTTTTTTTATTATTATTATTATTTATTATTATTATTATTATTATTTTTTTTTTTATTATTTTTTTTAAGTATACTGTTATGTTTATTGATATAAAACTTGTTAGGCTTAACATTCGTAAATTACATACAAAAAAAAAAATAAAAAAATATATCGATTCTAATCACTTTTTATTGTGAAAATACAAGGTAAACAGGAGTCCTCAAAAGGTTGCGCTGTTGAAAATATCTCAGAAACTACTGAAGAGATCCTTATGAAATTTTTACCACATATTTTGAACACTTATCGCTATATTCCGTACCAGAATCAATGCAAAATTTTAATTTTCACTATTTTTCTTTTGGCAAAAAACATGCAAAGAAAAACATGTTTTTAATTTTTTTTTTTTTTGTTTACCATTTTGTTATTTTTGCATATAAATTAATATTAGAGGTACGTGATATAGCCACTGTCACACTAAATCTAAAACCATTCAACTTTTTTTGTTTCAGATGGGCCGTTGTTCAGATTTTTTCAACAGCGTACACTTACCAACTTTTTGAGGACTCCTGTTTACCTGGCAATTTCACACTAAAAAATTTTTAAATTAATATATATATATACTAGGGGACTTTGCCCCCTGCTCGCTAACGCTCGCCAACCCCCAAACACCTCGCTGCGCTCGGATTGATCAGCTTTGCCGCTCGAATTTGTGGTTAAAACATCTTGCTGCTCTCGAATAGGTTTGCCAGCCATAAAAAATGTAACCAATTTTTTATAAATTTAATGTAAGGCCTAATAGAGAAAACACCCAAATTGCAAGTTTCATAATAGAAAGTTAAATATACTATCCACCAACATTCTGACTTAAAATTTCATTAGCTATGCCCTTACATTGAAGTCCCAATATCTTTTATTTATTCTGATAAGTCACCCCTTTAGAGAACGGCGTCCAACGCGAAGCATTTTCTGGATATAAATACTTCAAAATAATAATTACTCTAATACAAAAATGCTTCAGAAAAACAGAAAAAATCAACTTTGAAACGAAGAGTTTAAAAAGAGCGTTAAAATTACCAACGGGTTTGTTTACATACGTAGATAGTTTTAAAATTAGCAACGGTTGGTTGGTTGGTTGAACCCCTGTGCAGCCGGTTTGTTGCCAATCATATATTCAAAATCATTGAGGCTTTGTAGTAGCTTAATGATGAAAAATATTGAAATTTAATTAATTAATAAAGTGTTGATAAATTATTTTGGCACGTTTTGGCAAATCTACAGCTTATTTCCTTTAAAATGACACCTTGATCATTGAAATTGGTTGAGCAGTTTAGGCGGACGGACTAACCCCAAAAAACGTATTGCCTATTAAATATATAGATATATATATATTGTAATTTACGAATATTTTTGTTAAATCTAACAAGTTTAATATCAATAAACATAACAGTATTCTTTAAAAAAAAAAAAAAAAAAAAAATTGATAAAAATAGCTGGTTTTTTTTTTTCAAAGTAAACAAAGTTTTCTTCCAAAATAGACAGAGCCCTTAATAAAACCCTTTGAAATCGAACTTCAGATCGAGTTCTACCAGAACTCTTATTCTTTAAAATATCGCACTAAGCCGATAGAATAGGGAAAGCCTAGCTACAAGCCCTCTAAAACGATCTTCAAAAATCCCACCAATCAAGTAGGGGATATTTTTCCTATCTTCTCCCCAACCCTTGGTGTGTGGTGTAGTGACGTAACTGGTCCTCGATTGGACCCAGTACCTATTCGACCCTGGTGGGACCTGGTTCGATCTGGTTTTTGTTATTCGTTCCTTGGACCCGTTCTCAACTCGCTACCAACACCAGGATATGCTGTTTATTTTTATTTTCTCCAAAGTTTCCTGACAGAACTATTCGTTTGTTTTGATAAAGGCAAGTCGTGTTTTTTTTAAATTATCGAACTATTTTTCGGAAATTTTAAGGGAATATCCATTTTAAGAAGTTATTTCTATGTGTATTACGTGTCGATTGTGCAGGCTTAAGAGGTGTATAAGAGGGTTTGAAACGAATGCAGCAGTTCTTCAGTTGTGTACTTTATAGTTTCAGATATAATTTTGGTATAAGTAACTTCATAGGAGTAAGGAACGACGAATTCAAATCCCAAATCACTCCCACCAGTACTTTAGATCAGAGCATCAGAACTATTATGTATAGATTAAAAAATTGCTTAAAATTTCCCATTCCTTTAATTTTATAGATTATGTTGTATTTTAACAATATATGCGTTTAGAATTAAATATTATCGTATTACGACTTTCTACTTATTTTATAACATTTAAGGTTAAACATGTAAATGGTTTATGGAACTCAAGTTCACTTAAAGGAGGTATAAATAGTAGATACAGAGAACATTTTATTTATCTAATTATTAACACACTTCAATTATTAAAATTAATAAATAAAAGTATTTAATTATTGAAGTACATTAGTAAATATAAATATTTAAGTAATAAAACACATTAAATTATTTGATTATTAAAATGAATTATTGAAATTATTTTATTATTAACAATAATTATTAAAAATTAATTAATACTGAAGGCTCGGCCCGGCATAAATCTTAATTCACCGGGCCGATTTTACATTACAGTACGCCTCTGTATAAGACAATTATAATTAGTATTCGACTCTATTTCAGCTTCAAATATAAATATTTTTTACCAAGTATCGGTATTGCTAAACCACGTAGTGCATCTGTCCCGGAATAGGGGGCGCTGTGGAGAGAAACATCCCTGCCGAACGATTTTGCCAGGATGCTGATCGTTCCTAAAGTTGGACGCGCTTCTTGAATTTCTTTCAGATTGCTATTTGATTTGAATTTCCTGTGGGATCAGGCGATTTCCTGCATACGTTTTATCCTACGCTTTAAATGCATACCACAATACAGAGTTGTCTTGGTAGGTCAGTTTTTACTCTTAAATACTACTTTTCTTTTTTTTTTTGGTACAATAACTAATCACCTACAGGATTTAATCACCTACCTAACCCAGGATTCGATTCCGGCAATTTTGGAATGCGCGACCAGATCTAACCCCTCAGTCATCAAGTGAACAGGTGGCAATGCATATGAAGGATTCACAGTAAAACTTTGTTTTTATACGTCACTTTTTAAAAAAATATTGTTGTTCGAAAAGTTCAAACTCACCGTGTCACCCAATTCAGAGTTAATTGTCTGTATTTTGAAGGCAACACATTCACTTCATAAGCAGTGGTGTTGTGTAAAATAAAAAGGTGTGGGAACGCTATTTCGCGTCGTTACAAACGTATACTTTTTTTTTTATGTCGGGGAGGAGGGGGAGATGAAAAATGACAACTAAGACTAAATAACTTCATTAATATTACTTTAATAATCTCAAAACAGATAGTGAGCACTTCAAAAATTAAAAAGAAAAAAAAATGTGTTTTTAAACTCTTTTTATTTAAATTAATTTTTTTAAACTATTAAGTTTTATAAATTTTTAAACAATTTTGCACAACGCATTTTAAGAGATTGTTTGATACTTTATAAATATCTTATCTTTTATTGTCATTAACATTAATACTGTCATTAACATTAATACAATATATTTTATTGTCATTAGACATTTTCAAAGATATTATTGACACCAATTTTTAGACAGATTTTTTACAACGATTTTCAAACAGATTATCTACTGCACATTTTAAACAGATTATTTACATGATTTTTTTTTAACAATTTTCATTCAAAAAAATTTCCATAAGAGATCGAGTTTTGATTCAGACATATTTGACTTAGAAAGCACCATAATAGGGTTATCAGCTGATGTGGGTATTTGGAGTTTAGATTTTACATGATCATCTGACTTCTAGAATTTCAGAAATGCATTAAAAGCAATGGGTTCAATAAATTTTCAGATTCTATGACTCCTCGAAATCAGTTTTCAAAATGAATTAAAAAGATTGCGATTGTCGAATATGTCGATTTAGAGTTTTATGGTTTTTCTCTTTCTCGCAATGAAAATGTAGAGAAGTTTTTCTTGCTTGATAGACGCTTTCTTTCCTTTTGCTCCATTATTAAAATAAATTAACAACTAGAAGAATATCAATTGCAAAGTTGAAAATTATCAGTCGATTTAAAATTTCTTGATAAAATATTGCTTTGTGCGCCATCCCAATAATCTCTAATTTTAAGAGAGATATTCAAATGTAGACTCATCACTTACCAGACATTATAGATTTGCTTGGGACATTCCTGGTTTTTTAATTTTATCGAGTTCAGTTTGTCATTCCGACAGTGGGGACAATCGGGATGAAAGCTAACTGCAAAATTTCTAAAATTTTGCCAAAAAAATCCCTAAAGTTTAAAAATGATAGTGGGCAATTTCATTCCCTTAATGCCGCCACTGTATTTAATGTTTTTTTTTAAACTTGGGGAAAAGATTTTTTTTTTTAAGAACTCTCTGCTACATTTTTGGAATAAACTCTGAAATAGCTGTAATGTAAACTTTCCCATTCTCAAACCAAAAAGCACTTTAATTTGGCATTTTAAGAGGACTTAAAATTCTAAAATCTTTATTTTTGGAATTATTTTTCTGAAATTTTTTTATGCACTACTGTAGTATGCTTTGGAGCTCAAAAAACAATTTTAAAGTTTAAAAAATATATATATATATATATATTTGACAGTTCTTGTATTTGATATATTTAAAAACTTTTTTAAAAAATCATTTCATTTTTGCATTAAATTATTTCTTAAAATTCATATAATAAATTATCTTCAGGATTTTAAAATAAAATATATTTGGAAAAAAATATTTTGTGCAAAAACTATGTAAAACTTATAGTAGGCCAAGTTCCAAAAACTTTAGAAGGTAAATCCAAATACACAATTCCTGAAGACAAATTAAAGAAATATGTTTAAAAAATAATTGTGGAATTTTTCATATATTTACAACAAATGGTTTTTAAGTTATATTCATTTAACTTAAGAAAGGGACAAAAAGCCACCCCTGAGAAAAACAGTTCCAAGATAGAACTCCGACTCCCTTAAAAAAATATTTGAATTGCTTTCCAACTATTTCACAGCCCAATTTCGATGTATTATACCCATTTACAAAATCGTTAGCAATTTTATATTAAGGAAAATGAAATATATAACAGCAACAAATGAAAATACTTTTTTGTAAAATTACAGATTCCTTAGCATGGGTGCTTGCAGCATTATTTGTAGAAGGTTGCAAGGAAAAAAAAATTTGTTCAAACCTTGATTTTTCAAAACTATTTTTCTTCTCACAATGATAAATATAAAATCTGTTATTAAATGCACACAGTTTATTTTTCCCGGTAAATATTGCCCCTTTCTCCAATTTTATAAAAAATTTAAGTAACTATGGAATGCAAGCATCCTCTCTCATGCATCTTCCTGGCGCCACCCATTTCCATTATTTTTACGTATTGAGTTAATCCACTGACGGTCCAGGGAATGGCCGAAGTTTAATGCATGCGTCGGATTATTGATAGAATGGCGCAGGTTGCCTCGCTTGTTTTGCAAATACTTGCACGGGCCGGCTCAGCTTTGAAATTGTCAATCGAACGAAAGTAGAGTTCTCAAGAAAAAACGTTTTCTTACTTGACTTCGCGTTTAGTGTCTCGTAAAGTAATTTTTATTTTTTAAATAGGTGAGGGAACGCCGTTCCTCCTTCTTAGAAGGTATAGGATCGCCGTTCTCACGCGTTCCCGCTCCACTACACCCCTGTTCATAAGTACACTAAATTATCAATGGATTATTGAGGTATAATTGTAGAAGCGCAGATTTATTGATTCGATTTCTTCAAGTTGATCGAGGGAAATACAGTATTAGAGCGGCTAGAGGGAAAATATCTACACTTCGTGAAACAAGTCTATAATTTTGCACATCGATAGATTATGTCATTCTAATTATTTTAAGAAGTGGGGCCACTCGGATTTCACTTCCGGTCGATGTTTTATACTACATCAAAGTTGGGCCTAAAATATGCATTTTTTCCCAAGCTTAAATTGTTGGTTCATGGCCAAAAATATGAACTCTATTAACAAGTATAATATGTTAAATAGTTAGGCTTGTATTAAAAAAAAAAATAATAATAATAATTTCAACCGGAAGTCATTAAAATTTCAATCTGAAGTTGTTAAAATTTCGACCGGAAGTATATCTTTAATCGACTCCGACAGCTTGCACATAAAACACATTCTATTTGTAAAAGGGTTGATTTCGATAAGGTACCAAAGGGAGACATTCCACTCGGATATTACTTCCGATTGAGGTTTTAGACATTTTTTTTTCAAATTTGGCTTAAGAATGCACATTTTTAATATTCCCTCCTTCATATAAAGGGTCACATTTAAAAACTAATATACTTCTTTCATGTTCTATACATCAAATTGTAAGAATGAATATTCTTAATTTAAAATGAAAAATATCAACCGGAAGTGACTGAAATTCCGATCGGAAGTCAACGCATAAGCACATTTCAGAGCTTATACTGATTTTTTTTAATGCAATTAAGGCATGGGCAAAATATTTAGAGTTGGTAGATTTTTTAAATTAATGGTAGAGGAGAATGAAATTATGAAAGAAAGTATTCTCAAATGAACTTCCTGACGCCTATACATTATCGTCCATAAGAAATGTATTATAAACTAATTTGTAGGTATATTTGCATGATTAGTAAAGAGACTTGAGTTCTGAAATTGCTGACTTAAAATATGTAATGGACATTTTGGAATAAAAGACTATTCAAAATTGCATTACACATATATAGAAACATAAGGAAATAAAAATTGTTCTACGCATGTTTTGTTCTCATTGAGAGCATTCTCCCTTACAAAAACACATAAAAGTGCAGTTCATATTGTTTTTCTTGCATTTACAAAGCTTTTGACAGCCTATTTTGCATTTGCAGGTCAAAAAGTCTTGTAGTGCTTGAGAAACTTCTGGAAGTGATGATCAACGTGAAACGCAACTGTCGTCGATTACCAACCGCCCACAATCTTGTAACGAGGGTAAAACTAAGTGACATATCAAGGCCTGCCCCCAAACGTTTCCACTTTGATAGCCTGATTGTAGTGCATGCTCCATAAGTGTAGCAGCTGCTTGTGGAATGTTCATCATGGTTCTGTTCAAGGAAGTAAACAACTCTTTCCGAGCTTCATTTACACTATGTAGATTGCTGGTTGCAGAGTAGCATAGAATGATGAAACGCTGCAAAAGATCAAAGATAGATTTTGGAATGTTGCTATGAGGAAATCATAAATAGTAAAGGCTTCTGTTACATCAGGAAATGTGTTCTATCTTTTCCACATTGTGGTTTTTCCACGACCAAAGTAGTAGGAACTGGTGTCAGACCTTGTGAACGCGTGATATTCTCGAAGTGCCACTGACTTAGCTTCTCCCATAATTTGAGCTATCTCATGAACGCGTAAAACCTGTAAGTGTGTTCTTGACCCAAAGTGAATTCATAAAGTGTTCAGTCCTTTCTTTTGAAAATCATTAAAAAAAAAAAAAAAAAAAAAAAAAAAAAAACGAAATAGCTAGCACTACGGCATCGGTATCAACCGTTCAAATGCAGATGTCGATAAGTCCATATAAAGTGGCATGATTAACATGGAGAAAGATTCGAGAATCAGCTTCCTTATGATTGCAAAAACGAAAAGTACTGTAATCTTTGTTTGGGTTTGAAATAACGTCATTTACCAAGGGTGCATATGACATCAATGCCTTGAAATTTAGAAGAGGATATAATATCTTGAGATAGGAATTCAAACAGTTCTGTCTTGTTGACAGAATTTCTAAGGAAATAGTTCCAGTTCTTTGGAAGTTTGCCATTTGATTTCACCTGTTTCCAAGATCCTAAACCTTTGATGTCTCTCTTATGGTTCTTAATACTTAATTTGTGGTATGTGTCCCATACCAAATCCTTACGATGAGGTCTGTGCTTGACTACATTTCTTTTAATATGGTCTTGTATTCTCTTCTCCATGTTCAGATATTTTTGTTTTCCTTTTTTCAGCTCAGATTTTTTAACTTATGTGGTATTCAACTATATGGCGCATTTTTTGTTTAACCGGAATTTCGTTTTTTAAAAGTTTCTGCAAGAGTGCTCTCCGCATCTTTCAATCTGCACAAATCAACGGGTATTGGAAGGGCATGTAATTCATGCATTTTGGAGATGTTGGCTGTAAAAGTTTCATAAGAATCGTCAGTTCATAGTTATAGTTACCTGCCCCTGGCACAAATCACACTTGAACCAGTCAATTGTTCGAGCATTCACAAGTAAAGAAACAGTGCTGGCAAATTTGAATGTTTTTGAGCAGGAAGACATTATGAAAGACTAGAAAAAAATACTCATAGAATTTTAAGTGTCTCAAGATGCCAAATAAAATGTCTATACAACAATTCGGACCTCCAGATTTAAACGTGTGAAGAATTTAAACCAATTAGAACACCATTGAGCATAAAAAGGCATGTGTAGGTATCGACTTGGATGGACTCGTACAAGTGAAATAAAAAAAAAAAAAAATGTAGACAATGTCTAGGAAAAGCTGAAACAAATTCTTAAAATCAAACCCAATGTTTGGACGTCTAATGGAAATGATTACAAAATCGGTTTTCTGCGCCATGGGGGAAAAAAAAATAACAACAGCACTTCGAAAAGCGTAAAAAAATCTAAGATAATTAATAGAATGAAAAATAATTTGAAATTGAAACGCACAGATGTAGCTAATAGCACCAGATTTTGGAGACGCGATACGAATTTAAGGTCACTTTATTAATTGATTTGAAAAGCTATATGGATATAAAAAATTTACGAACTTCCGGTCGTAACTTGCTTTCTAACTTTAGTATATATTTAATATATTATAATATTTTTATTTGATATATTTTCGAAATGAACCCTTTTATAAATGCAATATGTTTTATATATCTAGTTCAAATTGTTGGAGTTGAATAGGGATACACTTCCGGTTGAAATATTAATGACTTCCGGTTGAAATTTAAATTTTTTTTATTCTTTAATACAATCCTAACTATTTAACATATTATACGTGTTAAAAGATTTAATATTTTTGGCCATGCGCCTATAATTTACTCTTTGATATGAAAAAAACACATATTTTAAGCCTAACTTTGAAGCAGTATAAAAACGTCGACCCGAAGTGAAATCCGAGTGGCCCCACTTCTTAAAATGATTTCAATGACATTATCGATGCTCAAAATTACAGACTTGTTTCACGATGTGCAGTTTTGGGCTATTTTTTGGTGTCTAGCCGCTCTACTACAGGGTTTAATTTTAGAAAAGCTGTATATAAAAAAAAACTGATCTGAAATTCTATTTAAATATATGCGAAGAAATAAAATGAAAGTTGTGGAATTGAATCAAAACCTGTATGTACATGAAGAAAAGAAAATGGCGTAGGAGAAAAAAAGATAATTCGCAATAGTTTTTTTTTTTCCTTATTTCATACATTTTTCGATTCCTTACATCGCGTCTAAAGCAGCACGATAACAATTGTATGTAAAATATTACTAATGAAACATAAAAATGGGAAAAGCGATTGGATTAAGGCTCACTTTTCGATACAGTCAAACCCAGTTAACCCGTAATCGGTTAGTATGAAATCCAGTTTAACGCGAAGTAAAAGCAGTTCTCCGTAATTAAAACTTAATGTTAATATATTCGTTTAACATGAAATCTAACGTAATAAAATCCCGCTTAAGACGAAAAAAACTTGCTATTTATACAGTAAAACCCCAGTAACGTGAAATCGCTTAACAAAAAATCCTTTTTAACGGGAAGTAAAAGCAGTTCCCCGTATTTAAAACTTAATGTTAATTCATTCGTTTATCACGAAAATCGGTTAACGCGAACAATCGGCCCCCTCGACTTCGCGTTAACGGGGTTTGACTGTACCACTTTTATTTGAGATGAAATCTCGCAACGTTTCCTAAAGAAGCAAAACAATGCTTCATATGTTTTAAATAATTTTGAAGAGGTAGGCACATTTAAAAAAAAAATGTTTTATTATAAACTCAAATAAATAATAAGTTACTGGTAAATACCCATATACTTTTTGTTCCTAATAAATATCTTATTAAAATATTGTGCTAAATAGTAAATGATATTATAAAAAATGTTTAAACAGTTCTCGTTATATTGACATGTTTTTCTCCCTCCGCTTTTTCCATTATTATATTTCATTAAAGCTTTCAAAGCACTAATTTTCAAATTTTTTTTTTTACTTGCTCCAGGTTTAGAACGCAGACAGACATGTGCAGTACTGCAGCAATGACTCCTCATAAGTCTTCATCAACTGGAGTATGTGCTATCGAATTGGACGGACTGTTTTGTGGAATAAGCCAGGAAAAATTTTTGCTAGCAGGGCTTTTGCGCCTAATTTTACCTATAGCTTATAAGGAAAAGTACTCTACAAGAAAAAATAGTTTTTTGTACGTATTGATAATTTTTTATTGAATTATTTCATGAAAATAATCGTCAACATATCGCCTCCTCCTAGACAGCAATATATAAAAATTTATTGTTTGTAGAACTATTGGTTATGATTTACCGTAAGGTAGCCTCTTGGAGAATTTTCAAAAAAAACCAAAAAAAAACGCCAATTTGAAAATGACGTCAAAAGGCTATGTCGCCAAATCTAAAGCACATGACGTCATTGCAGGGTTTCTACATTGGAAAGCTTATCGCTCTTTTTGGTTTCACTTGGCGATTAAATTTTATGGTTTCTCAGAAATCTTTTATTCAAAAAAAAAAAAAAAAAAAAAAAAAAAAAAGAGAACAAATCTGCCTAGCTTATAAAACTTTCACTTGAAAAATTTACACATTCAACCAAATTTATGTCAATTTATATTTTTAGATAAGATAATTGATTACTTTTTTAAACAATATTAATATTACATTGAACCACTATAGCAAAAGTTCCATCCTGTAATGAAATACGAATCCTAATATTAGATTTGGGTTTTTTACAGCATATTCCAGTAATGGTGAACTTTTAGTAAGTTTTCGTAAGAAATATGAACATATACTAAATTACAAAATTATTGAAACACATTCTAGAAGAAAATGTTTTCGATAAAGTTTTCATGCATTCTTCGAAGCAGTACGTTTGGAAACCAAAAAATATCGCGTCATTAGGTGCAAGAATTTAAAAATGACTTACAACTACAAAAACCAATATCGTTTAGCATGTACTTGTGAAAAATTTACTAACAGTTGACAATAATCATTTAGCTTTACTAATTCATCAGTTAAAAAAATCCGATAAATCTGATGTTCTTATTTGTTTGCTTAAAAAGCACCATCGCCAAGGTAAGAATAACGCTCTGCGCATGTCTGGAAATCGGAGCAATTTGGCGAATGTTTTGTGCTCTCAACTTCGAAAATCCGCGAGATGGCAGCGCTTACTCTTCGGTGAAGCTTGCCTTCTTTTAGTTATAAGTTCTTTGGTTTCCCTACGTTCCCAAACGTTCACTAGGGTTGTCGGAAAACGAAGTTGGCGACGGGTTGCCACATTCGGTGTCAAATCGCCAACTTTCAAAAATTAGGCAAAAGGCACCTTACAGTAAGTCTGAACCGAACTTATTCTGCCGTGCCAAGCACAAAAGTCGAATCTGCCATTCAGCTCAAAATGAGAAATGGCAGCAGGGTTGTAGTGTGGCCAGTATGCATCGGTACGGCGTACTGGTACTTTTTCAAAAGCCTGTACGGAGCATGGTATTTTTAAGATTTATTGTTATTAGGAATCATTTGAAAATTGATAATTTTGTTACTAACTGTCACAGAGAACATTGTTTCGGAGCTTTCTTTTTGGACCAAAACAGCTGGCCTGAAGAAATACGTTCAGGGTTTGGTGAGTATGAGATCAGCTCACTGGGCAGACTATTCCGTTTGCTATTTTTAAAAACAGTCTGCATATCGATGTTTTCTGGACAACGGCGGACGAAGAATTCGGGAAGATTTAATGCCATTGATGATCATCTTTCCGGTAAGCTTTTCAGAATGCAAGCTTGGCTTTTGCCACATGAACATTATTGTGTCACAATTGATAAATAATTCCACCTTATGTTTGTTAACATCAATGGTTCATTGATACAAAAATGGAAATCGAACTAATAGGCCATCGGCTGGTTAAGGTACCAGAGATAAGACGCGCGATTGGCAAAACAGAAAATGTCATTGAAAAAAAACCTCTGTGGACATTATTATGAATTTTCTTTGAAAGAGTTTTAATTGATTGATTTTTGTATCAGTTTTTTTTTTTTTTTATTAATAACTAATTGATAATCACTCATAAAATCTTTATGCATGTATTGTGATATAAATTAGTGAAAAACTAAATACTTAAATTAAGAGTATTTAGCTTTTTTTTTTATATAGTAAGTTATGAAAAATATCGTGAATTTGCATTTTATAATTAAAAAATCCCAGGCTACAGTTGCGGTTACCGCCACGATCGACAAGCGTATATACCGGGACATTTTTTTTTAGAACTACAACCCTGAATGGCAGTTTAAAGTTGAACAATTTTATGTAGTTGGTTTTCTCTATGTCTCTATGTAGCTCTTTGACTAACTTGGTAAATTTTTAAGAATTTCCTGTGCGTATACAACCATTAAACTTCATCATTATTATACAGAACGAATTGCAGAGGACCACCTGGTAACAATAACAATTCGACAAAAAAATGCTTCCGTGCTTACAACGACAATATTATAATACTTTATCACTTTATTTACTGACGATAAGTCCCGAGAGTTTTCTTACGCGACTGTATTAATATAAGCTCTTTGAAATCCACTTCTGTGAAGTTCGTTCTTCAATTGCTGGGTGACATCACGAGCTTGTTTCTTTTTGAAAGCTTGCGAAAAAAAAGTATATAAAACGTTGTAAAGCCAAGATGGATGCTTAGAAGATTGAAAATCGTCTATTTATTTGTATATAAAGAAAAATGAGCTCCTGTTTCCATCCAAGAATTGAAGAACAAACTTCATTGAAGTGAATTTCAAAGTCTCAATGTGTCTTAAAACGTTTAAATTAATACAGTACCGTGCGAAAACAAACGGGACTTTATAAGTGGCACTATGTTTACTAGAAGACAACATACTCTGAGCTCACTGATTGGCTGATCGGAGCGATGTGGTGGTCGATTCGTTAAAATTCTTGTAGTATCCTTGGTAAGAAAAGTAAAATGTTAATTAAAATTTAAACTTAAAAGCACTTATTTTCTATTTTTTATCAACTTATATTTGAGGGAAGCAAAGGGGTCTATAAGTGACTTTTCTTAACTTTTGAGAAAATGCATTTTAACGTTTCTTATTTATTTAAAAATTTATGTATTAAAATTTATTTATATTAATTCTCAAAAGTTAAGAAAATTCACTGAGACCCCTTTGCTTCTCAGATCTTTTAAGTTTAATACAAAGCTCTGTGCGTAGGTTAATAATATTACCATACAAGTTGTGATTTGCTTGGAACTATATCTTTTCGGCGGAAGGATACATCGTATAGCGTATTCAGTGAGCTCAAGGTGAGTTGTATTTTTGTAAAGTGGGTTGGTTGTTTTAAGATTATCTGGCGCCGTCAGCAACACGAGAGCTATAATGCGCCGAAACATTCGTCATTTGACAAGCCAACATGCATTTACAAACACCCATGCCTAACACGGGACTCGAACCCCCAACTTCGTGGTCTAGAAGCTAGCACGCTAACCACTATACAGTTTGGTCGGCTTTTGTAAAGTGGGAAACACTGAAAAGTTTAGAATTATTCTATTCTCTTTCGAATTCCAAACTTTTGAGTGTCATTAATTTACTTTTCGGGGTCGAAAGGGGTTAAACGTTCCAAACGAGGGATATTCGAATGTTCTACTTCCCATTTCGTCACAACTCTGAAAATTGGTATGAATGTCAATACAGATAAACATAGAAAAAGTAAGCTATTCCGTTCTCGATTAACCGAATTTAAGGGATTGAAAAGGGGTTAAATGTTCCAAACGAGGGATATCCGAATGTTCCTCTTCCAATGTAGTCATAATTCTGATATTTGGTGCAAATGTTAAAAGAACAAATGTTAAAAATAAAAGTTATTCCCATATCGATTAACGAATTTTTAAGGGATGAAAAGTCGACGCAACATTGAAACTATACGAGGATTATCTTAATGTCTCAATTCCAATACAGCTACTACTTTGAAATTTAGAAATACAAGCAAACATAAACGCAATAAACTATTGCAATCTCGATTACGTAATTAAAAAGTGTCCGAAGGGAGTTAAACGTTCTAAACGAGGGATATTCAAATGTCTCTTTCCAATATACTATTCATAATTATAAATTTTGTTAAAAATGTCAACAAAGGAAAGTTCCTATTTTGATAAATCAATTTGTCGGGATCGAAATGGAAGCAAACGTCTGAAGTGTAGAATACATGAATGTCTTTTGATTGCTGAAAATTTCGTAGCGCAGCACGGGTATTCAGCTAGTACTCTTATAACTGATACAACAATTTAAAACAATACTTTTATAGGTATTGTGTCCAAAAAAATTTACCCATTTCAAATCTGAAAAAAAAAAAAAAATTATTAACAATTTATGTAAAATGCTGCAGTTTTCTCCCCCAACTGAAGTGAAGATTTTTATTAAGCGCTAAAACGAAATAATTTCTTAACCATATTGTCTGCCAAAATTTTGTATGAAATTTTGTACCATATCTAACAACAATAATGCAGTAGGGCATTAATTATCCGAAGTAGGCGGTTGGTCTCGAACACCCAGATCGTTGACAAAAGCTTGGGTACTGTATTGTGCCTCTTGGCAGAAAAGTTCCAAAGTTGGAAATGATATCAAATGGCTATGTCGCCAAATCCAAAATGGCGTTAAAACGACATGTTTCCAAATCTAAACGGTCTCTAGAGTTATTAGACTGAGAGGCAATTTTTGGACCCCATCGAACATCATTCTGAATTTCTTATAGAAATCGGAGAAAAGTTAATAGATTACGAATCCACTGGTCTGCCGTGGCAAAAATGGCTGAAACTGGTCAAAAATTGACTTTTAATAAGTTGAACTAAATCCAATTGCCAAATAATGAGCATTTTTATTTTTATTTTTATTATTTGGTTGCCCTCACTCTTTAATTTTCAATTAAGAAGGTTGCAGGCGATTTGAATATCTGGCGACGCTTAACTTGCATTTATTAAAAGGGAGTCAAGTTGGCAATAAACATTACTTCACTGATAACGTAACTGATGTCGCCAATTTGCCTTACTTTTAAACGATACAAGTTTTCCTAGCCAGAGATCAGAAATCGTTTGCGCTTTTTCTCATTGAAATTCAAAATGCAGTGGGTTACCAGACGAAAAGGTTTGTTCTCTTTTTGGCAAGTTGTGACTTATTTGGCCATCGAATTTTAGTTCAACTCATTCCAAGTCGATTTTTGATCAGTTTCGGCCATTTTTGCCACGGCAGACCAGAGGATTCCTAATCTACTCACTTCTCTCCAATTTGTATAAAAATTCAGAATGATGTTCGAAGGGGTTCAAAAATTGCAGTAGCCTCTCGGACTATATCGGAAAGCCATATTGTGATGGGTTGCCAAAATGGACAATTTTGAAAAAAGTCACCAAGAGGCACCTTACAGTTAATCTAAACCACAGCTTGAATAGAATGTTTTCTGTTTCAGATCTCCTGAGGAAAATGACTCCATCAAACTTCTCCTTGGAATATTAGCTCAAAGGCTTGTGGTATGTATCATTACGCAAACCAATGCGATTTTAGTAAAAGCCCCTGCTTTTGACCTCTCATATGAACTAGTGAATACGCTGCTTATCTCTTCATGGACACTTTGGATCACGATGATGCTGCTGATCTTTGCGGACTGCATTTATACCATGGTGAAAGCAATCAGAAGATCGTCAAATTGGCTACAATTTCTGTATATCGTGTTAACAATGGGACTTTTTACCATTTTTGTCTTTGGCTTGTTGTACTCGTGTTACTACGTTTTCATGCAAATACAACCACAATAAAGTAATTATTTTTTTTTTTTGTAAAAAGTATTACCTAATAGAATGTTGAAAGACGACTAAGACACTCGTTGAAAAAATGATGAATATAACAAATATTTTAATTTCATATTCATGATGCATCTATTAAAAATTTAAGTTTTCTTTTAATATTATGCAAATGAAAATTATTTGTAGCATATAAAATGGTAAAAAGAAATATATATATATTTAAAAAATGAAAAAGTGTTTTTAATGTAGAACCTGTTGAAAAACTACCCTGCGCGTGAATTCAACAGGAACATTGAGGGCGTCGTTTGGATCTTCACTGACCACAGAATCGGCCTTGATGTGTGCATCTATACTAAACTTCAACTTAACTAGACATCACTTAGACGGTAGATCGTCACAGTGCTCAGAGGTATTTTATCCATTTTGGCAGCATGAAAGCATAATGTTCGCCAAACCACAACCCTGTAGAGAACAAAAGGCTATAAGGTTTGGCGAGAATTATGTCTTCACTCAGCCAAAATGGATTAAATACCTATGGGCACTGTCACGATCTACCGTCTAAATGATGTCTAGTTAAGTTGAAGTTTAGTATAGTTATAAAAAATAAAAATATCCCTAACAACAAAATATGCGGCAAACTACGTTTAAAAATGTATTTATTAAAAATGACCACTAACTTATTCATTCAAGTGCAAATATATTTTACTTATTTTGATTAAAACAATTTTGGCAACAGGAAAGAAATTCTACGATGATCGGTTAAAATTCTTTCACTTTCAGCGTTACTACACAACGCAATGTTGGATTGACTGGACCACAATCCATAATGAATTTTTGCATTCACGTTCAATTATCTTTTATTTATTCTGATTAAAACAATTTTGGCAACAAGAAAGAGTTTTCAAAAATAATTGGTTAACATTCTTTCACTTACAGAGTGCAGCAGGAAATGAGTCAGCGATCAAGGTCACTCATGTAGTAATTTACGATTGACCACACTAGTCTTCTTGCGTCATAAAACCACTGACAGCGCAACCAAATTGAGTTCCAAACAAAAATAAGAATACAAAAAAAACGTGACTTCATTGGTCGCCGTAAATCACACAAAGAAAAAGATCTCCCAACTCGAACGGCGCTCACGAATCAAACAAATGCTGCAAGGCGCATTCACAGACCTGACCAATGAACAAAAGGCGGCCCATGACGCAAGATGTTCACGTTGCAGCGAAGCCAAAGGCGCAAAAATTTAAAGATGGTAGCCCAAGCAGCAACGATGACTTCATAGCCAGCTGGCTGTCAACATGGGTTGAAAATATGGGGCAAAACTTGTCATGAATTCGGCACTCTGGTCGCGAATTATGATCAAAGGGCTGAAGTTCAGATGGTACAGGTGGGCGAAACTGGGATTTTGCGTAGAAATCTAATCTGAAAGTAGCGAGGTGATCTTTGAAATCGCCCGCGGAATTCGTGAGATCACCTCGCCACTTTCAGATTAGATTTCTACGCAAAATCCCAGTTTCGCCCACCTGTACCATCTGAACTTCAGCCCTTTGATCATAATTCGCGACCAGAGTGTCGAATTCATGACAAGTTTTGCCCCATATTTTCAACCCATGGTGACAGCCGGCTGGCTGTGAAGTCACCGCTGCTGCTTGGGCTACCACCTTTAAATTTTTGCGTCGTTGGCTTCGCTGGGACGTGGGCATCTTGCGTCATGGGCCGCCTTTTGTTCATTGGTCAGAGTCTGTGAATGCTCCTTGCAGCATTTATTTTATTCGTGAGCGCCGTTCGAGTTGGGGGATCTTTTTCTTTGTGTGCCGCCAAATTTTGAAATCGTTAAAAGTGTGCAGCGACAAAAAAAAAAAAAAAAAAGGTTGAGAATCACTGATATACAACAACACATCCCCTAATTCCTCATCACACTCAGTAAGGACTTGGATAAATATTGTCAGGTCCAGGAGCTTTAAAAGGTTTATTACTTTTTAACTGATGAATCACTTCTTCCCTAGAAAATTGAAACTCCTGCATATCCGAGCTTGTATTTATTTTTGTAAGAGTCCCCTCATTAAAATCCTTATTGAAGACGCTCATGAAAAACTCATTCAAAACGTTAGCCATCCCCTCATTATCCTGGTTTAAATTTCCCTGGCTATCCTCAAGTGGCCCCAGATGAGTATTCATTCTTTTATTTCCACTGGCATATGCAAAAAATCCATTTGGGTTAATATTAATATCTCTTGGGGGGCAAGCTTTTCTTCTCGTTCCTTTTTCTGCTTTCTTCTGATATATTTGAAGTTATGTCTAGCAATTTTATCATTTATTCTTTCTGCCTCGGACCCATTTTGCTTTAGATTCTTATAAGCCCTGTGCTTGGTCGTCAAAGCCTTCTTTGTTTCATTGGAAAACTACATTGGAAATCGTTTCTGAGCTGTCCCATTTTTAATGAACGGAATATGCTTCTTAGTTGCCTCCCATAAAGTGTTTTTAAATTCGCCCCACTGACCTTCAACTTGATGCGACAGCAATCCATCTTTAAAATTAATTCCTAACTCGGATCTTAATCCGTTCCAGCCTGCCTTCTTAAAGTTAGGAATTACTCTCTTATTAAAAAATCTAAATGTTTCAAGCAAAATCTCAAATCTAATATTATTATGATCACTATCTCCTAAATGTTCCCCAACTGTTAAGTTTTGTATCCTATCCTCATTATTACTGAAAACCGAATCCAGAACTGCTGATTCGCTAGTTCCCTCCTGAACCATTTGTTGTAAAAAGCAATCTTGGAAAATTTTTAAGAATTCGACCTCTCTATCACAACATACACTATTTCCCTCCCAATCTATATTTGGAAAATTGAAGTCGCCCAATAAAATGACCTCTTTTGTATGGCATGCTTCCTTAATGTGTATACACAGCAATTCATCTTGTTCAATGCAAGTATTAGGGAATCGATAAATGTTTCCAATCACAAAATTCTTTTCCTTTTCATTTGTCAATTCAACCCAGATTGCCTCAATACAATTTAGATTGACGCTAATATTCAACTCCTTACAACTTAAATGATCGCTAACGTAAATTAAGACTCCCCTCATTTTTTCCTCTAATCTATCATGTCTAAAAAGCATGAATCCATTTATACCTATTAACATCGAATCATCCTTATTTGCTCAATTTTCGGTTACCCCAATGATGTCAATTTCATCCAATGCCACAATTCCTTTTAATTCTTCCATTTTATTCCTAACACTACGTACATTACAATATAAAACTTTTAACTTATTTTTAGTAATCTTTCTTGAAAATCTTCCTTTTTCATTTTCGGAATTCATTTCTTTACCAATCCCGGGGAAACGATCTACACTAGAGTGACAATTTAATCCCCTATCCGAAAATAGGTTTTTGCTCCAAAAGTACTTAAAACTACTCTACTTACCTCCTTAATTCCAATCCTGCTAAGGTAGATCCCATCTGGACGAACCCAATCTCTCTAAGATAACTTCCAAGTGTTTACGAAGCTGCCATCAATTCCTGTGCAGGCAGTCCTTAATAATCTGTTCATGACTTTCACGCGTTGGTTCAACCATCCGTTGTGAACACCAAATCTCGGCTGCAGTCCTAAGACTTGTATGTCCGAAGTCTTCTTCTTGATATCTTCAATCAAAGTTGTAACCTCCTTTGTGAATGTTTCGTTGTTGATACTTCCGACGTCATTAGTTCCAATCCACAGAATCATCTTATCATCATCGCTGATAGCCCCATTTTTAACGGTTTCAATCACATCTTTAACTTTAGTCCCAGGAAAGCAGCATCTAGACATATTTCTCTAACATCTTCCAACTTCATCTCCTAAAACTCGGACCAATGAGTCCCTCAGAATTACACCTTTAGTCGAATCCTCTATCTTAACCAATTCTTTCTCCAAATCACTGAAATCCGTCGGCATGTTCTTTGTACTTGTCTCTTCTTCTTTCGAAACACTGACCTTTTCCTTTTGAAATAATTCCAACTGTTCTTCCTACTGCCGTGTTCTTACACAGCGATCGCACTCATATTCCGCCATCTTTTCATCTACAATACTCTTCATTTTTGCATCACTAGCCGTGCAAAACATTCCACGTCCATCACATCCTATCCACTTGACGCCATTTCCAGTTTGAAGCTCTTTCAGAAATTTAATCACACCCATTTTCAGTCAGCTGGTAAATCTGTCCTTACTTTAACCCTAAAGTACTATGACTGTTAATCCAAAGAACGGTAATACACATTTTCTTTTGCCGTAGGAGACTACTAAGTTAACGAGCTTTAAACAAGTAGAATCGGATTGCATTTATTGGTTAAGAATGCGCTGTTTTAATGTTTGGTATTTGTTTTCCGCAGGAGGTGTGCGAACCAAATCAGTTGCACAAGAAAGCAAGTACAACCGCGCTTAACGATGCGACTACTGAATGAAATTTGGTACTATCGGAAGAAATTTCAGCGAGGTGAAATTGAGATTCAATTTGACCAAACCATAATTCAGGATTTGTTTCCCAAATGGTGGAGGGCGAAAAGCAACTCTACAAACTTCGCTGATGAGTGCATCAATTGGATCTACTGTGTTTTTGATATCTACCATGGCGGGTTTCAATTAATTTATGCGAAATTTATATTAAAAAAAAAAATAATAATAATAATCCAGGTTTAGTGCCGAGATGGTACGTGAGCAGTTGATGATGCAAGTAAATAACGTACGAGCGCGAATCCAATTTTAAAAACTGGTCACTAGAAAAAGAACTCCAGAATTTCCTCTTACCAAACAGTAGTCTGTCAGTCCCGTGTAGTCTTCTGCAAACTTCATTACTTGAAAAACATCTTTAGTATGGGCACTGCGGATTCAGTACACCTTTAAACAGTCAGTCGTCCAACTTCAGAAGTCAGTTGACCAAACATCAGAAAATATTAGTTAGCAAAACACGTATTTGGTTAACCACCTTAGCGGTGCAGCAAAAGACATCACCTCCAAGTCAACCACTTTAGTATGTGGTACGTGCTGATCATGTAGATTAAATCTGACTCCAGTTTAATAACAATATAAATTCCTTAATAATCAAACTTAACATTTAAGGATTAATAAAAACAACTAACAAAATATGGTTAAAATCTCAAGATACCACTTGAAAGGGCATGGCCTTACTCGACGCTGCCCGTTCAGAGTTGAGTGGTATAGGTAAATTGCTGTATTTCGAAAAGCTACTCTCTCTCTCTTACCGCTACAGTTGTAAACCGCCTATAGAGGAATCGATGCATCCAGCAAGTTTATAGAATTTTTGAAAGAAAAAGCTTTAGCCATTGGAGATATATATAAAAATCCAGTTGAAATGCATCCTTTGGATGATTCTCAACAACAACTTCATGACCAATATTCTTCGTGTTATATGTCATTGTGGACAATGGCGCAACGTCTCACTTGTGCTCAGCGAAAAAATGGTTTTCTTTATTCATAGAATCCTCGGGAACTGTACAATGTGCTTCTAAAAGTGAATTACTAGAGATTAAAGGAGTTGGAACTATCAATGGCCATCTAAGTGACTGCACTCAGATTATTCTCAAGGATGTATTATATATACCAAATTTAAATGGAATTATTACCAGTAAAAATTTTTGAAGCGGCAGGTTACGGTGTCATCTTCAAGAATGGAGAGGTTTTCCTGGAAACTGGGAAAGTAATTTTATTGTTTGGTTTGCGAAATACTCGTGAACAGTACGTGAATGAATTTGTTCCTGATGTTATTTCGGAGGTTTCTTTGCATACAGAAGAAGATAAGGATTTGTGGGATCGACGTCTTGGCCATTCCTATGGCAGTGTGCTGAAAGAAATGGGACGTCCCATTTCCCAAAAGTTTTGTGAAGTCTGCTTTACAGCCAAACAGAGTGCAACGCCAAAGGGGAAAGGTCCTCGACGAAGGGAAACGCAACCGATGATTTTGACTCACGCAGATATATGTAGACCAATAGTACCATTACAGAAACTGGTGAGTGCTATTTTATGACAATAGTTGATGACTGTTCAAGGTATATGGAAGTTCGATTGCTGAAGAAAAAGAGTGATGTAGTAGTTGAACTGAAAATGTTTTTTGAAATGGATCCATCTGTAAAGAAGATGCAATGCGATAATGCGAAGGAATATGTGTTTTGTGAACTTGTAAAGGTCGCTAAGAAGGCTTGTGTAATAATCAACCCAGCTCCTCCTTACACTGCTCCTTTAAATGGTTTAACGGAAAGAGCTAATCGAACACTTTTGAATAAAGAGAAATTTAGTAAGCGAAATTAAGTAAGAAATTCTGGAAACATGCCATTCTTACAACTGCGTATTTACATAACAGGATTCACAACAGCTCTATTAACAACCTCACCCTCTATCACCTGAAACTTGGAAAAGATCCCGATCTGAAGAATATTCGAGTATTTGGTTGTGATGCTTACATGTTGTTACCAAATTCTCAGAGGATCCAAAATCAAAGATGCTTTTTGTGGGATATTTGACCATGGGATAACGCTTAATGGATCCAGTAATTAGACGTGTTGTGGTTTTTTCCAATGTTAAATTTAATGAAGCGAATAAAAGTGATCATCAAACATACACATCTTAAGATTCAGATCCAGAGAACACAGAAAATGATGTGAATGTTTCTGATGATATCATTAATGAAACAAATGATTTTGATGTACCTAGCAATCCTCACATAAAAGAAGAGGATGGAGACTTAGAACAGGAATCATGAAGATCCGGTCGAGTAAAGAAAGAGTCTGTTCGATTTCCTCAATCTGAAGTGTATGAAGCCATGATTTCGATTCAAGAATCACTGTCTTTTGATGATATCACAACTCTATCAGATGACGAACAGTAGAAATGGAAAGAAGCCATAGGAGAAGAAATGGAGGCGATGGAGAAAAATGATGTGTGGGACCTAGAAGATTTGCCAGAAGGAAGACGAGCATTATCCTGCAAGTGGGTGTTGCGACAAAAATGGGACGGGAAGTTAAAGGCTCGTCTCGTTGTTCGTGGATTTTAACAACAAAAGGATGTGGATTATACCGACACCTACTCTTCTGTTATCAGCATGCCAGCTCTTTGTTTAGTTCTTGTGATTATTGTGCCAGAAAACCTTAATGTGTTTGTGTTAGACGTGAAAACTGTCTTTCTGAATGGTGATTTACAAGAAATAATTTACATGGATCGATGGATCAACCACAAGGTTATATAATGACCAAAGTGGTAGAAAGTGAAAGCTCAAAAAATGTATGGGTTAAGACAGGCTCCACGTCAAATGTCTGCAATTTGTGTTAAAACTAAGTTTTAAGCATTTAATATCTGAACTCTGTATTTTTATTAGAGAAGTGAATTCAAAGAAAGTAATTATTTCTCTCTATGTTGATGATCTTTTAATTGCAGGTTCTGATATTTGTGAATTGAATGTTATTATAGAATTGCTATCTAATGATGTCTTAATCAGAAAAAGCTTCTGAATTTTTGGGTATCAGAATGGAGTTTACTCCAAGAGCACTGTTTCTTGATCAAGACATCACGAGATTATTAAACAGGTTCAATAACTCCCATCGAAACAAAGGCAACAGATTTTGAAAATGGGGGCTGCATTTAAGGGTTCATTGTTATATTTTGCTTATGCTACACAACCTGATATTGTATTTGCAGTAAACTGTTTTAGTCAACTCCAAGAGAAACCAACTGAAAGTGCTTGGTTAGGTGTAAAGAAAATTTGAAGGTATTTAAAGGGTACATTGAACTTAAAAATTGAATATAATAAGTGTGATTTTGAGGATTGCAATTTATCAATGTATGTAAGTGCCGATTGGGAAGCAAATCCAAATGATAGAAAGTCCATTGCTGGCTTTGTTGTAATGTTAAACGGTTGTTCTGTACTGTGGTCATGCAGAAAGCAAAATTGCATTACCTTATCTTTTACAGAAGCCAAGATAATAGCTTTGGGGAAAAGCTGTCCAAGAATTTTTAGGGTAAAAAACAATTGTCTGTGAAATTGATAATTTTTCTAATATATTGGTGTTAGAGGACAATCAGTCATGCATGAAATGTGTAACAAATGAGAATAGCACAGGTAGGTAATAAGATATAAAGTTAAAATTCATTAGAAATGCTGTAAGCATGAATAATATTAAAATGGAGTATATTTGTTTAAACTGCAGATATGTTCACAAAAGCTTTGTCGAAGTTTAAATTTCATGAACTTTTGCCTTTGTGTTGTCTGAAAAATAAGTAATAATGTATTGTTATTGTAATATGCGATTATGGGCGGGTGTTGTAATATGCCTGATGTAATCGCATATTATTATTGCGTAATCATATGTCATCATTATGTAGTTTTCTTGTAGGTTCGCTCATAAATATGAAAATCACATTTTTATCACTCTCTCTTACCAAATAAATCGATCACACGGAATTTCGCCTACTTTATTTTAATACAACAGTATAATGTTCAGACGTACAGACAACTTAGTTATAGATTTCATCACTAGAGAACTGTGTATTCATTTCTTAAATTTCTGACAGATATAGGATTTTTTATTTGAAAAAAATTGACGCTGTTTCTTTCCTGCTCTTGAGATTTGGTAACGTTTGAGGCAAATATTGACAAAGTGTTACTTTTAAATCTAGAGATGTTTTTTTTGCTACTGAATAGGTGATTAGTTAGACCGCATCTTGATCATATTTTGGTCATCATACCTTAATTATATAGCTCTTAAAAATCGAGTTTTTAAAAAATCCTTTATATGCATTGTTAATTTTTATATTCATTAACACAGCGTCGATATCAAAAACATTTCTATCAGCAAAATGTGCGGCAGACTACGTTTCAAGATTTATTTATTAAAATGAACGTGAATTTATCACTCTCATCATAATATCTCTTATTTATTCTGATTAAAATAATTTTATCATTTAAGTATTAAAACAAGTTTTGGCAACAAGAAAGAGTTTCAACAATGATCGATTAAAGGCTATTTTACGCGATTGTGGTTGATGGCAAGTTGGTTTATTAGTATTTCGTAAGAGCGACCTTTTAGTGCGAGATGCCGCCCCTAAATTTAATAGAATGCATTGTCATCGACATCGAATATCTCGGGCAAGTTTCAGCCTGATTGGATGACGGCAAGGCGGTTAATCACCGCAGATTCCGTCGCTATCGAAGTTAATATAAAGGACTCAAAAAGGACATTGAGCTGCTGGAAAGGGTTCAGCACTGGGCTACAAAGATAATTCAGGGTTCATCGAATAAAGGGAGAAATTAAGAAAATTGAATACAACGTGTTACAGGAGGGAAGAACTATAAGAGATTTTATTCATTGATTCAAAGGGGACTTGGTACCCCTTGTTTTCAGAAAAAATAATAAAAATATAAATTTTCTATTATTATTATTTTATAATCTTTAAATCCTTCTCCATATTCTGGCAAGTTTTTGAGTTGATCCGATAACTGCAATTGCAAAAAAACTATATTTTTATGGAGCATTGCTGGAATAGCTAATTCGATGTTTCGAACGCCTTTTTCTCAGTTCGTGATTTTTGAAATTCCCACCTTACTCAAAATGCTAAAACTTCAGCAAACATGAATGAAATGTCTTGATTTTTTTTTTCCTTTTTTTTTCTTCTTAATATCTATTTGACAAAAATAGGCATGGATTTTTGAATAAAATAAAATTTTTTTTTTTTACAAATTTAAATAATGAAAAATAATCGGGTTTTTTTTCTCGCTTTTTTACATATAGGTACAGTGACTATCGTTTTTCTCGAAAACTATTTTACTTCTTCTAAATCCGATGCCTGAAAAATTAGAGTATATTACTAGGAATGTTTTTTTTTAAATATTAAAAAATGAAAAAGAATTTGAAATTTGACTATTTTTTTAATTTTAAAATTTTGAAAATTTAGAGCACTATGTGAACTTTTTTAAAAATAAATTTTAGTTTTTATTTAGTAATATTTCCAAATACGTAAAAATTATAATTTTAAAGGCTTAAATATATATATAAAAAGAGTTTGAAGGGTAGCAAATCCCCTTAAAGAGAATGAGACAAAGGGTTCACAATTTATTACAAACAATAGAACGTGGGGTCATGGTTTTAAATTGTTTCAATTGCAGTTTTGTATAGAAAGTAAAGTATATAATGAGTTTAATTGTTTTCTTGTAGATATAGTGAGTTCAATTGGGGTGGTTTTGTAAGAAAAATTGATATCCATTGGGGGATAATTAAAGGTCATTGTATATTTTTAGCGGGATCAACCTTGCTGGACATCGTGCTTGTAACTGGCCGACTTCTTCTTTTAAATCCTTTTTATTACTTTCGATTTTGTAGATATGTTTGTCGATGGCGGTTAAATCGATTGAGGCCTAATTAAACTCAATGGCGTCATCCAATTGGGCTAAAACATGGCAAATAGATTCGATGTCAATGACAATGCATTTTAATAAATTTTGGGAGCTGGCACTAAATGGTTGCTTTTGCGGAAATAAACCAACTTGTCATCATCCAATAGCACTGAAATAGCATTTAACCTATCATTGAAAAAACTCTTTCCTGTTGCCAAAATTGTTTTAATAGATAAATAATAAAATTGTTTTAATCAGAATCAATAGAATTTATTTGGATACGAGTGCATAAATTCACATTCAATGAATAAAGTTTGAAAAGTAGTTTATCGCATATTTTGCTGATAGAGATGTTTTTATTATTTAAAATTAGATGCCAACAGCAAGCACACGCTGGCAGCAGAAGTGGCACAATGTTAATGAATAGAAAAATTGGCATTGCATTATAAAGGATTTATATTAAAAACTTTTTTTCAGGTTGTATTATTACTTGTATAAGTTTACAAGCAGTACTGGCGAGTTTTCTGGAAAGGCACTATTTTGACTCAAAATTTTCCCGGCACCGGATGTGGAAGAGACAAAAATTTATAAATTAATTGCGGTTTTAGCTTGATTTGAATAGGAAGTTTTCCAGCAATGCAATGGTGTAATTTAGTAAAAGAATCACCATAATCCACCGTATTTTATTCAAATTTTGAAAATGAAAAGTTTGGACTTTATTGTGAACTTAGTTTACAAATTTGAATTCTTTTTCGAATTTAGAGTGGAATAAAATTCTGCATAAGTTTTAAAGGCTCCTTTACTTTCAGATTGTGATTGGGTATGCGTTTCCAACTGCTAGACACACGTGGCTAATTTTTTTTTTCATATTGTAAATTAAATTCTTACTTAATTTCTTTATTTTGATTCTTGTCATGTTGTTCATGTGTATGAAAACAATATGTATTTTTTCTACGAAAATATAATTGATCCTCTAGTGGAAAAGAAAGGATTAAAAATCTTTCTGTTTACACATAGATTATTTAAGGACAAATTTAAAACAAGATTTCTATTTTTTTGAAATATTGAGGAATATATTTAAAAATTTCCATATTTAAACATTGCAAATATTTTGCTTCTAAAAGAAAAGAATTTGTCATAGAGATAAAAACACTTTCTACATCACTTTGAATATTATACTACAATAGACATTATAAGAGAAACAAAGGGCGCCAGAGCCAGGTCAATTATTCCACTAATTGCTATAAAAATAAACGCCGAATGGCCTAACTTAGTTCCAATGTCGGTTAGAAATTCTCCACAATATATCGATGTCGTTTACATTTGTGAAAAAATTTAAAGGTTTGTATTTGTATGAGCTAAAACTCATATATGGAATTAAAAAAAACAATAATAACGTTTTTTAAATTGCTAATAAAATGATGTACTTTTTACCTCCCCCCCCCCCCTTCCCCTCTTCCTCTCCTCCAGCTTTTGGAAGACAGAAAAAATAAAATTGGAGATAAACTGCGAAATTCACGGAAAACATGAGCTGTGCGTTGCACCGTGAAGATTTCAATCATTCATATAGAGTTTTAAAATGTTCATTTGCAAAAGAAAGCAACGCATAAGTAAAAATTAACATTTCATTAAGAAACCTAATTTTCTTTGCTTTATTAAATTTAGAACAAAACTTTAGTAGCCTAGCACCCCCTGCTAATAATGAAGTCGTCGCCCATGCAACCTGGTCAACAAATTTTATCTTCCGTGACCTAGAAAAACGCTCAAATACAAAGGGGAGGAGGGGGGGGGGGGAACATAAAAGAACCCCCAACAGAAATGCGGTAGCCCCCAAAAAGATGCAAAATCAGATACTGCACAGTACCAAGCGGAAACTAAAACTAAAATACTATTTGAAAAACAAATCCTTTGAAGGATCTCTTATTTCGTGAATCCCCTTCTCCCAGGGGCTTATTCGGACATATCATCGGCCTGGTGATTTTAGATTTGTGCCGGCCCAAATTTTCAATATCATCACTAATAAAATTTTAATAAAATCATTCCAATAATTAAACAATTAATTTTCAATGATTAAATAATTTTAATAATTAAATAATTTTAATAATTAAATAATTTTAATAATTAAATAATTTTAATAATTAAATAATTTTAATAATTAAATAATTTTAATAATTAAATAATTTTAATAATTAAATAATTTTAATAATTAAATAATTTTAATAATTAAATAATTTTAATAATTAAATAATTTTAATAATTAACATATTTTATTATTTAAATATTCGCATTTAATTATTGATTTCAATTATAAGTTTTTTTTCATACATTTTAAAAATTGAATTGTTTTGATAATTAGTTTAATTAAATAAAATCTTCTATGTCGCTGGTATTTACATCTCCTTTGAGTGAACTTAATTTTCATAAGTCATTGATAGTTTGTTGCAAAAACAAAGAGATATAAATAGTAAAATTAAGAATTTCCAGGAATATAACTAGCGGGTTTATTAGAAAATGACATCCGAACTGATAATAAATATTTAAACATAAAGGCTATAAAATAACTATAAAGTAATATGATAATATATAAATCTTAGTAAGTCTACTTTTCTTAGAACCTCTTACTACCCCTACCAAACGAAAAACGTCTTTACCTGGAGGCTGGGGGGGGGGGGGGGGGAGGGGGAGAGGGGGGGGAGGGGGAGAGGGGGGGGGGAATGATTAGCATTTGAATGCATTGGATTTTTTAAGAAAACTTTAAGGAAAGCAACTATTTATATCTAAAAATAATTATAAAAAAACTTCGTATCCGACCGGCCCAAATTTTACAGACACTGACCAGCCCGGACAACCCTATGGCCAGTACGCCCCTGCCTCCTCCCCTTTTTGCGTACCTTTTCGAAAGGTAGAACGTTCGACAAGATGGAATGAGGAAGACCCCAAGTAATAACCCCTTCCAACCAAGGTGTTCAGGTCAACTCTAGGTTCATCCCCTTTACCTTGACCGTTGTGGTGGAGTCCTTTTCACTCCCCACAGCAGAAAACGTTTGTTTGTCGCATGGTGCAGTACCACGTATTTTTCGTCTCTTGTAAGCCTTCTAAAGCATACGATAGTTTCCAAGTTATTCTTTACAGCAGGATATTTCATCAAAGTGTTAAGTGAGAATGGATATTTTTAATTCAATTTTACTTAAAAACGTGTTTAACTTAAAAGTTTTCAGTTAATATGTGTTTCTTGAATGCTTGGTTACAATATAACACGTGTTTTAGTTTTATATGGATAAATACTGTTACCATTGACTTACTTAAAGGTTTTATTGCCTTGTGAAATATGTTTAAAATTTTATTTAGTTTTATAAAATAAAAGCATGCTAAAGACTGTACTGTCGTGGTTTTTAAGTTAACACGTGTACATGAGTTTTGATACGTTCGATTTTTTCAAAATTGAATTGAGCTTTTATTTATTTTAGAGGGTTTTGATTCTGAAATATGTCTTGTACTTAAAATGTATATAGTTTTGCGAAGTTCCGGCTTGTAAAAATAACGCGTTGTTGTGATCCCTAAACACGTGGTTATAAATTTCAAATCTTGTTTATAAACACACGAAGAGGAAGAAAACACTGTCTCTATTTCAGCTATTTTAAATGGAGTTCATTATCCAAAATTGTTTATAGAATTTTTATGTTTTTTATTTTCAAAATTCTATTCCTGAGTATTTCGTTTTTCATACGCAATAGGTTAGAAAAAAGAAGGAATTTGTTCCTGGAAAACGTGGTTATATAGAGCATTTTTTAGATAAACTGGAGTCCAAAACTTTGTTGGTATATAATTAAATATTTTTGAATGTTTTAGTGTTGCATAATTTATCATATTTAAAGAAAGTTTTAAAGTATAAATAATTTTGCATTTGAATCTCTTGATATGTAAAAAATTCTTTTACTGAGGTAATAAATTAACCTTTCAGGAAAATTAAAACATATAATCAGAATTGCTAGGATAATCTGTGTCAATCTAACATGACAGATAATTACCTAAGCAAATTACAATACATATATTCGGAAGAGCGATGTTATGTCAAGTAGTAAATCTGTCTCAGAGACGTTTTTCCTAACATTCTGTTGTCCTTTGTGACCAGGTTTGGTTGGTTGGTTGTTTTCAGATTATCTGGCGCCGTCAGAAACACGAGGGCTATAATGCGCCGAAACATTCGTCATTTGACAAGCCAACATACATTTACAAACACCCATGCCTAACACGGGACTCGAACCCGCAACCTCGGGGTCTAGAAGCTAGTACGCTAACCACTATACCGTTTGGTCGGCCCTTTGTGACCAGGAGTTAATCTTCTCAATAGCATTGGAATCAACAAGAAAAATCAATTTAAAAAAATGTCCCTACATTCCATATTATAGAATTTTATTCAATGATTAATTAGTTTTTTTTTTTTTTTTTTTTTTAACAAATCAACTTCAAATAGAGGTACAGCTCTAAAAATTCCGAAATAAGTAGTTTTTGTCTTGTAATTAGACTTTTGAAAACCAGAAAGTTAACATTTTAATTAGTTTTTTCAATTAATTAAAAAAAAAATTACGAAACAATTTCTAAATAAATGGGACATATGCACCGATGACGGTTCTCAGCCACCCAGCTAGTTTTGACATAAGTTGATCTTGATTTATTTCGTCTTACAGCCATGTCAGGAGTACTCCCAATCGAAGCCACTGCTGCGTTGCGACCGGACAACACATTCACGATGTCCCACGTCAAAAGAATCGTCCTCGACTTCGAAAATTACCACATTCCCATGGCAAGACACTGTGGTAATCTCGACAACCGACAACCGACTATTGGAAGTAGAAGCTTGCCGATGCAGAAGAATACCGGGATGAAAAGGATACCTACCCGACATTGTTTGCCGAAAGTGTTGGAATCGGAGGATGAAGAGCTTTTGGATCTGGTGCCGGATCATGTGCTGTACAGGACCGGTGGAGGAGTGCCTCAGCATGTAGAGATGGAGATGCTCAAACGACAGCATAGTCTGCTATTTCGTTGTAATGCATGGTGAGCTCAAATTTTCAGCATTCTGCACGGTGAATAAAGAGGGCCTATGACTCAAAATTCTAAAATCTTTATTTTCAATAAAAAATTTTATGCAGTGCTGTACCATGCTTTGAAAACTAAAATAACCATTTTCAAATTTAAAAAAAAAAAAAAAAAAAAAAAAAAAAAAAAAATATTTAAAACTTATCAAAAAACATCAAAATTTTGACATTTTTTAAATTTAATATAATTAAAAAAACTTTTTGAAAAAAATCACTTCATTTTTGCATTAAATTACTTCTTATAATTCATATCATAAATTTTATTCATTTTTTTTAATAAAATATTTTGAAAAAATGAAAAAAAAAAAAATTGTGCAAAAACTGTATAAAAACCATAATATACTAAGGTCCAAAAACCTTTTCGAAAAAAGTTAAATCAAAATACACAAAATACAATTTCTAGGTAGCAATATCTTTCGAGATGCATTTTACTGGAAAATGCCCTGCATTCACTACTCAATTGGTAAAAAACCACAGTAAGGAAAAAAAAAACACGACATTTTTATGTATAGTTAATCTTTTTCAGTTGCATATCATAAACTTCAGAGCTAGTTACTTGTGGACTGGTATATAATTTTTAAATAACTTTAAAATATAAGCAATTATAAAAAGAAATTGCATGATAAATAAATGTTTACTAACTAGTATAAATAAGTTTAATTTTTAATGAGTTGGCAAAAAAAAAAAAAAAAAAAAAAAAACGCCTTAGCCACATACTTTTTTCTTTCTCCTTAAACTTGCTTTTTTTTTTTTACCTTAAAAATATCTTCAATTACACACAGTTCTAAGCCCCTTAAAATAATTATATTCAAATGTAATAAAAATATGCAACATATTTAAAAAAAAAATTTGATCTCTAAAACATCATTGAGAGGACAAATCTGGTTTTTGTCACCGATTCTTCATTTTAAGTTTACTGTTTGCAAGAATGCATATACATATATAAAAATCCTTTAATTCCTTTATTATGTACGTTAATTATTTCTTTGCATCAATGGATGTTTTTGCAATCAAGACACAAATGTAGAGCAGTTCTTTTTGAAATTCCTCAGGGAAGGCATTACCTACTGTTGGGTGCTCCAATTTTGCTTCACCTGAAAAGTATAGCTCTTGTGTAGATGGAACAATGAAAATCTAATTCATGTAATTTCTTTTAGATATTTTAATATTTAAGGTTATAGTAAATGTATTTTATAAAATTTTCATTCCGTAGGTGTGAAGGAAGAAAAAGTCAAATAGGTCCGAAACCATCATTTATAAAGAGAATAAAGAGATTTTTTCAATCCCTGTCCTGCACGTCTTCTAAATATTAACGAGGATGACATTTTCAGATTCGTGGAAAGCATACAAACCCGAAGAGGAAATGATCGAAACTACAATTGAGCTCTACTGTGATATTTTTCTCCTATTGTAACAATATAAAGAAAACCTGAAAGTATGTTTTATACTGTATTGTGGAGACTTTGTTGTAATAAATAATCGTCTAAGTGTATAGAATTTTTCCGATTTGTTTTGTCAAATATATTTAAAAGATAATTATAATGACAGAATTAGAAAAATACCTTGAAAATATATGTTTTTTAATGTTTTGTAATTCAGTTATAGGTAATAATATAGCATCAAACATTGAAATGATTTCTTGTGAAATCCTGGAGTTCTAGGTTACCAAGTTCAGTACCCAAATAAATGTCCGTAACTACAAACTTTTGCTATTATTGTCTAGCTATAGTTATTAAGTTCTTAGCTACAATATTCATCCTTAGCTACTTTGCAAAATGTTTGCAGTTTTTATCCTAACATATTTTTAATGGAGATCAGCCATTCTCGATGAAAACTATAATATTACGCTTTTTTACCACAATCAGTTCAAATAATTGTAGTTGTGTTGAATATATTTCCAAGGATTCATTCATTCATTCAAGGACATTTCCTCTATGAAGAATTTATCAATTAAGTTGAGAATATTTTTCACAGCGAAATCAGTTGCAAGGTTCATACATTATTTGAAAAGTCAAAAATAGGTAGTTTTTAAAAGACTTTTTTAGTGCACTTTTTAACATTTTTAAGACCTCTAACAAATATGTATCTACAAAAGCTAATTGTTTTCTTACATATAAATTCAAGGAATTACTTTATTTGTCAATTTGGATTATAATTTGGGCAATTTTTTCTGTCTAACGGAAGAAATCCATATTTAACTAATTAAAGACGACTTTGAAATGGATAAAGAGTCATTGTTTTTAACTTTTATCTTGTTTATTTAGATAACTTAAAACATAATTTGAATTTCTCAGATTTTTTGGAAAATTATTTTTTATGATTTTTAAAAAACTTAAATGGAACCACAACTTTTTAGCAAAGAAAAAAACTAAATGTCAATTGGCAAGTTTTTTTGCCAACCACCATTAATGGGTTAAAGTTAAAAAAAGTAAAGTGTTTTCAGAAATTAGCGATTTCAAGTACCTTGGAAATGCAACAATAAATAAAAAATGGGCCCAAACCGGTAGAAGGAGAAAAGAAAAAAAATCACAGTAAATAATTTAGGACCATTATATAAAGACCTGCTAAAAATAAGTAGTTGAAGTAAAACTTTTAAGGATCCTGATAATCAAATAAATATGGATTTGTATAACCAATAGAATAATTTACAAGTTGAGTAAATTTCTAATAAGGGATTTTTTCTATTACAAGAGAACTATACACAAAGACCTCGGCTAAAGTACTGTTTACAAAGTATGGACTACTGAACAGTGCAAGAAGTTCAAAGGAGTAATTTTCCAGAAAAGGGCACTATTGAATGAGAAATTGATTAAAAAAATTAAGTAGTTGAAAAGTGACAAGAAATTAACCAGCCAGTTAAATTTATAAAACTTATGTTTAGCAAATTTTAAAACTGACCGACTCCTGCATTTTATTTTGTGAAGGTTAGACACCCACTCTTAATCAATTAGTTAAATACAGAAATTACATCCATCTAAGCTTTGTCTATTTTTACAATTAAAAAAAATAAAAAATTATCATTTCATAAAAAGCTTCTTTATTTTGCTAAACCAAACAAAACTTACAATTCACATTCTACTTAGTTCTTGATTATAATGTACACAAATAACAAATACATTCTACATATAACTTTAACAAAAATAGCTTACAACATTCACACAGTAAATTACAACATAAATTGACTACATAGTACTTCTTTGGTTTCAAGTTCACAATTAATAATTTTCATAAATTTAATACTTAACGACTAACTCAATATTTTTTTTGTATTAAGAAATCCAATGGTTTCCCTCAAGTGAGCGAATTAAATACATAAAACATTTGCATTGAATAATTTAAAAAATAATCGTTAATTCCAAAATGAAAGAAAATCTTGCATTTAAGTAAATGATTAAAATACTCAAGTCAGCAAATACCAAAATATTAGCAACATGAAACAATGAAAATGATTGTGTATGCACATTGATGTTATATATAAAAATATGTTGTTCTTCAAAACAACAAATAATAACATACAAGGCAACCAACAAAGGGTTACTGCTCACATGGCATTCATGTGAACTAACTTAAAATGTACGAGTTGTATAAGTGATCCGAATATATAAAAGTTTCCAATTACAAGGAAAGTCATACACAGTGAAGAGTAAGTTCTAAATTATGCCTATGTCCAATGACTGAAAGACTATTTGGCTGTCAGCAAACAATTCCTCGTGAAAAAAACATTTATAAAATATGACAATCTTATGTAATTAAGGACATAAATTATGCAAAATATACACTTACATTTTACAAGTAAAATTGAAATGGATTGATATAGTGGTCAACTCAAAATTATGTTGTTTTTTACACACACATATGAAATCAGAAATGGGTGGTTTATCCTACAGCAAGATCTTCTCTAAAGGTAATTTGGCACAATGAAAAAAGTACATCAAAGAGATTCTAGAACACTCCACCTAAACTCCACAGAATGTCTGAAAGAAAATAAATAAACATATTAAATAAACACAAGCTGCCAAAATATGTATCATTTTGCATTGATAAGAAAGGATCCATCATAAAACCATAGAAGAGATAGCACAACACAGGGTGTTTAAAAAAGAATGACTCAATTTTAAATTGTTATATTTATGAAATGTCGTAGATCTCGTGAATGAAGGCAGAGATTAAGCTGTGCATGCTTATTTAGCAAAATGCTTAAAAACTTTCTTAAAATGCCAAATTTAGAAAATGTGGTTCAGCTCTTTTGCTAAAACATTTAGCCACAACGTTTGCAAAATCACCATTTTGTTATCCAAATATTAGCCACCGACTTAAAAGGGCAAGAAAATTTAAGGTGAAAAGTGGATATTCAGTAAAAAATATCTCTATATTTTAAATTACTAATGATTTTATAATAAAAAAGCTTATTAATTGTTTTAAAATCAAACATCAAAAGTGGTGGAACTCGTAACCGTTTTGCTGAAATGCAGTTTTTGAATTTAGCTTTTTTGCTAAAGAAACGTTGTATGCCAGATTAAACACTGAATGAAAGTTATATCGTTGAACAAGTCATAGCATATAGTTAGGGATACAGGGCTCTTCACATGTGGAAGACTGAGAAGTTGCCATGAAGGAGGTCTGTTGAGAAGACTTGTCATTTTTTTTATTTCTTCATTTGGAACACAAAGTTCATATTCTTTTAAATAAGAACATGAAAATGCTTGTTTAAACCTCCTTTTTTAGAAATTTACAATACAAGGTATACAAAAAAGAACTACCCATCTTTTCAATTCACTGAGTTCATGGCAATTTCTCTGTTTTCCACAAAAGGTGAGCCATTTATTGGCCATTCTCTCAAACTTTAGGCCACAACTCATTCAATGACAAAACTTTCATTCACGAGATCTTTGTTGTTCCATAAATAAAAAGATTTTCAGAATCGCAAAATTCTTTTTGATATATCCTGTATTATGTAATGCAAAGTATATAATTATGAGATTTTCCTAAATTAGATTTCTTATATCCTTTCCTTGTACATCAACTTTAAGAAATCCATGTCAGTCCCATTACAATCAATTTCAATTATGCTTTGATTTTTGAAATTTACAGATATGATATAATTTTTGTAATACATCTCTCTTAGAGCATCCAGTGGTCAAACTCTTGGCTTGATGGCAGAATAAGCAGTGGGATTGATTCCCTGCATCAATGTATGGAAATCTAACTTCAAAAATTAGTATGGAGATGGATATTGGTAATGTGACCAGACGTCGCCATTCTGGCGGGACGGTCCTACTTTCCACCTTGTTGTGCCACTGCCCGAATGCCCCGCTTTTCCATTACACAGGGGTCAAAGTGACAAAATAAGAATATATAGGATTTTTTCAAAAAAAATATAGGACAATATAAAACATCAAATAACTGCACACAGTTGCTACTGAACTTCAAAATTAACTCTTTATACATTTATATACTCGTTATATTGAATTTAAGAGAATAGAAAACACACCTTTAAAAAAAAGAAATCGCCTGATCCTGAATACGTGATCAGTTATTGCCTCAATATTCCATCCCTAAATCAAGTTTTATTAATTACATTATTTGCAATCATGAGTCTTTTGCTTCCAGCATTTTTAACTGTTCCAATTTCTTTAAGTGTTTTCTTTTTATCCCTGTTTGCAGTCTTTTGTTGATTCGGATTTACTGTTCAGTGTCGGCTGGATTGGCGGCGAAAAGTGGGAGATTTATCGCCGAATGTGGGGAACCTGGTACTTGGTTTTAAAGCAACCCTAGTGATCGTTTGGATTTGACAACACAAAGTATTGACGTAATTTTCAATTTTGGCAACTTTTATGAAAAAATCGTGGCTAATATTCCGAATCCGGTACGAATTCTGCGCCAAGCCGATTTTTGCCAAAAAATGGCAGCCCTGTCATTTTTTAAGAGCAAGATAACTAACTGCCTATGGTTGCCATAATTTGGAGCGGTTTGATGTAAACAATTCGTAGCGTAGAATCCGGAATAAAAAAATCGCCATTCGACATCATACAGTAAATCTTAACCCTTTTGTTTCCTTCATCAATTATTGACTGAGCACTCAAAATGTTCTTTAGTAGTCCTTTAAGTTAATCCCAAGTTGTTTTTATTCGTTTTTCCCGAGGCAGAGTTTTGTTGTTGCATCTCTCTCTGCATTATGGCCAATTAATTTATTACGTTGGTGGAGAAATCGGATCAGAAATTCAAGACCGATTATTATGGAAATGTTCACATGTTTAAAACTCCCGCCGGTCCAGTAGAGTTGAGTTGTAGGTTATGCAGCACGTGACGTCACAAGAGATGAAACGCCGCGCCGCTGTTACAAACATCGTTTTTGTCAGGTCTTTTTCACCTACGATCGCGCCAAAGAATCCGAAATATTAAAAAATGGCAACGAACGGCGCCGTTATTACGAATTTGAAGAAAATATAGATCGAATCAATGTAGAAATATAGGATATATAGGACGTTTTTACCGATTTTTAAAAAAATATAGGATTTATAGGACGTCTGCGACCCCTGATTACAGAGTCCTGCCAAAGTCCTTCTAAACAAAACAAAAATGTTCTTTCGTACTTTATTAATCAAGAAAAACTAACATAGTGAGTAAATTTTAAAGTTTCTGGAGATAAGTGTTGGATAGAGGTTTTTACACATTTCCATCAGCATGTAATTGAATTATTATGAAAATTGTGCAATTTGTCTTTAGTTTATTGGGAAAAACTGCTGCTGTTGAAAAGATATTTTCTATTGTTAAAAAAATTTGGACTTCTGAGAGGACACAACTTTCTGAAGATACTCTGAAATCTTTGTTAATAACTAAAATTAACTTATCATATTCTTGCACAGTGTTACTGAATTTCCTAAAATCAAATGAATTTTTTTTAACTTCAATAGCCTCAAATAAGAAGAGCATAGAATTTGGGTTAGCCTCAAATAGAAGAGCATAAATGTATGAATTCCTTCAGAAAAAACCTCGAACATTGAAGATTTTAGAGTTGTGTGTTCTGTACCTCATAAGTGTAATACGAAAAAAATAACTCCATCCCCATTGACAGCATTGTAACCCAATTTTTTCCCCGAAAAATCTGGTCACATTAGATATTGGTATTTTCTATCTGCAGAATAGAAGTTTTTTGGGTTTACTCAACCTTAAGTTCTCTAAGAGGATATTTCCCCTATGAAATAGGGATCATCCAACCAAAAAGTTCTCCTTTGTTTACCGTGTTCTTTTAAATAAAGTATGAAAAAAGTAAAATTTTGTGGGCCAATTTATGATTTGTGTCTAAAGGTCATATTCAAATGTAATGATTTCTATAACAGATGCAAATTTTTTAAAAATCCATTCAGCTGTTACAATTACAAAGCACCTGATAAGTTTAAGCAAAGATCAAATGAACTCCAAATAAATGAAAACACAATAATTATCTTTGCATTTAACAATAAATTGGTAAACATACAGTGGAGTTGCTTGGTTTTGATACATACAAAAAGTTAGGGAAGTATGCCACAGTTTTAGAAAAAACGAGTAATCGAAGCAATAATTGGCCAGTTAAGTCGAAATATAAAATGCAAACCAAATTAGACACTATTGCTTAATTCCCTCCCCTCCAATATATTATCAAATTATTAAAATAAAACAGTTTCAAACAATTTGGCTACAAATTTGCACTTAATATTCAAAATGCTTATGTTTTGAGAGTTTAGGTAAGTAGAAACATTAAGGAATTCAAAATTTAAAAACTAACGTTAAAATTGATAGTGAAATTTCATTTTTATTTAATAATCTGATAAAAACAAAATATATCAAGGAATTTCTAAATACAAAATGTTTGTTTTGAAGGCGCAATGTGTTTAGTATATGATATGTGCTGACTAATCATCGTCTACAGAGAATGTTCCCAATAAAAAATATTTTCTTATGTTACATAAAAAATCATTTTTTATTAAAGTTGTTCAAGAATGCAAAACTTAAACCAAGTTTAAAAATGTAGACATTGTTCTGAAAAAGGAAAAAAAAAAAAAAAAAAAAAAATTCTCATACCCTCCCCCCCCCCCCCCCAACTTACTATATAAAGATTGCAATGAAAGTAAAGTAACAATGCATATCTTATGGTTACTTTCGTTCAGGGAGGTTTTCTGGAGTACAGACTGTAGCGGAACACAGATCAAGTTATATGGGAAGTAGGTGGGGGTGGAGGAAGTCTTATGAAATATTAAGAATCTAAAAAGGGTAAAATTGTTCTCGATTGCTTTATAATTTATCAAATCACCATTCTTTATTTAATGAAGAATCTAAAATTTGACTTGATGACAATGGGGACAAAAGGAAAAAAAATTATTAGGAAAGTCATCAAGTTTGTCAGATTTCTTAAAATCCTTTTATTCAAGTTTCTTTATATTACTAGTTAATAAACATAATTAATTCAATGCACATATTAAAATGGTGTTATGATATTCTTTGAATTAAACCATGAACTAAACTGACTGAAGTATAATTTCATATAGTATATAGAAAAGATTTCTTTATGTTGCACAATATCTAAGCCAAGAAATGAAATTGTTGATTCTGAAATGCTAACACAAACAGTCAAAATAATTCAAATATGGTAATGACATTAACAAAATGTTACAATTGGGTAGGAAACACTAGATATATGAGGAAATAATGCATTTCTCTGCATAACTTTCAGATTATGTATTATTTTGGGTGTATAACTTTGTTTCCATAATTTTTTTCCAAAATTCAATTTGGGTTCTGCTAACCTTGTGGTCAGTGTATTGATCACATCATCGGAGGGTTGTGAGTTTGATCCTGTGATGGCCACCGAAGATCGGTGTGTACCAAAAGGGAGCTGGTGCACATTAAATCTGAAGTGGCCTCAATGTCCTCTCGTTGGTGTAGTCTAGAAAATTACAATCTTGTATTCTTCTAGATATTCAAAATTACGGGACATATTTGGCTGTGTTAAGCACTTAAATGTGGCAGAAATAGACAATCAGAAGTTCCAAACAAAAAAAGCAAAATTCAATTCAGGTTTGAAATTGTTTATTGAGCAACTCCCAATGATCGTGTCAATTCTTCTTAACTGTGTCATTAGTCTTGATCAAGTAATGCCACCAAACCTGCATCTTCGAAAATGTCAGGGATGAGAATGATCAGAGAGCAAAAAGGAGGCCCGAAAGCAGAAAGTGCCTAAAACTGTGACGTACGTCGAGGAACAATCAGAGTCCTTGCAGAACAATTTTAAGTTTGGAACAAATGCCCGCGAGTGAGGACCTGGACACAAATCTTTAAGAAAACATCTTAAAGCAGCCCTTATTTCTTTGCATGAACCTACTTACCATGAACATTTTATACATAACGATTCTGTATCAATGTCTAAATATTTTAACTTCCAAAGTCATTGATAAAGTTACAAATTTTGAATGTATGCCTTGGTTTGAAAAATAATTTTTTTCGTCATTATCATTTTGTAATAAATGTGTAGTATTAATTTTATGGGTTTTTTCTTTTATAGCATACTGGAAATTTTGAAAAAATGTCTGCAGAACATTTGTAACTGTCAAAAGTCCCGTTGCAGAACATTATATATTATTCTGCTTCTGGGAAAGGAGGAAATCCAAAAATTCGTTAAAAAAGCTCGCGGAAGGAATACACAAAAATTCAACGATAAAGTATGCAGGAAGGATGATTCAATAATTTTAAAGATACAATGAAATTTTTCATACCATATAATAATTACATTTCAAATATTAGGAATTAGTGAAGTTAATCTGTGAGTAAAGGGGAGCTAATTGGGAAAATCTTTTGTTTAGACATGAAGAAAAGTATACTTTATGCAGGAAAAACTGTTTCAGATAAAAAAAAAATGCGGATCCTCAAAACAGGGACAAAGAGAAGGAAAATGTTACATAAAAAACCAAAAAAGGAGGAAAACTCATCCCTGAAACTTTCTTTCATCCACCATTTGAAGCATTCAAACCACTCACTGCACGTTCTTTCACTAACAGCAGCCTCAACAAAAGTATTTGAGAGCATTCGATGAGCCTCAGCTTCCTTCATATTGAAGCACAAACTTGAAACAAATGATGAGAATTTGGTTCGTAAACTGACATTTTCAATCGAGAACAAGGCCGCGATACGAGTTGTGTACGACTGGCAGCAGACCGAGAGAGTGGTAGAATATTGGGGGGTGTTCTGGATATGAGAGTAAAGGTAGTATTTTCCATCAATTCCAAAGATAACTTCATCCAGTGAACTAGGTAAGGGTTTCATTTTGAGTGATTATCACCTACAAGATCTAAATCCAAAATTGTTTAATAGAGGCAAGATTATAAAGAAATGTCACATACACATGAATTTTTGAAAAAATAATAAAATATTTCAAATTATACTTAAAAATAAAACTTTTTTGAAGTACTGTAAGACAAAAACACTATTTTTAAAGTCATTATATTTGTCATTACACAAATATTGACAAATCTAATGGAAAATACTGTATTTGCTGTCATTGTAGCCAGAACATCCCCAACAGTTCTATCGCTCCCTCGATTTACCTGCCAGTTGCTCACCGCTTGCATTGTATTCGAGTCCTGATTTTATGATGCAGACACAAATCAAATAATTTTTTAATGGGGTTATGTTGCCAGATGTCCAAGTTTATTGCATTGTCTGATCTATTTATGTTGACCACTAACTACTTCGCGCTAAAGCTACCTATAGAAAAATGGCTGAGGCAAAGTTGTACACCCAATATATTTAGTGATTATATGAAATATCAAGCTAGCTGATTATCTGGTAACCAGCACAGGCAAATTAATTTTAATTTCAGCTACAGAGTCCTAAATAGACAATTTTTTTTTTTTTTGCTTATGGATTACTTGTTCAGTACTAACAAACTTCAAGATGCGATTCCCCACAAATTCCATTAAAAGTTAATATATTTAGTTCACTTTTAGTTTACATGGGAGAATTTTTGTTGTCAACAAATTGGCAATTGACAGCCTATTAGTATAAGTTTTTGATTTTTCAAGGCATTAATAAGGTCTCGACCTTGCAATGTGAATAAAATGAGTTACTAGAAAATTTACAAAATCAGGAGATAAAACATTACAGTTGAAATTTTATTGGCTACTCACTTAGTCATCCAATTTCCTTTTTGGCTTCTTGGGATTTCTGGATCGACTCTTGGCTTTGCACAATGGGCAAATGGGAGCATTCCGATGGATTTGTTGATGACAGGACAGGCAAGACTAAAAGTAACACTACCCATTAATACAATACCATTAATGTAAAAGTACTCATTAGTGCAATACAAATATTAAACAAGGTTGGAATCGGCTATGCACAAATTTGCATTTACTAAGATTCGAATTTATGAAAACAATCAGAAATATTGTCTTCATTATGTTGGTAAACAATAACAGTGAAGTGACAAAGCACTCAATTGCATTGCTCCCATAGATATGCCGGAAAGAGTTTTCAGTCTAAAATCTCACTTCCTATTTTAACTCATCAAATTTAATCTTAAAATTATAAACAAAGTTTTAAAATTCTGTAAAATAAGCACTTTGCAAAAATTTAAATTTGATCAACTGGGAACTCATTGAACTTTTTTTTTCTTTACAAAAATACATAGACTTTTAAACAACAAAAAAAAACATATGTAATTAAACTTAAAATTTTGAAAGTGATGTCAAATCAATTTGGTACACTTCCATTAGATGTGTTGACATAGTTGACGCGAAGTCCAAATGGTTACACGCTTAAATGACACATAAATGCATTGCCAAGACTAAATGTTTATGGTTTGTTATACAATTTTTATAGCAATCCTATAACAGTTTTTATAGGAAATATAAATGATTCGAAGGTTGTTAATATAGATGAGTTATTGTACAATTTTTGTATGGTATTTATTTAACGGAAGAGTACCATCAATTCTTTAAGGAATTATGATCAATATAGTGAAATAATCTTCATTCTAAGGTAAGTTATTTAAGGATTATTGCTTCAAACGACTTGAGTGGTAGCATATTATTGTTCAGAAGGGAGAAAAAACTTGAAAGGTTTTGAAATAAAGTATGCAATTGAAACTGACTTTTTTGCATTTTAGGAAGCAAGTTTCATCAAGAATTATACTTAGCTCAAATGCATATTTTCAAGAACAAAAGCAATACTATGGATGCAGCAGAATTACTCTAGTAAATGTTGCGACTGCATGAAATATATTCAAGTACACAGATCCTCATCAAGCAAATTTTAAACTTGAGAAATTGAAGACATGCAATTAAAAATTTAAATAAATAATTTATTAAGTTCCGAATTAAGTTCCATAAACCTTAAATCATTTCTATAATGTTTACAAATAACCTTTCTTCTTTAGAGAAATCTCTTTTCAATAATTAAATGTATAAGAGAATGGTGGATCTGTTTTTATTGAATCATATCTAGGCTTACCTGGTTACAGTTCTGTGTTTATACTACTTACATCATTTATAAAAAGTAAGAAGTTCTACAAGGGAAGAATTTTTTAAAATATAAGTTTAAAAATATAAATAACTGGTTTTATACAAAAAAAAAAAAAAAAAAAAAAGAAAGAAAAAAAGTGTGTATACATATGAAACATGCAAATGTCTTTTAGTTTAAATCCCCATAAGTAGTTCAGGGTGGCCACAAAATTCAGGAATAAAAGTTCCCTGACAGATTTCTAAAAATTTCCCTGATTTTACAGCAAACATTTTTACAAATTTCCCCAATTTTTCCAGATGTGTAGACTCCCTGATCAAATAGAACATGTATGCTAAGGAGATAGCATGCCAATTTTTTAAAAATAGTTTTGGTGGTAAAGAAAACTTTAAATTGTTCCGCAACATTAAACTTCTAATGATTACCACAATAAACCTTAAGGGTGCCAAAATATAGAAGAACAGGAGAGCATGTCTGAAAATTTCCCTAATTTTTCCAGATGTGTAGACTCCCTGATCAAATAGAACATGTATGCTAAGGAGATAGCATGCCAATTTTTTAAAAATAGTTTTGGTGGTAAAGAAAACTTTAAATTGTTCCGCAACATTAAACTTCTAATGATTACCACAATAAACCTTAAGGGTGCCAAAATATAGAAGAACAGGAGAGCATGTCTGAAAATTTCCCTAATTTTTCCAGATGTGTAGACTCCCTGATCAAATAGAACATGTATGCTAAGGAGATAGCATGCCAATTTTTTAAAAATAGTTTTGGTGGTAAAGAAAACTTTAAATTGTTCCGCAACATTAAACTTCTAATGATTACCACAATAAACCTTAAGGGTGCCAAAATATAGAAGAACAGGAGAGCATGTCTGAAAATTTCCCTAATTTTTCCAGATGTGTAGACTCCCTGATCAAATAGAACATGTATGCTAAGGAGATAGCATGCCAATTTTTTAAAAATAGTTTTGGTGGTAAAGAAAACTTTAAATTGTTCCGCAACATTAAACTTCTAATGATTACCACAATAAACCTTAAGGGTGCCAAAATATAGAAGAACAGGAGAGCATGTCTGAAAATTTCCCTAATTTTTCCAGATGTGTAGACTCCCTGATCAAATAGAACATGTATGCTAAGGAGATAGCATGCCAATTTTTTAAAAATAGTTTTGGTGGTAAAGAAAACTTTAAATTGTTCCGCAACATTAAACTTCTAATGATTACCACAATAAACCTTAAGGGTGCCAAAATATAGAAGAACAGGAGAGCATGTCTGAAAATTTCCCTAATTTTTCCAGATGTGTAGACTCCCTGATCAAATAGAACATGTATGCTAAGGAGATAGCATGCCAATTTTTTAAAAATAGTTTTGGTGGTAAAGAAAACTTTAAATTGTTCCGCAACATTAAACTTCTAATGATTACCACAATAAACCTTAAGGGTGCCAAAATATAGAAGAACAGGAGAGCATGTCTGAAAATTTCCCTAATTTTTCCAGATGTGTAGACTCCCTGATCAAATAGAACATGTATGCTAAGGAGATAGCATGCCAATTTTTTAAAAATAGTTTTGGTGGTAAAGAAAACTTTAAATTGTTCCGCAACATTAAACTTCTAATGATTACCACAATAAACCTTAAGGGTGCCAAAATATAGAAGAACAGGAGAGCATGTCTGAAAATTTCCCTAATTTTCGGTGAAATTTTAGAAAGTTCCCTGACATTTCCCTGGTTCTGTGGCCACTCTGTAATTGCCCTAAAACCTCATTTACCTACAATTAAACAAAATAGAAATTATCTTGCAAAAAAAATATATTTTGAAAAAACATATAAATGTCTTTTGAGTAGTAGCTTCAATGGTTGAATTTCATTAAAGATAGAATAAAACTCCTTTCTTCAGATAATTTTGGGTGTGAAGGATGCTCTTTCAAACACAAAATTTTTAAACAGGTTCGACAGGACTTTATGAAGCTTTCTTCTTCTAAGTATACTGCTTTACAAAGGGACTTTTTCGAGTGAAACAAGCGGGAGTGTACGAAAACTTTAAACACGCAACAGTACCTTCATAGGTGGTGGTTGCTGTCTAAAAGCAGCAGGTTGTGGCCTGTCCTGCAGTGGTTTACTGCGGCCTGGCTGCATTTGTTGCTGGCTGGATGCAGCAGAGGATAGTGAAGAGGGAAGCACCTGCTCAGGGATTTCTGTCTGCCACTCGCTCTTCTGCTTTTCAAAGAATCTGTAAAAAAACTCATTCAGTCAATGCTCAAAATCAATTTTTTTATTCAAATTTAACAAAATACAAACTTTAAACCAGACACATTAGAAATGGGCTAAAAATCTCTTCCTGTCCACACAAATTTTTAAGTGTTCAATTGATTTTAGTGAAAATAAAAGAAAGGAATTTTTTTAGTACTTTTTATTGATATTAAAGCATATAAGATATCTAAGAGTGCTTTTACAATTTTTTTTTTTTTTTTTTAATTTTAATGTTTTTTTGTTAAAAGCAACCCAACATACTTCAAAACAGCATAGATGTGCCAGTGAAAAAAAAAAAAAAAAACATAAAAACTTTTTTTGAAAAAAGTAAAGTGTTTCTGTGGTCCCTAAGAAACTTATGAAGTCATAATGAACTGTTCAAATCTTCTTCAGGTATTTAACTATACAAATTAATACTAAACCTGTATCAGCCAGAATAAGAAGAGTAGATAGGGAGTCATTCCAAGCCAGATCATCCAGGCCCGTCACCCCACCTTCTCAGATTTAGCTGAAACTTGGTACATGGTAACTTTAGACAAATATAAAAACCCGTATTTTTCATTTTTGAAATATTGACTTTAGTTTGGAAATTAAAAAATTTCGAAAATTTTGCGTATTTGAGGTATTACCTTTCGGTTACACTCCATACGCAATGACGCTTGTTTGCATTAATCTTGCTACTTACCATAATTATCGAAATAAAAACCTAAAAGTTTTCATACTTGCTCAGAATTTAATGCAGATTCCAAATATGGTTTGCAAAATATACCTGAGTTCTTCTAAAGGGGTGGAAATTGAGCTAAAAGTCGAAAAAGTACATGTTCAGAAATCATAAAACATGTTTGATTTATACTCTTATAACTTTTTTCTGCCATTTATAATTTTTTTTTGCTTTATGTCATTTTAAAGAGCATAAAATTTCCTATAAGAATGTTATATTTTTGGAGTGGGGGGTTATTTTGTTTTTATCCCCCCCCCTCCCAATTTCAATTTTTACTCCTATGCTTCATTTGGCTGCAGAAAATTGTTGACTACTACCACAGTAAAATTATTTAAAAAAAAAAAATGTAATGATTTTTTTTAAACAGATACCTATAAATTGCAAAAGAAAGAGATATACCATTTTAAAACTAATCAGAAGTATATTTAATGCATTTTAGGGAGGGTTATTTGATCACACTTTTCACAGAAATGATTTTCAGTGAGAAAAATTGTGTGTTAGGTACAATAAAATAAATTATATTTTAAAAGTAAAAAAGTAACTTCCACGTAAATAGAAATTTGTTAAAGAACAGTTAATTAGCATTATATATTTACATCAAGAAATATATAAATTAAAGTACTTTGTTTACTATTTGATAGTTATATTAAGAAGTCAAAAGTGCCTCCATTTCTTAAGCCACTTATTCCGTTTAGACATAACTTTCTTTTCACTCTTAGATGTTAGTTTATATTGTCTTCTTCCAATCTGAGTATTAAGTTCTGGAACATCGACCAGTACAAAGAATGTTTCCGAATGGAACCCAACAAGCATTGCTTTTGCTCATCATCACTGGAACTATTATCAGCATTTCCTAAGTCATTACCACAATAACCTATGAGTTGTTTTTCCCTACAATTGGAGCACAGTTTTGTCCAGGAACTAATAGAATACCAGATAATACTTTTACATATCTAGCCATTTACAAGGAAATAGTTTGTAGGCAAGTTTTAACAGGTCTTTTATGTATTAGGCCTTTTATGTATGTTTCTTTAGGATATCTGAAGTTATTTCAATGCGATACTTTAATAGAAGTGTTACCTTTATTAATTTTCATAAATAATTTCAGATGTGCTCCATTGATGGAATTTAATAATAATACAATTTTGTGCTTTAATAACCAACTTATGTTTGTTTTCTCTTGTTCCAAGTTGTCCTTCTTATGTCATCACTATAGTTAGCTTGTGTAATGTTATCCATTTCCTACAAAGGCATGGCAATGCAGGGTAATTCCCAAACAGCATATTTTCCCCTTACTGCAGTAGGGGAGAAATATAAAGTGCGGATTTGTCTCCTTATCTCTGACCACCCCATCCCTGAAAGGGAAATAAACCCATAACTCGCCCCCCCCCCCCCTGCACTTCTTCAAAGAACAACATTTAACATTGTGGATGGGATATTACTTAAAGCAGGATTTTTGTTTACTGATTGGAATCATGATTCTATTTTTTGGAGAGAGTTGGAAGAGTATTAGAATGTGTGAAAAAAAAAAAGTTATGGTACCACTTGATTAAGAGGCTACAGTTGTTTTCCATGATTTCTTTTTTTTTTTGCTACTATGTTTATTTTTTGCTGTTTGGAGATTTTGGTAGAATCTCCTTCATTTTCTGTAGGAATGTCATGCTGGAAAGTCTTTAAACATGTCTAAAAACATGTCTTCAAACGTTTATGAAAAGTGCAGTGGGTCTTTTTACAAATTCTGAGGACATTGTCATACAAAAAGATACTGACAAAAAGATATTTCATAATATTGTTCAAGAACTTTCTAATGAAGAACGTGAGATACTATGTTTGAGGGCAGAAGGGCTTACTCTGCATTCAAATACGAGCATTTGTTCACACCACTATTCAACACTGATAAATTATTATGGCAATCAGTTTAGAATATGTTCTGATCCAAGAAAGATACATAAAAGGCCTTAAAACTTGCCTACAAACTATTTCCTTGCAAATGGCTAAATATGTAAAAGTATTATCTGGTATTCTATTAGTTCCTGGAAAAAAAAATTTGCTCTAATTGTAGGAAAAAACTACTCGCTGGTTATTGTGGTGATGACTTAGGAAATGCTGAGAATAGTTCCAGTGATGATGAGCAAAAACAATGCTTGTTGGGTTCCATTCGGAAACATTTTTTGTACTGTCGATGTTCCAGAACTTAATACTCAGATTGGAAGAAGACAATATAAACAAACATCTAAGAGTAAAAAGAAAATTATGTCTAAACGGAATAAGTGACTTAACAAATGAGGCACTTTTGACTTCTTAATATAACTATCAAATAGTAAACAAAGTACTTTAATTTATATATTTCTTGATGTAAATATATAATGCTAATTAACTGTTCTTTAACAAATTTCTATTTACGTGGAAGTTACTTTTTTACTTTTAAAATATAATTTATTTTATTGTACCTACCACACAATTTTTCTCACGGAAAATCATTTCTGTGAAAAGTGTGATCAAATAACCCTCCCTAAAATGCATTAAATATATTTCTGATTAGTTTTAAAATGGTATATCTCTTTCTTTTGCAATTTATAGGTATCTGTTTAAAAAAAAATCATTACATTTTTTTTTTTTAAATAATTTTACTGTGGTAGTAGTCAACAATTTTCTGCAGCCAAATGAAGCATAGGAGTAAAAATTGAAATTGGGAGGGGGGGGGGGGGGGATAAAAACAAAATAACCCCTCACTCCAAAAATATAACATTCTTATAGGAAATTTTATGCTCTTTAAAATGACATAAAGCAAAAAAAAATTAAAAATGGCAGAAAAAAGTTATAAGAGTATAAATCAAACATGTTTTATGATTTCTGAACATGTACTTTTTCGACTTTTAGCTCAATTTCCATCCCTTTAGAAGAACTCGGGTATATTTTGCAAACCATATTTGGAATCTGCATTAAATTCTGAGCAAGTATGAAAAATTTTAGGTTTTTATTTCGATAATTATGGTAAGTAGCAAGATTAATGCAAACAAGCGTCATTGCGTATGGAGTGTAACCGAAAGGTAATACCTCAAATATGCAAAATTTTCGAAATTTTTTAATTTCCAAACTTAAGTCAATATTTCAAAAATGTAAAATACGGGTTTTTATATTTGTCTAAAGTTACCATGTACCAAGTTTCAGCCAAATCTGAGAAGGTGGGGTGACGAGCCTGGATGATCTGGCTTGGAATGACTCTGGGACAAACATTTTGAATGCTAATGTTAGATCTAGACAAAACTGTTTTGACCTTGGCATTTGAAAGACCAAGATCTGGGAAACTTCAATACAAATTAATGTTAGAATTTTATAAAAAAACAAATTAATGACTAAATATTTTATAGGCATTTCTTATAGTATATTTTTTGTCTAATAAATGTATTTGTTTACATTTTTCAAAACGTTTCGGGGAAGAAGAATATTTTTATCTACAATCTAAAAGCAATTCTGTTTCATAATCTCACTGATATTTTTATTGCCGCATTTCCAATTTTAAATTATTCATAATCCAAAATTAATAATAAACAGAATTATAACTTTTGAAATTTTTTAAAATTAAACTAATAAAAATACATTGCACAATAAAAATCAAACAATTAGCACAACTCATTTAGTAGTAAAAAACATACTATATCTAGGCACTTACTCAGGCTTGAAGTTTTCATCTTCTTCATGGAGCTCTGGAAGTTTAGTCAGTCCAATTTCATTACGAAGGGAATCGACAAGCTCTTTCAAAGGCTTGTAGTCGTGATGCAGCTGCTTCGCACTTTCCAAATGCTTGTTTCGATCCTCTTCGGACTGCTTGATTACATTCTCCATCTGTTATCAGTGCAAAGGAAAAAAAAAAACAATAAGCAAATTATAATTAGTATAAATAATAAAATACAATTGGGTACTAACTTAAACTTAACAAAGGATGTGGAACATTGCACAACTTTCAAGTACACTACAATAATGGTCATTGCATTCAAATTTGGAATGGAATAGTGTTATTTAGTGTTCTCATATTTTCACATATTTAAATAAGAATTGCCAGTTTGTCGATATTTTTTACATGCCAAAACAAAAAAAAAAGTTGCCAAGGCTGCGAAATTGGTGAGGTTATTCAATAAACATTACACTATTCTTTCTTGTGCGTGAAACAGAGGAAATCAATTGTTGATGGGCGATGCTCAAGGACAGAAAGTTCTGTGTTAAAGGCACTTGTTTTTCAACTTTTCTATGGGAATTTAGGAGATGGGAATGTTAAAAACATCTTAAGGCATTAGCATAGCGATTTTAATCAAAATCGTTCGAGTCATTTTTTTTTAGCAAATCTATTTATTAATAAACAGTTTTAGTTAACAACGGATTGCTAAAAAGCATGATTTTTCATGGTTTCAACCTTATGTACATGCACAATTTTGAAAAAAAAACTTCAATGGTTGGTCCCGTGGTCACCACTGATCTGTACACCAAACTTGAACATAGTTAGGTCAATTTGTTTGGAAGTTATGTTGACCACATACACACATTTTTTCTAGATCACTTTTTTGAAATCAGGATGTTCAAAAACGTGGAAAAATGCAAAAAAATCTAATACTGAAAAGAGTATTTTCAATACCCTATGTTAACATGTGGGTAATTGAAAGTAAAAAAGCATACAGAATAGGTTTCAGAAACAAAAGTTCAAAGTTATTATATTATAGATTGCATGACTTTCTTAACCTTTTCAACTCGAAAGGACAAATATATATCATGGTTGCTGTGGAATATCAATCAACAGTAGGACCAATCAGAGATCAAATTCCTACAAGATTACATAATTATTACAATATCTTGCATGATTTGATTGTTCTTATCGACCATACAATTGAGATATATTGTCCCGGAAAACAAGACAAACTTTTTAACTTAAAGTATACTTCTTTTAGTATATCAATATTAAATTAAACTACTTTTCATAGTTATATTTTAATTATGAAAAAGTTAAGATAACATAAGCTACAGTAAAATATCCAAAATCAGGACCTATAATTCAGCATTTTTCTCTTTAAAATTAAAAAAATAAATTATTTTTCTTACGAAAGTTTGTCCGTATCCGAAAGTGATAATAACAAAAACGGAATGGTTGAGGATAAAATTCCCAAGGACCAGTTAGTTGAAGTACTGGGCACTGCAATTAAAGGACTAGAGCAAAGAGAGATTTGAAAAACAGGAAATAAGTTTAGCCAAAAGTCAAAACTATTAAAACAGCTAACTTTAAAATGTTTCAAAACCACATAAAGTTATATAAGGATTTTCTTAGTTTATTCCATTTATATATTTTCTTTCATTGATTTTGTATAAAAATAATGATGTGTTCTGAAATCCAGAATCTACTCTACTATATTTATGTATCTTTTTTATTTTAACTGATTTTTAAACAAAGTTTCATACTTAAAGAAAAGTTAAAAAGTTTTCCTAACTGTAACAAAAATCCACCAAATTAAAGAATTCAAGCATTAATGAACTATAAAAATGAATGACAGAAGACTTTAGTACATATATTTTAAAATATCTTACACTTATGTAATAAGCAATGGGCAAAATACTCTAATGCTTCGATTGAATTAAAAGCGCAACAATCAAATACACCTCAGATATTCAATGTGCAATGAAAAGTAACTGAGTTGTAGTAGGTTGCCTCTAAAGTACAGATGATTGGTAATCAATAATAAAAATTTTGTTGAATAAAGGTGTTTCAGTGCAGACTGAATTGCAATTCATTTCAGTATAAAAATGTTTAAAGTTCACTAAGCTTAGTTGATGAAAACAACTGGAAGAATTTTTTTTAGATAGTTTCTAGTTGTTTCAATCAACAAGAATTCAACTAAAATAGGTAAATAACGGAAGCATGTTTTGCATTTAAAAGCCCAAAGGCAATAAATAGCTGATGATTTAGCACATAAGTTATTGCTTTTAGTTATCTATATTAACATCACAATGTTCTGCCACCCAATTCTAATATCAATGTGGCAGAACCTTTGCAAGTATATATATAATACTGATCAAATAGGATACCTCTCGAATTGATTACATAGGAATCCTGAATTTTTCCCCTGTCAATTTGCCCTAGGTTTATAGAAAAAAAAAATAACATAATGATTAACATTTAACTAGAAAACATGGTAAAAAATACCTTTAAAAATCACCATATTCAACAAAACTTTATTTTGCTTGTTTTTCGGGTTATGCCCAAAACTTTATTCATGAAAGAGTCAAAACGATTTGATGAATTTGGCTGTTTTCTTCAGCTCAATTATAAGATGCATGTTTTTTATGTTTTACTGAGAACAGTAATCTTTATCTCCAGGAAAAGGTCCCGAAAGTTGGGAATTTCATATTTTGGATATATACATCTTTTAGGTCGCAGTTTTAAAATAGTGTTCATAGAAATAAATTAAGGGGACTTAGTACCCTAACAATAAAACGGTTTTGGGTATTTTATTTCATGTTATGTTATGTTTATTTGCCTTTCCATTGATGTATTACTTTTGTTTCAATTCAAATTAGAAGTATGTTATATTTTGTTTTAAATATGAAAACTTCCAATATTAACTATAAACAGTGTTTGCCAGTAAAATATTTCCAAAGGGTATTTTCACCCTCTCTCTTAATTTTAAGGGGTATTTTTAAATCTAATGGGAATTTTTAGATTAAATTTTTTTTTAAATTAAAGCAAAATAAGTTTTTTGACAAATCTAAAAACTGCAACAGTAACAGTGATGCACGATCACAATTTCGCATATCAGAGTGAAAATATGCTTTTCAGATGCTTACTAAAATACTTGATGGTTATAAACCATAAACTAACTCTTAACATTATGCCATTCGGTGACACCATGTTGGTGTACCGCGAAACTATCGAGCACATGCTGGCGACATCTCGAAAACGATCAAGCAAATACCGGCAACACCTCGAAAACTGTCCGGAAAATGCTATAACACTACAAAAACTATCACGCCAATGATGGAGAAGTAAAACTTGACGATTTACGATATCTCGAGAATCTAGAAAAAACACCGAAATTATCTGAACTTCTGAACCAGTCCTACCAATGGCAAAAAAATAAAAAATAATCCAGATTAGACGTGCGGATGACATAGTATTAATCGGCGTTTTCCATGAATTCACGCATGAAGTTACCTTTTTCTCTCTATTTTGTGCAAGAAGGCATTGTAAGAAGCCGGCAAAATACACTTCATTACAGAATGTATAAAATACCATTTGGAAATTGTGGACCCCCTAGAATCTACCTACTAATAACGCACATGATATCAGCAGCCATTCAATGACTTCAGGCAGTCACTGGTTTGTGCGAAGCACGTTGGAACATAAATGCGCATGTGTAACAGGCGATTTCAAAGGGTGTGATCCGTACATGGGATTTCGTTGGAAAATATAAAAAAAATGTTGTTTGCATTTTTCCAGAAAAGGACAGGGAGGTAGCACCGCCCTTCAAAAAAAGGCTAGGATGATTGCTGATTTTATAAAATAGAGGATTATTTTTAAAAATTTATCCATATTGTGCCTATGCGTAAATTCCCACATGAGGTGAATTCTATGGGGTGAAACTGATTTTCAATGCGCGTTCACAAAGATTTTTTTGCATTTTGGCGAACCCTGACAGTATAAGACTTTTACCTTAAACTTTCATTTTCTCTAAATGTGTAATTTTAAACTTCAATGTACCATTTCTAACTAACTAGTACAGATATACCAGTCATTAATAAATTGTAGTAGATTAAACAGTGATTTCAAAATTTCCAGTTATTTTCTTAATTATTTTTGAAATGCCAAATCTTTGTAAAGAAAAATAGGTTTTCTCAAAAATTTTGGAAAATTGATGAAATTTAACAAGAAGAATTCCAATGATGATATTTCTTAACAAATTTTAACCTCAGTTTAATCAGAAGATTATGTACTAAAATTTCATAAAAAAAATAATGGTTTATCTCTACTAGTCAGTTAGAAAAGGTACATTTAAATTTAAAATATTACATTTAGAGAAAATCAAAGTTAAAAGACTTAGAGTTAACATTGAAAATTTGCAATTTTAAAACAAAATAAAACATATTTCTAATTTGAGTAGAAACAAAAGTAATACATAAACGGAAAGGTAAAAATACATAGAGTAACATGAAATAAAAATCTCAAAATCGATATATTTTTTTTAGGGTACCGAGTCCCTTTAATTTAATTATATCTCAAGTCAATTTACTGGATAAGTTTTGAACCATGTATCTTCCAGTCCCAAGTCTGTCACTTTAATAAATATACTATACTAAACTCCACTTTAACTTCACATCATTTAGATGGTAGATCTGATGGTAGATTTGACGACTATGCACAGACAATTTATCCATTTTGGCGGTGTGAAGGCATAATGTTCGCCAAACCTTATAGCATTTTGTTCTCTACAGAGTTGCTGGACTGAGCTTCCAAGTGTGCTTTCACGGCGCCAAAATGGATGAATTGCCTATGTGCACAGTGAAAATCTACCATCTAAGTGATGTTAAGTTGAGGTGGAGTTTAGTATAACATCGATCGCCTATATCTTCAAAATAACAGTGTGCGAGTGAGCGTCATGGTCCGACTGACAGGTGGTGTTGCGAGCGCTTCCGAACAAGCATAACTTCTCCCCCGGAAAAAGAGAGAAGACGGAATACAGTTTTTGATGACTAGACGTCTCATGCGATGGGACAAACCTGTTCTCACTGGTTGTGATCAGAGAGGTGCTGTGGTACCTGGGACTAAAATTATTGCACTGCGTGGATATCGTAGGACTGTGTTGGCGAACAGTGGAATGTATGCTTTGGAGCTGTAGGGATGGAGGTCAAACAGCACTATCCTAAATTTGACAGTCTCCAGCACCTACTATCAACTGTTTCAGAAAAGGCTAAGGATTCCAGACTATAATTTGAAATGTGACTTACATCCTAACTACTAACTCTTTAATGAAATAAATCAGAGAGCTGGGTTAAAACATAACAACTTTTAACTAAAATGAACTTATAAGTAGTGCTACAACAAGCGGCACTTAGGGTGTCAAACTAGAACTCGAAATTGAAGTGTTGAACTTAAGGTGTTGAACTAGAAGCAGAACTGCTAGTTACTTCTCAGGGTCTGCATATATAGCAAAAATAATTTGCATAACATCAAAAGTTCTTGGCTGTTTGCAGCTTGCTTCAAAACTAACTACATTGGGCTAGATTGAAAGTTCTTTAGACTTCCAGAAATCCCCGCATTTGGGGCTGGTTAAACCAGGATTGGCATGGTTTAAACCAATTGGTTTACACCATGCCAATCCTGGTACACCAGAAAAAGAAAAAAAAGTTTAAAGAATAATTTAAAATTGTATTTTTACTTATTTACAATTAGATCTTTCAAATTATCTGATGTTGTAGATAACTTCGTTTTTGTAATAACTTCGTTGTGAATAACTTCATTGTAAATAACTAGTTTTCCATTCCAAAAATATCTTTTTCAAAAGGAATTGATTGAAAATATAATGGTTAAAGAATGATGGCAAATGCAAGAAAATGATAAGTATTGAAGGAAGTTTAAATAAATTTTATTGCAAAAACAACTACAGCGAATCTTGAGAGAATATTTTCTATCTTTTTGGAGTTGTACAATTGTTGCATAATAGACAGGTTTTAGGAAAAACAACAAAACTTGTTTTTTTTTATTCAAAATGTTAAATCCAAAATTTGTTTTAGATGGAATAAAGAAATAAGAATTTATTTTTATTTTTTAAGAAAATAATTCCCTAAATGAAAAACTATACTAATACTATAGATAAAGTTCAAATCTATATTTAAATAAATCTTGCATTTAAAGACTACCTATTGAACAATAGGTTTTTATATTAATCTATATATAAATTTTTATGATTATTCAAAATTATTAATTAAACTTAAATTATAGTCTGCATTTTAAATTTGTTTCTGAAATAAAGGTTTTGTGTTTTAACAACTTATTTCTTAATCTTAAAAATATCATAATGAATAATTTATCACCATTACTGATGAATCCAAGAGCAATGTTCCATGTTTTATATAGTAAAAATTACCATTGTATTATACTGCATACATTGAATTTAGAAAATAGTATCTCTCAATAAAATATTAAAACTATGATTTGAATGTCCACATAAGTAGCAACAATTGTTTATTTACTTAGTTTAAATTATTTTCAGAAGGAATATTAATATTTATTTGAACATTTCTTATTCTAGTTAATGTCAAATTTTATTTATAAATATGTAAAGTAATTAGAGTTGGGTTTGAATTACCTTGGGTTGAAGTGGCCACAGTGGTCTAAGCATGAAGGTTCATGTTAGTGCATTACAATATTGCTGTTCATCATCCTTAAATAATTAATTTAAAGTAGTATTTCAAGACCCACACCCAGTCTAATCATTGCCTTCCACAATAGGTTTCTCAAAATAATTCGTTGTATACATACAAAGTACACCCCAAAAATTAAACACCACTATTTAGTAGTTACCATTTTAGATTTTGGGATGACCATTTTATTTGGAGGGAATTTTTTGTTGCAACGTTTAGTTGTTTTTATGCGGTATTGTGTTTACAAAACAAAGCAGATAAAATTTAAATAAAATTAAATGAAAAAAAAAGAAAAAAAAAAGGAATTCCCTGCAAAGAACACAAATGATAAAAAAAAAAACAGAATTTGATTCATATAACTTAGTACATAGTAAAGTAAATATCATTAAATTAGAACTCAAAGTAAACATACGATGTTGATGTCGGCGTGTATCTGACGTAATTCTTCAACATGAGCCATTTTTTCCTGCAACAACAGCTCCATTTCATGTCGATACTCTAACAGACATTTTTCTTCTCCTTCAGTAGCTTCTACTTCTTGCCTCAGACGAGACTTCAACTTTTCCAAATGGATAGTGCGAGTTCTGCAACAATATTAAATTCCATGTTAAGTAATCTTACACTCAATTTTTAAAGGAAAAGAACCAAATCTTAATTATTTTAAAAAGTGCCTTGTAGCAGAATCTGTGCAAAACGGAGACATTATCCCAGGAAAAAATAATATTAAGCCATAAAAACAAAGTTTTTAATATAAATCCTTTATATGCATTGTCAATTTAATTCCTCCACATAGCATTGATTCTGTAAACAGCATGTGCTTGCATCTAATTTTAAATATCAAAAACATTTATATCAGCAAAATGTGCGGCAAACTACATTTCAAAATTTATTTACTAAAAATTAATGTGAATTTATGAACTCGCATCCAAATACCTTTTATTTATTCTTCCAAATATCTTTTTATCTTTGGCAACAGGAAAGAGTTTCTTCAATGGTCGGTTAAATACTATTTTAGAGTGATTGGATGCCGACAAGTTGGTTTATTAATATTCCGTAAAAGCGACCTTTTAGCGATAGAGACAGCCCCAAAATTTATAAAATGCATTGACATCAAATCTACTGCCAAGTTTCAGACCTATTGGATAATGGCAAGTGGTTTAATTAGGCCGCTACAGATTTGCCCGCCATCGACATACGCAGCCACACACAAAATCGAAGTTAATATAAAGGATTTAAAAAACAATTTTTCGAAGCACGAGATAGAAGTTTTAAGTGAAGAAACAAGAATCCTTAAGCAAAAACATTGTCACAATGCACTCCTATTTCTAAACTATCAAATATTGAGTTCAATCTCTACTAGATTATGTTTTATCTATAATTGAAATCTTGAGTCAGATAATGATAAACCATCAATTTTCTGTCATAAACAAAAACAATTTCCTCTTTCATATTGACTTTCATGTTTATTCAAAAAGCAACTTAAGAGAAGTTGGTACTCTAGAAATGAAAAAAAAATCAATTTTGAGTTTATTACTGTTTATTGAAATTTATATTCTCCTCTTAAAAATGATGAACCTCATTTGTACTAAAACCTCATTTAGAAGTATTTTTAGTAATTTTTTGAAGATAAAATTGGGAATTGTTAGTGTAAGGTAAAATTTTCTTCAAAATGCTTTTTTTTTTCAAAACTACATTTTTCTTCATTGATGTACCTTTTTTTCACAGACTGTACTTGATATAGAAGCCTATTATTTTCAGTGAATTGAACAGATATTTGTTATTATATTGAAGTTAGATTTTAATTGCAAATCATTTACTTTTTTTTAAAAATGAATTATCGTGAAAGTTTTTTTGGCGAAATAAGCCAGAACAAAAAAAGTTTTTTAAATAACAACAAAATCTCACTTCAGTATATACCTACAGATACATAAAAGGTAAGTGTGATAAAACTTTTGGTAGATAGTTTGCACAGTTTCTGAGAAAAAGGTAGCCGAGTGGAGAAAAATGTAGTTTTGAGATAAAAGTATTTTAAAGAAAACTACTTACACTAACACTCCCCAATTTTATCTTTAAAAAAATTATAAAAATACTTCAATCTTTTATGTATTATTACAGATGAGACATCATTTTAAAGGGTAGAATTTAAATTTCAATAGATAATAAACTCCAAATTAATTTTTTATAAATTTTAGAGTATCAACTTCCTTAACCCACTGACCGTCAAGGGAATGGGCGAAATTCTACAGTTGTTTTCCCTGCAAAAATATAAAATTATATTTTTAATTCAAATATATAATTTTTTTAAATTATTTTTTATTCATATCTCTTAGATAGGTTATAAACTATCATCCTAATAAAAATATTTTATTTAGAAATTTAAAAATGTTGTATATTGCTGGAAAAACTGAGGATCAAATGATGCATATATACGTGCATGACCGTCAGTGGGTTAAAAACATTGCAAGCTGAACAAAACAAAGGAATAACTAAAGAGAGCTACAATGAGGTTCACAACTTATTTCCATTTGTGGTATAATACATTGAACTGCCATGTAATATGTGGTTTGAGTTTAGTTTAGATAGAACCAATGGAAGTATTGTTCCTAGGATGGTTGCAAGACAAATAGGTTGGTTGGTTTGTAAGCACAACAACCAACTTTTCAGCAAAATAACGGCTAATCAAGCCCAAACCTATGGTTTAACATCAGGGCTGCAGTGTTAAAAGATATTTTAAATGTACTCAAGCTTCCTGATCATGGTGGTAACTCTTACCTGTAGCTAGGATTTCTTAGTAATAAAATGAAAATTCACAATATTTTATATAATTTACTATATGAAAAGAAAGCTAAATACTCTTAATTTACATATTCAGTTTCTCACTAACCTATATCACAATATATGCACTGGTTATAGAGGTACTAAGCCGAATCTTCCTTTAGCCCTCACATGTAACAGAAAATCATGTACAAGTTTCTCAAGCTTAGCAAGCGACCATCTTAAACGTCTTACCTTCTCAAAAGGCAAGAAAAATTACACTTTTTGCCCAAAGTGTCACCAACACCAGGCCTCAACTGAACTAGGGATGAGCCATATTTTAATAACAGTTAAAAGTTATTGATACTTAAACTCACGCGAATTAACAGTTACCTAATTTTCTAAGTAACAGTTATTCATTTATTATAAATGCAATAGATGGCGCTAGTATGTCCATATATTTCTGTTATTGAAGATCATAATATCAGAATCACGAAATAAAAATATATTTTTCTAATAACGGTGATTCGGAAAAATATATTTTTCTAATAACGGTGAACGGAAAAATATATTTTTTTATCGTGATTCTGATATTAGGATCCTGGTCGTTATTCCTGGAATAACTAACTGTCTGAATGGATTAACGTGTCCGATTGGTATCAGTTGATATTGACATAATTTTCAATAAAAGTAGATATAACTGTTATAAGATATTGACAGAAGTTTTTGTATTGGAATAACTTTTGGACCATTCTTTGTTAGCGCTGCTTTTCAAGATGGTATTTTAAATTTCGTTTCGATTTTTTTTTTTGTTTTGTTTTTTCGTTGATTTTTGTAAGTTTGTTATGATTTGATGCACATTATGAGTGGTAGGGTGAAGAGGAATGTGCGTGGGGGGGGGGGAGTATCTGACGCAACGTTCTTTGGGTTTAAATGACAGAGATGGGGGAAAGAAGGTGGGGGATTAGGATTAAGGATTTAGGAAGAAATGCATGCGTGTTTTTATGGAAGGCTCTTTTTTTTTATGTTACAATAATTCCTTTGGTGGGAGAGGTTTTGAACGTTCGTTATCATTTCATTTCAGTCTTCTTATGAGACTTTTAAAGACTCGCTGTGTTTCTTTCGTATTGGTTGGAGGTAAGAAAATTTTTCGCTATTGTTTTGGAATAAGAAAATGATACTATATATAAAAAATAAAGAGAGCGTAGGATTTGAGTTTTTCCTTTTGATAGAAAATAAATTATGTTCTTTTCCTTGTAAAGCAAGCTTCTAATTTCAAATCGATATAATCAAAAGATTGTGTAGTAAATTTGGAGCGTAGTTAAATAGGTTTTAATGTTAAACAAAAATTTGTTTATGCATATATTTTTTATATTTAACGCATTACCTGAGAGGTTTTTAATTTTTTTATGATCATTTTTCAATTTGAACTAAATAAAGAGAATTTATTATTTTTAAAATTGCTTTTCTTGATTAATTATGAATTGAATTTTTTAAATAAACATGACATTCATCTTTTTTAGTTTGATTAACTTTATAATATTTGAATTTTACTTCAAATTTTTTATTAAAAATATTTTTATTCGGGTTTAATATCGTAACTTAAATTTATAATTTTTGTTTATAAATTTTTATTTCATGAATTTATGTATACATAATTGTGGTCGTGACGGCACAATTATTTATAAAATACATAATTTCTGTAAATAGTTTTAACGCGCCATAATTAATTTACAATAATTTCAAAAATATAGTTATTGAAATAATAATAATATCCCTATATTTAAAACATATATTTTTTATACTTAAAGATTCCTCGGAAAATGTACATTTTTCTCACAATATTACATAAAATTTATATGTAAGTAATAATTTTAAAGCCTGTGCACGTAAAATGTTTCAAAATGTGTTTTCATTTAAAAATCACTTTCATTTTATATGTATCAGTTATGAATTATGTTGTATTGTAAATTCTTTCTCCAATTTATTGTTAAATCATAAAAATAAAAAAATAAAAAAACAAAATTCTTATAAAATAACCTCAAAACTATAAATGATTTCTTTTATTTTGATATTTTTACAAATTTATATTGAAAGATGTTCTAATTTAAAATCGATTAACTGATATCTAAAGAGAATGTTGTAGAAAAACAGGTATGTTTTATTTATTCCATGTATTTATTTTTATTTACCTTTTACTTTAAAAATAACGGATAACGGTTATAATATTTCGTTATTTCCTAATAATTTTAATGTAACTGCAGTTATTTAACAATAACTGTTAAGCTCATCCCTACACTGAACTTCTCCCTTTCTCGTCATAGACTTTTTGTAGGTCAACAAATTCCTTGACCTGGTCTGACTCCGTCAGACTGGGTTGGAGATTAGAAACAACAATACATGCATAAAAATTTATGAGTTATTTTTAATCAGTACAAAAAAAGTGGCGGTACGTCGTACCAACCCCACTACACCCCCGTTTAACACAGATTTTGAACCAAATTTAATATCTATATCTAACCCTTTATTTGACATGCGAGGTCAGAGCACTAACTGCACAGCCATCTATTGGACGAAGGCATGTGGGGATAAATTTTCTTTACTGGCAAACTTTAAAAAAGTTGCCAATCGATGAAAAAATTTGGATTGTTGCAAGTTTCAACTAGAGCAGATAATGTTAAAGTTGGTTTGTCCCAAACTCAATTACAAAAAAGTTTTTAAGAAAGAAAGAGAAGAACTACTCATTAGTACAATATATATTAGACTAGCGTCAACCTGTAAAACATTCAATTCCAATTTCCTTGGGATATTTTTCAATATGGGGAAAAAATCTTTGAAAATGGTGTATCGGGTTGTTTCTTGCATTCTTTAAGAAGCAAATTAACGTTCACTTAAAAAACATGAGAAAAAACTTTCTGCCTCAAACAAATAATATTTTTCTGCAAAAACAAGCAGATTAGCCTTTCGTCTAAAATAAGCGACATATTTTTTCTCTAAATACAGTGCAAAGATTTCCGAATCAAATAGCCTAGATTGGAAGAAAATGTATACTCTTTTCTTGAAAAAGCAGTTCAATGCAATTAAAAAATAACATATGTTCCGAAGAAATAAATAACTGATGTAGCTAAAAAATTAACTTAGAATAAGACAGTTTATTAAGTTAGAAGTTATTGAAAACATAGCTAGTTAATCAAGTAGGCTATATTTGGTAAATTCCTAGTTCACGTTTATGGGTTGGCGCACTTTTAAAAAGTTGGCGACAAAGCCAGAATGTCGCCAATTCGGAATTCCAATATGAAAAATTGAGAAACGAACCAGCTCCATGATTTGTGGTACAGAAAGGTTAAAGCCAAAGCACGTCTATAAAAAAAAATGGGGTTGCCAAATTTAGAACTGTATCGCCTGCAAAACAGCGCCAAATCGGCTTGGCGATATTTTAACGTCAACTAGGAATAGACCCTATATTTTTTCAAGTATGGTGAGAAATTGCCCAAGTCTGAGAACAGAAAATACAAATTCTTTTGTGCATTAGTGATTGAAGTGACAGAAAACTAAGCTTTTTTTTTTTTTTTTTGGTTCATACCTTACTTCCTTTAGGCATTCCAATTTTCCCATAACAGTCGCATCTTCTTCCATTTTCATCTCAGCTGTTCCACTACTAATGGCTAATGATCAGATGAGTTGCACTGAAAGTGGGCAAAAGTATCGTAAATTTTAAGAAAAACAGTAATTACATGAAATTTTTTCTATTACAACTATTATGAACCACAAAAATACAACAAAATCGAATACAAACCGACGAACAACCCAGAAAAATGAAGACAAGCGAAGCGACAACAAAAGAAGTAGAAGTTGTAGTGTATAATTGGAAGTGTAGAAATTTTCAGATTTTTTTTTATGAATCTGAAATTTGGATTCGAGGCCCTGATTCTGATCTCAAGGCGAGTCGGAATAAAAGGCGGAATCGAGGATAGTCAGAGACATTCCAACTTTTTTGATTCTAATCTCAAAATCCCGTTTGAGGGGCTATCCGACTTTTCGGAATGGTACTGGGGGATATTTTTTGTAAATAGAATGTAGAATTAGATGATTTTGTTACTGTAAAAATATTGTATTTAAATTTCACTGTACAAAATATATACATTGTAAAAACCTATTACCCTCTGCAATAAAAACTATGTAATATGGAAGCAACATCCACACGAGGAGAATGATAGATGATCCGTTTTTGGTTAACATTTCACGTGGCATGTAAATTTTACGGAAGTATAGGGTGTCTATAAAGGGTTGAGCTCATTTTGATGTTGAATAGTTCATAAAATAATAAAGATACATGGGCTCCCCCAGGATTATTTGCAGGGGGTGTAGACCCATTTCACTGGGTGCTGAACAACTTTTCATCGTTCATATATGACAACATAAATTACTTAATCTTTTTTTTTCTTTCTAATTTTAATCATTTACATTTTTCACTCACTTTAATCAAAATCATTTACATTTTAATTGCTTAAAAACTAATTTTTCAAAATTAAAATTAATACTAATTAAAAATTTTAAAACTATAAGTCACAGAATGAATTTCTTGCAGTTAGTTCAAATGCTGAACCAAAATTATTACATTTAAAGAGTATATATTGGATGTCATTGTAGAACAAAATTGGAAAATGGTAGCTCTAAATTTATATTGTTGGCAATTTGCGGAACATATTTGCATGGATAAGCATTGAAAATTGTAAAATAGTGCTTTTTATTTTGGAAATGTCAAAACTAAAGCCTACCTCTGTTTTCCTAAATAATTTCTTTCTTTCTTGGTATTTTGAAATTTCATGCAGAATATATTTGTGGTAGTGAAGTTGAACTAAAAAGAAATAAAAGCTTGGGGTGTGAATCCTGGTGTGTGATTGTCAGAATCGGAGAAATTCGTAGAACAAATTAATTTTTAGTGTTCACTGTTGCTCTATTTTATAAAAGAGTTAAATATATTCATGTTAAGTCATTTCAGTAAACACGAAACAACTAGTTCTCAACCATTTACGTTGCAGCTGTATTCTGGTAAAATATGTAAAAAGGCACAACATATTAGTGGTTTTTGTTGTGCAATGAAAGAAACATGTACATACAAAAATAAAACAAAAATTTTGGTCCCCTCATCTACAAAATACCCAAAGGAAATCTAAAATAGAATTCAGTATCGCAATAACTTCCAAAAGGAATAAATATCTAGTAAGTTAACACCGGAAATAATTCAGATCTCCCAAACGAAATTTTCAAATTGTGCTAACTGATTTTTTTCTACTAAATCTCATGTCACAAAAAAAAAAAAAAAAAAAAATTAAAAATATGCTAAGTATAAAACATAATATATTACAAAACTAGAGTGAACGTTTACATTTGATAGATTCGATTTCCTTATTCAAATAGGAAGTAGAAAATTTTAGTTTCCCTAAATCCCTACAAAAAAAAAAAAAAAAAAAAAAAAAAAAAAAAAAAAAAAAAAATGGTGTATGGGACCTTACTCTACAATCAAATTTTAAATTATAAAAAATCAAATTGATATTTTTCGTTTTGTTGTGTGGCTGCTTTCTAATAAATTGTTACTTTAGAGCATGGCACAAAAGATGCATTTCTTAACTTTGTTTCTTTGTGTGTCATTTATTAAGTGAAATAAAAAGTAATCGAGACAGCTAGTGTAAAAATGAACGATATTAGAAGTTTTTTCTGTAAAAACACGCAAAACTGATGATTCGTTAACCAATTCAGATACCATTACGGATCATTAAAAAGAGTCGATCAAAAAAACTATAGTTGAAGAATTTCCTATACTATACAATTGGATTTAAGTGCTAATCATTTGGATATTGGATTATATTTAGATTCAAAATATCTTGTTAATGATGAACTTCGTCTGAAATTATTAAGAGAGGCTTCGACACCTGACGAAGCGCACAATTTTTAAAAGGACATAATCCATGGCGATATGGCTTCCCTCCTCCCCTCTGGGGCTCTAGTGTCTTGGCGGGTTCGGCAGTTTCTCCGTATGTTGCCCTCGTCTCCACAGTTCCAGCACTTCAGGCTCTGTTTCTTTTCAGGAATATTTCGTCTCAAGTTATTGATTTGTCTTTTCAATTCACTATGTCTAAAGTTGTGTACACACAAGACAAGCTCGGTAAGGCAAGTTAGTGGACGGTAGGAGGAAGTGAGTGGATTGTAATATCTAAAAAGAAATGGAGAATGGTATAATATGTCAGTCGTCCTATCAATATAGGCCGTCTTATGTCATATTAGTAAAGGATTCCTTATGAAAATCTAAGGTGTTTCCATTATTTTGATAAACACCTGCATGTTTCCATTTGTGTAAAACATACTTCGGATAATGATCATTATTCTTCGTTTTCACTATTCTTAATAAAAACTTTAGTTAACTTTGATTGATTGTGTTTATCATTTGAATTGTGTCTGTGTTATTCCATAGATATTCAGATTTTAAAAGCATTAACAACCCGCTATTTGCATAAACAACCCACTCTGGAAACACTAACCATAAAACGATAAATCTATCCAATGAAACAAAAGACATATTTGTAAATAAACCAATAAATCTCGATTATTCTTACTTTTTCCTCCATCAGATGTGTCAGAGGTGTAGAAATTCTCTTAGCATCGATTTTTAAAATCGATAAAAAACAGCATCGATTTTTGGTGTATTTGTCCTGATAACATCTAATGCCAATTCTAAACTCTAGATGACATTATAAATTTAAAATTTGAATGAAGTCATGGTCAAAACTTTTGCCAGCACGAAGCATTTTGAAATTGGCAAAAGTTTTAAACATAATTTTTCAATTATTAATTTAAATTATCCTGCAGTCAGGATACACGTCAGTTCCACAAAAGTCTGGAAATACTGAATCTAATTTAGTCAAACTGAATGTTGTTTGTGTTTAGGGATCAACTGGATCCTAACAGGTACATGCATTTATGCAATGGTCGGAATATCAGAATTTAAGATTTTTATTCCATTTAATGACAATAATGAAGAATGGTTGCCAAGGCAACGGATGAAGAAAACAATGTACATAGCTGTATTGGCAGAAACAGGGGTTCTGGAGAGGATAGGCCCGTCCATGTCGAAACTCGAGCATCGTTTCAAAATACACGATATTTTTTTAAAAATTAACATGTCAAAACCTTAGTCATATAACTCCTCCCTTTCTTATAACACTATATTTAAATTTTAATACTCTGCATCAACATTTCAAAAATTCCAGTATATGTTACCTAGAACTAAGAGATATTGGTCAAGATCCATAGCAATGGTCAGTCTACAACGGTCCGCATCGGGATTGGCTAGTGTCGAGCCAATGTTGGCCAGCGGATTTGTGCTACTGGGATTATAAACAATCAATATAAAAGGCTCCTTTCTTATAGACTGAGAAGCGACTGTAAGTTTAGGTATCCCATCGAACATTATTCTGTGCCTTTTATAGGATGTAAAGAAATATCAGTAGATTATGAACATATACTGGTCTGCCGGGGCAAAAATGACCGAAATTGTTCAAAAATTGACTTTGAATGAGTTGAACTAAATCCGTTTATAAAATTTATTGTATTTTATTTTATTCTGTATAAAATTGTAAAAACTGACGTATTTATTTTTAACGATCTATTTTTATTTAATTTAATTTGTAAACAATGATAATTTAGGTTAAAAAAAGGAGGTAACACCTAAATCTTTCTGGAAATTTCGAGGTATTTTGATCAGACGATAGGTCGGCAGGATTTTGCTAGAGATTTCAGTCGTGATACTATTTAAAAAGACGAAAAATGAAATCGAGTTCAATTTGCGTCAAGAATCGTTTGCTGTTCGGAAAGCTTTCGATCTTTACTTTCTAAGCTTGAATTAACGCTGTGTTCGAAGTTCAATGTACCGTAGCATGTGTTGAATGCTGATAGCGATTGTTTTGTTGTTCGAAGAAGTTATTTGTGAGCCTTCGAATGAAGATTAAATTATTGTTTGTATTTAGTAAAAGCTGTGTCATTATTTCCTAGGAGAAAAATTCATTACATTATCATAACTTGCCAAATAATTAATTTTTTTGTTTGTTTTGTAACCCATTACTCTTTAATTTTTATTAGGAAGGATGTAGATGGATTCAGATCTCTGATGCCAAGTATTGAAGCAAGTCAAGTGTCAAGTTGACGATAAGTATTTCCTCATCAGTGGCGTAATATTATGACGAATTTTGTGCGTAATTTGCTAGCATTTCTCTACATTCTATAAAATTTTCAAAATGATATCCGATGGGTACTTAAGCTTACAGTCTCTTTTCGGACAATTAGTTTCCATTTCCTTTCTGTTGACAAATAATATTTGACATTGCGTCATTTGTTACGTCACCAGTGATGTCATATTTAGCGCTATTTGGCTCACTATTAAAAAGATGGAAATTTTCGGTGCAAGAGATCTGAAATCGTCTGAGCCTTTCCTCATTGAAAATTAAAAAGCGGTAGCTCACTAAATAATAAAATAATGCTAATTATTAGGCAAATTATGACATATTTGACAATTAGATTTATTTCCTCATTCAAAGGATTTTTTAGTAGTTTCGGCCATTTTTCCCACAGCATACATTTTCGTAATCTAATACAATTTCTCAAAAAAACTATAAAAAGTTCAAAATGACGCTCGTCGTACTACCTGACGAGCTATACCCTCTAGGACTACTGTACTTTTGTGAGGATTTATATTATCATTACAGCATTTTCCTGGCTTAAAAATGTTTGCACATTTTTTAATACTAATTTAACCTTTTATGCCTTACATTTTCTAGATTTATGAAGCATTAAAAAATGGATTTCCCTTCTTATGTTCCGACAGTGAAATCTCTTCAATTTTGATATAATTTCAAGCCAACTTTGTACTTTAATTCCTGCCTGATAGATGGCGACACGAGTTTCATTTAATTTTTTTTAATATTGTATAATTTTAGAAAGCTGAAGATTTTTAATGCTGAAAACACCTTTTTTCAACGAATAAAGATAAAGATTGGAAAAAAAAAAAAAAAAAAAAAAAAAAATCATTCTTGGCTACAATTTTACAATATTTTTATAAGGTTACCATCAGCATCAACATTATGCATTGAATCAAGGTTGCCAATATAAATTGTTTAGTGGACGATTGGCTTATCGTTGCTCTAGTTATACCGGAATTTCTGATCTACTAATCACCTCCAAAAATATTAACTAATAGTCCGAGAGGCGACTGCAATTTTTGGACGCCATCGAACATCATTCTGATTTTTTATAGAAATTGGAGAAAAGTGAGTAGATTACGAATCCACTGGTATGCCGTGGCAAAAATGGCCGAAACTGATCAATAATCGACTTGGAATGAGTTGAACTAAAATCCGATTGTCAAATATGTCATAACTTGCCAAAAAAAGAACAAACTTATTCGTCTGACAACCCACTTCATTTTGATTTTCAATGAGAAAAAGCGGAAACGATTTCTGTTCTTTGGCTCGGAAAACTTATATCTTTTAAAAGTAGGCCAAATTGGCGACATCAGTTACGTCATAAGGGTCGTAATATTTTTTGCCAACTTGGCTCCCTTTTAAAAGATGCAAGTAGCCCGTCGCCAGATATCTGAATCGTCTGCAACCTTCTTAATTGAAAATTAAAGAGTGAGGGTTACCAAATAAAAAAAAATGCTCATTATTTGGCAAGTTATGGCGCATTTGGCAATTGGACTTAGTTCGACTTATTAAAAGTCGATTTTTTGACCAGTTTCGGCCATTTTTGCCACGGCAGACCAGTGGATTCGTAATCTACTCACTTTTCTCTAATTTCTATAAAAAATTCAGAATGATGTTTGATGGGGTCCAAAAATTGCAGTCGCCTCTCAATCTATAAATAACATTTGATTTATTTACCATTTTTTAATTGAAAAAAAAATCCATTTTGAAATTAGAAGATTATTTGCACTCATAATTTCCCGCATGTTGGGTATTTTCTTCTTTGTGGAAAGAAATCACTAACGAGTTTAAGAGGAAGGACCATTTCCTATACTCGCTGTGTTACAATCCCAGTGCATTTAGAAACTACTTTGTATAAAAACTTGAAATTCGATGAGTAGGTACGAAAATGATCACCTCATGAAATGACATCAATTAAGAACTCGGAAATAACGTCTAATATATTTTATTTTATATTCGAAATTCTTACTCTAATGTATATACAGTGGCTCCACCTGGTTTTGTTTTTAGCTACTTTAATTTCCATTTCTAATAGATAGACATTAAAAGAAAACAATTTATGCCATTTAATTAAGTTTTCGTATCTTCTCACCAAATTTCACGGTTTTCTACTAAGTAGGTTTCTAAACCAGCGGTAACCACTACGCGGCCCGTGACAGTTATGCTGACCAAGGACACACATACACACACAGAAATATTTTCTAGATCACTTTTTTGAAATCAAGATGTTCCAAAACGTGGAGAAATGCAAAAAAAATTAATTAGGGGTGCGGAACATCGCACAACTTTCAATTACACTATATTGCCGATGAAGATTTGTGTAATTTATCATTTTTATATTTTCATCAGTCACTTAGGAAAAATTGCCAGTTTGGCGACAGTTTTTGTAATAATTCTTATATGAGATTTTAAAGGGGGGGGGGGGGGAAGAAAAAAATGGGAATTTCTGTGATATGCTTTTAAAAGATCGCTGATGAGGTATACTCAAGGAAAGATAGAACTCTGTGTTAAAGGCATTCGTTATTTAACTTTTTACACCATTAAAGCATTTTTACGGGAATTTCGGTGGTGGGTATGTTTAGAACACCTTAATAGGCATTACCACAGCGATTTCAATCAAATTCATTAGAGTCGTTTTTTAGCAATTACTGAAAAACATGATTTTTTCAATGGCAGCTACCTTAAGCGCATGCGTGATTTTGACGGAAACCTTAACGGTAGGTCGCATAGCTACCACCAACTCGAACACCAAATTTGAATATCGTAGGTCAATTTGTTCGGGAGTTATGCTGACCACATACACACATACATACACAGAGTGACCTTTTTTCTAGATCACTTTTTTGAAATTAGGATTATCCAAAACGTGGAGAAATGCCAAAAGAAAAAAAATCAAATTTTTTTTACCAAATGCTATACTTTGACCCTATGTACACATATAGGTAAATGAAAGTAAAAATAGCTAGATTGGCGATATTTTTTGCGATAGTTCTTGTATGATTCTAAAGAAAGAAAAAAAAAAAAAAAAAAAAACACTCCTCTAAAATGGTGATTGTGGCGATATACCTTCACGATAACCCTTATATTATCCTTTATTTTAAGTGAAACTGGCTAGAAAAATAAATACGATCAATAATGAGGCATGCTCACGGAAAGAAGACTCTGTGTTGAAGACATTCGTTTTTCACCTTTTTACGCTGTTAAAGCATTTTTACGGAAATTTCGGAGGTGGAGATGTTTAGAACACCTTAAGAGGCATTACCACAGCGATTTTGAGCAGTCATTAGAGCCGTTTTTAGCAATTACTGAAAAACATTATTTTTTTAATGGCAGCTACCTTATGCGCGCGTGCGATTTTGACGAAAACCTTAATGGTAGGTCGCATGGCTGCCACTAACCCTCATACCAAATTTGAACGTCGTAGGTCAATTTGTTCGGGAGAGTTATGCTGACCGACCACACACACACACACACACACACACACACACACACACACACACACACACACACACACACACACACACACACACACACACACACACACACACACACACACACACACACACACACACACACACACACACACACATCTTCTCTAGATCACATTTTTGAAATCAGGATGTCCCAAAACGTGGAGAAATGCAAAAAAAAATCGAAAACTTATTTTTGACCGAATGCTATACTCTTTCATTACCCTATATATATATATATATATATATATACATATGGGTAATTAAAAGTAAAAAAAAAAAAAAAAAAAAAAAAAAAAAATCGATTTTTTTTGGACCGAATGCTATACTTTTATTACCCTAAGTATACATATGGGTAATTGAAAGTAATAATAAAATAAAATTAATTGAAAAACAAGTGGTTGCACAGTAAATGGTGTTCGACTATTTTTGACCACGATATCTACGGGACCTTTCAGAAAAGATTTTCCCTAACTTTAAAGTGATTGACAGAAATAAGAGACAAGTAGTTTGTTGGATAAACAGATATGGAATTTTAAATATATCGGTTTTCAAAATTAGTTATAGTATTGAAATATGGCAACGAATTATTTTGGAAATCTAAACAGAAACTCTTAACGTTGAGTTTTAACTGCAGAGAGTCAAATTTAATTCCACAAAAGATGCTTACTTGCCAAATTCGTTGGAGGTATGCTGGGTATTCAAAAACTACCGCATTTTCTCTAAGGGTTCATATCGAACAACAACAAAAAAAAAAGAGAACATTTTAGCAATTTACACCTCAAACGAAGGTTTTTGATTTTTAACTAATTAAATCCTTTCAATTCATTTCTGAAAACTCATTTCATTTGCCTCCTTCATTTCGGTGTTTAACTGAATTTATTTTTCTGATTGGAAAAAAAAATAAAAAATAAAATAAGGGGGCGTGGCAGAACAAGTGGCTGAAGAAAGGGGTAAACCTTAAAGTGTATTTTTTCTTTCTTTTTATCACCTTTTGACAAACATTTGAAGAGAACATATTTTTACTTTCAATTACCCAAATGTATACATAGAGTAATGAAACTATAGCATTCAATAAAAAAAAATAAAAAAAAATAAAAAAATTGCCCTACGATGTTAAAATTTTGTGTGGTGGTTGGTGGTGGCCATGGAGCCTACCGTTAAGGTTTTCGTCAAAATCGTGCATGTGCGTAAGGTAGCTGCCTTTAAAAAAATCTGTTTTTCAATGATTGCTAAAAAACGGCTCTAACGATTTTGATAAAAATCGCTGTGGTAATGCCGCTTAACTTATACTAAACATCCCCACCTCCAAAATTCCAGTTAAAATGTTTTAATGCGGTAAAAAATTGAAAAACGAATGACTTTAACACAGAGTTCTCTATCCTTGAGCATAGCTCATCAACGAGCGTTTTTTCTCCTCTTCTCAGTTTCACTTATAAGAAAAGATAATTTAAGAACTATAGAAAAGTATGTCACCAAAATGGGAATTTTGGCGATTTTTTTTTAAGGACCCATATTACAACTATCGCAAAACATATCGCCAAACTGTCCATTTTTTCTTAACGAATGGTGGAATTATAAAAACGATAAATGACACAAATCAACATCAATAACATAGTGTAATTGAAAGTTGTGCGATGTTCCACACCCCTAGTTTACTTTAAAACGCTAACTTTTCGTATGAAAATATTTACATTTGGTAATTTGAGCTTCAAGAAATAGCAGATAGTTTTTTAATTTTGATTATTTTATTATGTCATCGATTATATCAATTCATGATTAATGGCCATCTGTGCTTACTCACGCCACATTTTCCAATTTGGATATGAAATAAACTCGATATGCAATTCAACTTAACTCGTTAAAGCTCAACGCAAAGGGTTACAACTTTTTGTAAATAAGACGAAATATAAAAGCGTTGGCTTGTGATTTGAAACGATCCGGTTTCTTGGACAAGTCCAGCTAAACAACCGTTAAACCGCGAATCAAGTCGATTTGTTGTTCAGTTTATATTGAAGTTACGAATTTTGAGAGCGCTCTAAACATCGATTCGAAAATAGCCACGAGGTATCTGGTTACAACTATTATAAATGATAAATTTATTTCTGGCCTTGACTGACCCTTCAGAATGAATTTATTTATATTCCACTAATATAGTCCACCTACTTAAATCCCAAAATGCAAACGAGGATGAATGATTTACGGAACAAATTCTTTTTCGAATTCTTTCTCTCTGACTTTTCCAACTGAAATTTTAATACTTCCATTTTGTTTCGTGATGGCATCAAGACAACGAAACAAGTCGACTCGTGCGAAAAACATCTGCCGTTGCCATTCCTCCTCCATAAATATTTAAAGCGCTCATTAGCAGACGAGAGTGGAGCTCGCATGGAACTTTTCTAATGATGAATATACGCACGCCCGGAATCTGATGTTTCAAAAGTAATTTGCATGGCCGACTTACGGATTTGAAGTGGTTTTATTTTGAATGTTTTCATGTGATTTGTGTGCTTTGGTGCATTTCTTTTTTTACTTCGGTTTGGAGATATGATAATTGTGAGCTTTTAATCGAGATATTAATTTGAATAAAAATTACTTTTGATGAATTAGGTTTAGTTGCTTAGTTGAGATAAAATGTCTTGTTATACGTATGTGATTTTAAAACAAGCTTTTGAATTGCGATAGTGAATTTACTAAGCGGCTTTTAATACATAAAAAATTTAAACGTAAAAAAAATTTAAATCAAATGAACATTACATTATATGAATTTATGTTGATTAGTGAATAATTATTTGAAATGGTAAATATCTAGCAGTGGGCAATCTTACTCAAATCGTAAATACATATTATATTTAAATTAATCTATAATAAAAAAAAAAACTGTCTATCTATGAGTGTGTATGTGTGGGTGGATCTGAGGTTCTATCCTTGTGGCTTTATAGAAAGTAAATGCCTATATGTGTAAAAATTTGAAATTGTAAACATAAGTAGTTTTGGCCTTTTAATTGAGATTCTGACAAAAAGAATGTTAAATTTTTTTTCAAGTAATTTTTTTTTTATGAAGGACTTCAAATAGGCGTAGAGCTCTACAATTTTAAACCTAAATAGTTTAGGTCTTCTAATTGTATTTTTGACAAACAGAATAACTCAATCGGTGCTTAAAATCACTTTAAATAAATTGCAACTGCACATAAGAGATGCAATTCATATAAAGGATTTATTCTAAAAAAATAAATTTTATTGGTTAATTTTTTTCAAATTTTTTTTCTTGAACTATTGCGTTTATAAAACACATAGACATTTTTATAAATTGAATTTTTGGACAAAATAGTATTCAGATATATTTTAAGAGGAAAAATTATCGAAAGATTTCAGTGTAATGGACAATTCTCGCGTTTTTTTTAAAAAACGAGTGAAATTAGTTTATATTTATGAAGAATTTCTTTCTGATTCCAAATATTTAAACAAAAGTTCTTTAAAAAAATTAGTTATTTAAATATTAAGAAAAGAAAATGTTTCAAAACCGAGCCAAAACCAGTCCGATCAAAACACTCCGAAAAATTTGTGACGTCAAGGTTTCGGAAAGTTTCTATGGTTATTGTGACATTTCTGACAAATAGTTGCCGTTGAAATAGTTGGCGTTGGTAGACCATTGCCACATTCCGTACAGGTTGGCGTAATTTGCGAGAAACTAGAAAGTCTGGTTTACGCTGCTGCATTTCAAGCCAAGATGTTTGCGAAACCGTGACGTCACATTCAATGCCAGCGGAATGAATTGTTTTCTCGCCAACATCTAACAGAGAAATTTTTATTGCAAATTAAAAAGAAGAAAAAGTGCATTGAGCAGAAATTTTTGTGTTTATGGCTTTTTCGAGACAGGATTGAATAAAAATATAAAATAAAAAAAATCCGGGAAACGTCCATTGTAGCACTGTAAGCATCTGGTGAAGCGTAAGGTAACCTGGAATCCCTAATAGGCTTTAATGTTAATTTATGGATTTTTAATGTATCATTTCTAAGAAACCACAAGAGATTGTTACTTTCTCTAGTGATAAATCAAACATTTTAAGTTAAGTTGTACACGTCTTTTTTTTTTTGTATATACAACTCTTAGCTGTTTAAAAAATAATATTTTAATGAAATTTTACCAATAAAAGGACAGAAGCACATTTTTTATTGATTACAGTTCAATGAATTATTTTGTTGGATAAATAATTAAAAAATGTTTGATAAACAATGTTTGAGTAGCAATAATTAAAAAATATACCAGTGTTTAAATTTTGTTTCTAGCTGTAGTTGTTCCTGAAAAATAACTGAGAAAATCAAGTTTTAAAAATAAACAATCCTCTAATTCGGATGAGATCTGTACACTGCCTGATTTAGGAAATTGATTGCGCATTACATAGCAGAAGGGGCAGGCCATTGTCGATTATTGGTAATATTTAAATTTTAATTACAGTTTTGATTATATTAATGTCAATATAATCATATTTTGAATGACTAATGTGTTTTTTAAATATATTATGATATTGTATGGTATTGATCTAGTGCCCTGGACAAAATAGCTATACAATAATTCAATTTTAAGAGCAAGATTCTGAGAGATTGAGCCACTTAACATTAGGGGGTGATTCACACCATCTCCGATTGCCCCCAAAAAATTACCAGTTCCTAATACCCTTATTAGATGATAAAATCTGAAATTATTTGTTCCGTAGTGCACCGCTCAAATTCTATGACGTGTCAAAGATCACCTTTAAAATTGAAAAAAATTGGTGTTTTTGTGACACATGAAAACTATTTTTATCCGTCTAAAACTTCACAAGCAACTTGCCACCTGCATTTCTTCTGTTATGGAATGTACTAGAATAGATCTTTATAAATCATATAAAAAGTTAATGGCAAGTCAATTGCGCAAGGTAATTCAAGGTCATGAAATGTCCAGGTTTTCATGTTTTTTACCATTTTCAAGACTGAATTAAATCTTGCGCGTTTGATTTGTCACTTCAAACTAGGTGTCATTGGATAGAGCTATATTAGTACTATTAATTAATACATAAAACATTGAGGCAAGTTGAACACGTTGGAAGTTATTTGGGGCTAAAATCGAAAAATCTCCGAATTTGACACAAATTTGAGCTCGTATATCTTGCTGCGGGAGCAATATATTGACCCAACGCTGAGACTATTTAAACACTCTTTTATTATACTTAATGAGAAATTAAACTTTATTGAGGCAAGTTGAAGAGAAAAAAATAAATGATTTTTTTTGTTGCACCCCATTTTTACATATTGATGCATTACTGTATTCATTCATGTTTTCAAAAATTAATCGGTTTTCACTGTACTCTTCCTCATGTTTATAACAATTGCTTGTTGTATGTCTTTTAAGCTAGGAACTTTGACTGGATTGGCTCCAGAAAGTTTCAAAAGACGGGGGGCGGGAAACCGAACTTCGATGCACTGTGTCGATAACATCAAGCAATGGCCACTTAAACTTAACAGCTCCTCTCTGGTGAAGAAATTCCATTTGAAACACGTCATCCCCATAATTTTCTAGCAGTTTACCAATATAAAATCGTTTACCGTACAGGACTGCGTATAAAAAATGGGGCTGAATCTCATATTCGCAGTCTTGATCAGCAATTAGCTTTATCTCTTTTATGATATTCTCCATTTGTTGGGGGACTGTAATTTCGATTTCAAATGTGAATTCACCGTGCAATCAGTTCCAGGCACAAGTCAGACCAAACCCTAAAGACGAAGATAATATCATTTAGCCGAAAATTTATAACTCTGATGTTTTGCCCAGAAGGAAATTGCACATCAACGTTTAAAACTGCAGATGATTTGTCCCTACATATTGCTAGAGGAGAACACCAAATTCCTAAAACAATCACAGGTCAAGACAAATCCAGGAGTGCATTTTCAAAAATAATGGAAACAAGGACATAAAAGACTAATTAAGAAATTACTGCAGATTTTGAAGAACCCACTATAGGGAATAGAAATTCAATCTATTCATGCCATCTACATACCTGATTGTCTCGAATGATTCCAAGATAAAATTCGTCATCTTGTTCAATGACTTCATCTTCAATAACACTGCATATTTCAATCGTATCTTTCATTCTGTGGAAATGTGACATAACTTGTTCTCGTGTCAAATATTCATTTGAACAAAATTTCTTCTTTCCATCAACTGTGATATTTCTCATCATACTTGCAACAGTTTAGGGTGTTAATTAATTTCCTGTTTTATTTCCTTTTTTGAAGTATTCTAAACTGTTTTTGATTTTTGTTCTTGTACTTTCCTTTTGGGTTTCAGTGCCTATCCTTCTTTGCGCACAAGACTTGATTATATGTAATTTATATTATCTGTAGTGGGTTCTTCAAAAGCTGCAGTAATTTCATAATTGGTCTGTTTTGCCACTGCTTCCATTCTTTTTGCAAATGCATTTCTGGTTTTGTCTTGACTAGTTATTATTTTAGAAATTTGATGTTCTTCTCTATAGCAATATGTAGGGACAAACCCTCTGCAGTTTCCAAATGTTGATGAGCAATTTTTTTTCTGGGTTTATCAGAGTTATAAATTTATGGCTGAGTGACATTGTCTTCGTATATAAGGTGTGGCCTGATTTGTGCCTGGAACTGATTGCATGGTGAATTTGCAGTTGAAATCCAAATTACTGTCCCCTAACAAATGGAGAATCTCATAAAAGAGATAAAGCTAATTCCAGATAAGAACTGCGGATATGAAATTCGGCCCCATTCTTTTTACGCTGTCCTATATACAATAAACTGATTTACATTAGTAAACTACTAGAAGATTGTGGGGATGACGTGTTTAAAATGAAATTTCTTCATCAGAGAGGAGCTGATGAGTTTAAGTGGCCATTGCGTGATCCGAAACTCAGTTTTCTTTGGTACTTTGCAACTGTCTGGAGCCGATCCAGTCAAAGTTCCTAGCTTAAAAGACATACTACAAACAATTGTTATAAACATGAGGAAGAGTGAAGTGAAAATAGATTAATTTTTAAAAACATGAATGAAAACAGTAATGCATCAATATGTAAAAATGGAGTGAAACAAAAAAAATCATTTATTTTTTTCTCTTCAACTTGCCTCAATAAAGTTTAATTTCGCATTAAGTATAATAAAAGAATGTTTAAATAGCCTCAGCGTTGTGTCAATATATTGTTCCCGCAGCAAGATATAGAAGCTCAAATTTGTGTTAAATTCGGACATTTTTCGATTTTGGCGCCAAATAACTTTTAACGTGTTCAACTTGCCTCAATGTTTTATGTATTAATTAATAGTACTAATATAGCTCTATCCAATGACACCTAGTTTGAAGTGACAATTTAAACGCGCAAGATTTAATTCAGTCTTGAAAATGGTAAAAAACATGAAAACCTGGACATTTCATGACCTTGCGCAATTGACTTGCTATGAACTTTTTATATGTTTTATAAAGATCTATTCTAGTACATTCCATAACAGAAGAAATGCAGGTGGCAAGTTGCTTGTGAAGTTTTAGACGGATAAAAATAGTTTTCATGTGTCACAAAAACACCAATTTTTTCAATTTTAAAGGTGATCTTTGACACGTCATAGAATTTGAGCGGTGCAACTACGTAACAAATAATTTCAGATTTTATCATCTAATAAGGGTAGCAGCAACTGGTAATTTTTTGGGGACAATCGGAGATGGTGTGAATCAGGGGTGGCTCAACTTCTCAGAATCTTTCTCTTAATTACGTACATTTTTAAAGAAGAAATTTTCAGAAGTTTTTCTGGTAATTTGGGGGCTTGCGAATTTTGGGCCTTACGGGGCCTTTGTTTGTTGTTGTTGTTGGCCTTTTGTTTGTTGTTGCCAAATAGTACAGGCCTTACGAGACTACACCATTTGTTTGTTGTTGCTAATTCCAATAAAGGTATTGCAAAGTGCTGTACATCTCTGTAAACAACATAAAAGCCGCCATATGAAACCATCAAAATCCGCAAATCAACTTTTCTTCATGATCTTCGATTACGGGTTATCTTAATTGGTGAATCTAACGATCATTTTTATCTAATTATCTACAGGAAAAAAACTTTTTTTTTCTTCTCTATCTATAGGAAAATAGTTATCAGTAGAAAAAACTTGATAAATGCCGTGATAAACTAAAGACTGTTTTTCTATAGGAACTCGACATTTTTTGGTCATCTTCCCAATGCCGGATGTGTGCCGCTGCTTGTATTTTCATCATGCGGACTGTCATGTGAAAGCAATTCCGCGCGCTTCCTGGTTTTATCTGCCGGAAGGAAATGGCCTCAGTGAAAGAAAAACACATCGTCCGTTCACAAAGTGCGAAACACCCACAGACGTGCTTTTTTCGTTCGTCCGTCGGGAAAGAGCCGTCACCAGGAATAGACTATTTATTCCATGGGAATGGAAGAAATGTGGTGACGGAATGTTTTGACAACACTATGCATCACTCAACTGAGTTAAAGGCCTCAATGTTACTTTCACATCTGTTTCGCATGCAACTCGGATTTCGCCGGGTTTGGTCTTCGATTTTCGTGGATGATGGGTTTTTGTATTGACGCGAAAGTGAAGTTTGCGTTTTGACTCGAAGAACTACAGGAACACTCGTTTCTTATCTTTATTTGTAAAAAGTATGGTCTAGAGCACTCTCCGCTAGTTTTACATTTCCATCTAATAAGGGTCTTATTTCTCAATAGGCCAAAGGCCCCTATATTTCCCGAAAATAAATGTTTTCGTTCTCAAAATGTCTGCAATCAACAATGATTTTTTTTTTGTAAATATCGATATTTTTTTTTTCAGTGTACGAACATTTGATAATACATATCGATAACTCAATTAGTTATGACGTTAACTTAATGAAGGCTATAATAAAAATTGCCATAATTTGAAATGTTTAAATTACGCCAACTAACGTAAATGAAGGCCCTTGTTATGTTATGCTGCTGTTATGTAGTACCTATAGTAATTGGAATTCTAAATTGCACCCTGAACATATTTCCTTCCAAAGTTTTGTGGTGAACTTTTAATTGCTGTATACGTTATGACAGACCACGAGTTATTTTTTTTGTGGAACGTTTTCACTCTTTAAAATGAATAATGGACCTTGCCCTATTTAAATAAATAGTCAATAGTAAAAGAATATTTCATTAATTTAGCAAATCGGTCAACCTTTATTCTCATATTTGGTTGGTTTGTAGGCTCAACGACCTATCTTTATGCACAATAACGGCTAATCAGGCCAGGACCTACAGCTTAACGTGGATTCCGGACCACAACGAACATCCATACCTAACCCAGGACTCGAACCCGGCACCTTCGGCATAGGAAGCCGGAGCGCTAACTCCACAACCAGCAGGTGGGCTTCACTTTTGGAAGTCTGGCCAGAGAGCACACTAATTATGCAACAGTTTATGTTACTTACAGCAGTTTAAGGTTGAAGTGGAAGGAAAAGGTTTAAAAGGGTGAATGCGATTTAAAAAGTCCACTGCAACGTTTCCAACAAACTACATCGAAGAATTTCTTTAAGGGTTTTAATACGACGTAACACATTCTCTGCCGATCACGTATCGTCACGGAATGTCGGCTTATTCCACAATAGCCTGTTCAGAGGAGACAGCTTCCGATAGATATTGACGTTCTTTGCTGGAATTACCTAAAAATGTGTTTTAAAAACACAAGATTGCAGCTAACCTTATGGAGGAAGACCAGATGTATCTGATATTTATGTCACGTGTATAATATAATTTTGTTACTTCAGTTAATTCCAGCATGAATGGAAACTCCGATCGGGTGAGGTCTGATCAGGACACAGTACTAGGGAGTAACAAGACATTAGGCGCTGATACGTGATCGGCAGCGAATGTGTTAAGAGGATTGGCACTCGAATTGCCAATTGATTCCTTCTTATCTTTTCTTCTGTGCTCCAAAGTATTGATTAGTCATACATATTGACGTTTTTAAATGATAAATTCTTGAACAAAAATTTATTGGGTTGATTTCAAACCTCATTCTGGATAATGCCAAGGCCTAATTTGAGCAAAAGCTTTCGATTGATAGAAACTTTATCCGAATAAATAAGGATGTGTCAAGAAAGTATAAACGTTGCTGGTTGTATTTCTTCTTGGTTGTATTCCGAAGAAACGTGTACCAAAACTTATAGAATACAAATTGATACAAGTAACTTTAAATTGTTTTGAGCCTTATATCGAATCGAAACATTTTAGAGCGTTGATATTGCTAAGTATTCCATTATAATATATTATGTTAAGAGAGACTTGTTATCAAGGATATGGAATGATATCCTTCAAAATTACATTATAAAAGATAATTAAGTTTGGAAAGTCAAAAACAAATATTCAGCAGTGATAAATATTTTATTTCAGTATGAGGAACTTGTACAAGAGATACAACAATTCATAGAATTAAACAAACTTCAATAAAAAATAAACTGCTGATGAAAAATATAGTATAATTAAATTTATATACATAATAATACACCAAAAACACATTTTCGTACAAAGTTGCGATATTAGAAACGACAGAAACCTTCAAATTGAACTCACAAATATTACCAATACAAAAACAATTATATCACAATGGGTACGAAGACTGAGCAGAATTGACTAGATAAGTTTCCTGAAAATAAATGAATACAGGAGATGAAGGAATCTGAGCACCCGAAAATGGAAATGCATAGGGACAGTCACATCGAGAAAAAGCCGTGGCAGATAGTGATAAAAACATGAAATTAGCAATTTCCAGAAATTACCAACTAATTTGTAAGGTTTTCCGTAAAGATATAGATTTCAAGAATTCTGTTCCTACCGATATAACCATATTTTACATCAGTGAAAAAGTTTCCTTTCTTAGAATTAAAGAGTTTCAACACAAACTAAAGATAGTACAGTAAATTGTGATAATTAATATTTTCTTTTGTAGATTATTTATTCGATATCACTGAGTAAATAGCTAAAGATTTACACGTCACCAGTCGGCGTTCCAGTAGAGATAGAAAGCCATTAAAAGCCAGCGCAAGCCCTCAGTAAACGCTACATTACATACAGGGAAAATCGAATGTCACGTGATCTCTCCTCTGGCTGGCGGCTCCAGCAGATAACATATTTTCTATGTATAGGCGCGTCAGGTCCCATTATCTAATCACTTGCGCTCTATAGCGACTCGCTCATTAGCTGGCTGAATGGATTATTCCAGTGCTGGTACTGTGTAAACGCAAAGCTGGCATCCCTATCGGTGGGCGACAGTGACCTTGCTTACAGGCTATCGTTCTAGGACTGGTAGCGTGAAAATTAACCTTAAATTATACGCTGTCACGGCTCATTCGACGGCAGTCACAAAGTCCTACTTTGATAAAAACGAAACATTTCATTAAAATAGAATTGCTGGTACAGTCAAATATTATAAAAGTATTTACATATTGCAGATGACATGAATTGGGTCTTTTGCCATTTTCTTTCATGTGCTTGGTTAAATATTTTTCACGGACAGGGTTAAACAGGGTAGAATTGGTAGGATTTGTGAATTATGCTAGTTAAATATTTAGTTGTTCAATAAATTTAGAGATTATGTTTTTTTTTTTTATGTTGATAGTCCATCTAAGGGATTAGTCAAAACCGACAAGAGATCGAGCGAATTTGCATTTTTTCCCCCCAATAGAATTTTTCTAAGAACTTTCGACTTATCTCCTTTCATTTTCAATTGTTATAAGTTTGTTTGGCTTCTGTATATCGATATTAAATGATAAAGCTTTTGAAAAGAATTTTTACAATTATATTCCAAACTTTTACAAGAAGAGATTAAGAATTCTGGTTCAAGTCTAAACTGTTTTATTCCTTCCAAAAAGTTGCTTGAGTAAATAGTTAACTTTATTTCAACGTTTAAAGCACCCAATTCCCTCCCTATCTTATACAGCACACATCATCGCATGCAGGTCCATAGGAAGTCAATTCGGAGTCCCGAGGATGACTGGGACTTCATGGGGACCTCCCTGGGAGGACGCGTGTTATATGGGCATTGACGGATCCAGCGAGGAGCGGATGGGTCCATTACCCCCTCCTTTATTTATGGACCACTCACGTTTTAACGCGCGCTGCTCTGAGACTTTGGATGAAGTCAATCAAGATTTGACGAATCCGCACTGAACATTTTTAATAAAAATAAAGTTCTCATCCCAAAAATGAAGATGAAAAAGCCGAGGACGAACCAAGACAACAAAGCAAATTATAGTTTAAAAAATGTTAAATGTGTATATATTTTTGTTGCTAGATTGTTCTGTCATATTTAACAGTAATTTATCCTGAATCAAATAGTTGTAGACAACTCTGATTTATTGTGGTAAATTCACACGTAGCCAACCAAAGTGTGGCTTTTATGCTATCGAGACGTTTTACCTCTTTGTAACATTCTGTATAATCAAAGTAAAGTCATCCCATGGTATAGTAATGCAACTTAAGAGCAACAAAATTTACCTAAGCTATTTAATATCCACCGCCCTCTCCGTAATAAAACTCTGGATCGTATATGGGATACGGCAACGTAAGAAAATAAACAAGCTATCGAATAGTAATGAAATAACTTGCCAAACAATATTTAGCGGAAAAAAAATAAACTACTTCACCTCAATTTAGCTTGTAGAATATTTCTAATTTTACTAAGCCTAATCATTATTATATTTAAGCCATCTCTCATTAAACCGAACAAAAAATAACAATGAATGTTAAAATTTTCCATTTGACCAAATATTTACGAAATATACAAGATGTTTGACTTATTTGAAAATTTTATGTACACATTTAAAATTCAATTCAAACTGATCGATAAACTACAAATTGGTTTTCAATTTTAACAAAAAGCTTCTTCGCTTTGCAAAATTTTGACATTACCAAGTTAATCACGAATGTGGCAATTTTTATGCAGAAAATTAAAATTTTTATCCATTTTACCCTATTTGACTCTTTCGTATCGGAGTAAAGGCAACAGTTACTTGAAATCTATCAGAAATGTATACCAAAAGAATTATGAAATAATATGTTATCAAATAACTGTTATATGTTCAAATAATTGAAATAATATGTTATCAAATATGACATTAAATAAGAATAAGTTCAGTATATTAACAGGATATACAATTAACATAATCGACACATAATGTATTACATACATTAAAATTTGATTAAAACATTTCAAAGCATTTAAACCCGAGGCATAATTTCATTTCAAATCAATAGGCTGTTTTAGGGCATTTTGTGCAGTATGCGAAAAAATTTCGAATAGCTGCACTGGTTATCTTTATTTGAATTGACACAAGAGAAAATGGAAAGTAGAGTTAGAATCATTGAATTTTTTTTTATTGTAAACATAGATTTCAATTGCAACCTCAGAATATTATTTCATACATGTATTTTAGAATAAAAAAAAAAAACTTCAAAAAGGTTAATTGCAATTCACAATATTATTCGTAATTAAATTTAGTATATTTTTTTAATTCTAAGTTTCATAAATTTTCAATGAAGGGTTACCGATTCAAGTAATAACAAGAAAATTACGCCTATTATTTTAGAAATGTTTTCAGTATAAATTGTAAAATCAATGACAGTTTATTAAAGATGAAACCTAAATAACAAGAACATTTGCTATTAAGTTATTATTAATTAAAAGAAATATATACTTTGGCAATTCATAAATGCAATTTTTCCAGCTATTATATTAATCATGGTTGCCACGGTTCCTGAATTTATTCTTTCTTTAATTTTTATTTTTGATGGCAAAATTATCAGTTAATGTACGAAAAGGGACGTATGTACTTACACATCGAAACAAAACTAAAACACGACCTCTTATGAAATACATTTTTATGTATAACTATTGAAAATCGTAAACTTTTAAGAATCAAAAATATAACCATCGTTCCGATTTTTGTGCAAATGCCCGCTCGACGTCACTTAACAACTGTCGTGTAAAAGCTGTAATATAAGAGGAAGAATTTTTCCACCAACAGTCATACTGATGAGATGCATCATTGCATATCTAGAATAGATGCGATATGACAAAAATATAATAGAAAACAATTAAAATTCGAATGATCTGAAAACTAAAAGATATCATCCATCTTTTATTTTCTTTTAACCAGTTAAATTTTACTCCTGGTACAAGATTACAACATCTTTAAATTAAATTATTTAAGAAATAATTCACGCAAGTACTTTAATCTCACTCCAGCTAAAATTGATTTGGATCTGAAAGACGTATTGGAATAAAACCCAAGTTGATGAATTCGATGATGAGACGAGTTGAGCAAAAAATTACTTATTCACCTTCAATAAGTGGATTAATACATAACTTAAGAGGTTTGGCACTAAAATGTGGAGAATAAGTTTTGCATAATATGATGGAGTTTTGTTATCTTTAGGAATTCTTGTAAAATTTCAAATGGACCCATACTTATTTCGCCTGTAAAATGCGTGTCAAGACATTTCCCATAAGCGTATAGTTGATTAAGTGCGATTGCACGTCGTAACTTAGCTATAAATTTGAAGCTAGACCACATTTGCAGCTTGGAAAACCTTTGCCGAAGACATAGCAAATTTTGCACAAATTTACGGCAAGCAAAATATTTATTTAAGAGTTTAAATTTAGAAAGCGTAATGTCCTCTAGTTAATATTTACTGTAATATTTTCATTTATATAAAGAGTTTTTTTTTTTTTCATTCAAATAAAATGAAGATGTCACAGGGTTCGTCCAGCGATTTAATTTAACTCGGTAGAAAGGTTAAATTGAAATACATAACGGGAGACTAAGATAGAGGAAAAGATTCTTGCATAGTTGTAATACTTTTTATAAGTTTGGAAGAGGAAGGATTGTTATTAATAGTTCTTACATTTCAATTTATAAACTAAATTTTTTGAATCTTTAAGGTATATTCTTTGGTACATTTATCCAATTCCACTACTTATAAAAATTCAATTTAGAAATTGACATTTATACAAAAGAAAATATTTCTAGATAAAATATTTTATAGTAAATTTTTTAATCCAGTAAAGGTAGAAAAGGTGGAAGACTTGCAGGATAAGAAGCTATCGCTACATATAAAGGTCTACAAGCACTTTTTAAGCACGTTAGGTAACAGGTATACACATGTTATATACATTGCTAAAATTACAAAAAGCGTATTCTCCCATCAAAATATACTATGAAATTGTTTTTTCAGATACTTCAATGCCATTAAGTTTTTAAACAAATCTGAAAAATTACCACCAAGATTGCTCATATTTTAAAATTACATTTGGCAAATTCGCACCAGGGAATTTTATACATTTAAAATTGAATTAAAATATTTTTTTTTGTAATAATTATGACATCTACTTTAACATAATCGATAAATTCAATTTTAAATGCATATAATTTTTTTTAATTATATGCGACTATTTAGAGAAATAGTTTTGAACGAATAGTTTATCCTAATGAAATAGCATTTGATTTAAGTTAATTTTCTCCAAACGCAGTCTACAGATATAATATATATAAGCAGCAACATTTATAATATTACTGTTGAGCCAGAATCCAAATATATAGTTATTGAATTGCTAGAAATATTTAATTAATAAGTATTTGCAATAGATTTATTTTACTTTGAAACTATTATGTGTTTCAAATTCAGAACTGATAGTTTAAGTGTGATTAACTTCCAGTATTATATGTGAAAACAGTTTTAGTAAAATTTTCATGTATTCATAGTTATATGTCAAAAAAGCACGAAGAGATTTTAAATTCTCAAGCGCTTAAAAATTGAACATGTAAAACAAACGCGGATGAACTCGACAGCTACGAAAATAATCACAAAAGGTACCACTTTTAATGAAATCATAGACACAAATGCCCTTCTGACTCTTTACCACAGTTTGTGCTGATCATGTTCGCAGTATGCCCTCTGGTTGAACAAATCCATGTTCGTCTGCTGGCAATGAATCGACATGGATATCAATGCTTGTTCATTAAATGTGTAAAGCGTGTCCTCACTCTGATGTATCTATCACAAGACATCTTTATGAAGAAGAGGTTCGTTTGGCGTTTCTTCACAGTTCCTCATTCAGGAGACTAGACATCAACTCCTTCTGACCCTCATTCACCACCTCCAGTATTCGTGTCTTGAGGTACCTCTATCACATTCACGAGACTCCCACTAATCGTAGAGGACCGGGCTGATGCCAGATTCATCTGGTGCTTCCTAAGTTCGTCACCGAATGCCAGAAGACCCAGCTGCGCGTGAGAGGCTTCACCAAGAGCCCGTGACCTCAGACAGGCACGATACTGATCCACTGACAAATCCGGATCGCACAGCTTCTCGTGCCAGTTGTGGAAGATCCCTGGATCCGTGGCCCGAACCACGATCAGGTTGCTTCTGACATACTTCCTATACAGCATAACATCTTCCCCACCCCAACCAACAATGTCCTCATCAAATCCCTTGAGGTTCATGAAATCGCTCCTGTACTGGCACGTCATCCCGTATCCAAAGTCCCTCCAGAATCCAGAATCTCTGGATATGGTGAGTTGGTCAGCCTCTGGCGGAGTCTCTTTACCCTGCAAAGAGTACACTAGAGATGGGTTGTAGAGGCTGAAGACTATAGGGTAATACACTTTCTTGCCCGGTGAAGCGTTCAAGCGACATCTTTCTAAGAATCTGTTAGTGAAGACGATGTCCACGTCACACAGGAACAGCAGGACATCCCCTTTTGACCAGTGCTGAATGCCCGCCTGGAGTCCCTTGCCCCTGGAGAAGGTCTCGTTCAGGGTCAGGAGTTTCACATTGCGGAACTTAGTGTCTTTGGAGACTTTGGTGAGGATAACTCGAACTTCGTGGAGGCCTTCCTCTCCGAAGTAGACAACAGTGAGGAAGACCTTCCTGTCATGCTTGATGGCCACTTTGGAGAACCTGTCCATGAATGTCCGGAAGGCGTCTATGCGGCCGGAGAGGGGGAGGATTATGTTGACCAGTTCTTTTGTTGTCCTCACCCTCTCGCTGGCCAGTGTGTGGACTGGGCCGAAAGGTCTGGCCAGAACGATCCTGTGGTAAGCCCGAGAGACATTCTTCTCCTTGAAGTAGAGCTCGTACTGGGTGCCAGTAGTGGGCTCGTTCCGGAAGAGACCCTCGGCAAAGTCATCCACCGTGTACCTGTGGGAAATTTCAAATAGAAGAATTTTTTTTCATGCTAAACAAGGACATTTCAAATTTATCTCTTATTTTAATATGGGATGTAGTTCTATGCGACTGATGAAAGTTAGATAGAAACAAATTGATGATAGATTAATCAAACAAACTAAGCTAGATATTTAGTCAAGTATTAAAGTGGATGTCCGTTATTTAATCCTTCAATAAGATTATCTCATCATAAATCCCAATCGCTTTAGGTACAAACGTCGGTGATCAGTCACCTCTTTTCAGGGGCGTAGTCAAGATTTTTTTTCGAGAGGCGTGAGATATGCGTCCCCACATGTTCAGAAATAAATTGCCAATGTAACATATAAGACTTGTAGGTGATATTCTTCAAAGAAATATCCTTAATTACTTATTTAATGACATCTACGGCACTATTGAGCAATGTATAATTTCTAAATAAATTAAAAAATTCAAATTTTATTAACTTTAAGTTACAAAAATAGTTTTAAATCCAAATTTTATCAACTTAACCTGAAAAGGTAATAAGAAATTAAAAAATTTAATAACTTGCTTGGAAATAAATTTCATTAAATTACTGACTATATACATTACATATTAAAGTTTATGATATTACAGTAGTGTCAAGCATCATTGTACTTCATACTTAAGTAAAATCAAATTATCACAATTGAGTTATTTTAGTTAGATAATTAGCTAATTAAAAGATAATTAGTTAAGATGTCTGCACACAGTGTACGATACAAATTGTTTAGTACTTGTAAAGTGTGCAATATTTTACAATATCGATGCCAAAAGCTATGTATTGTTTACACAATACTAAGAAACCTTAAAATTTGAAGCCACAAAGTTATATAGAATAATTTCTTAACACACTTTAGTTATGTTTTTTTTTTCGGTATAGCTAATACTTAAAATTGGTACTCAATACAATTTTCCAAGTGCTTGCAAATAATATTCAAACAGTGTTGACCAGATTCTAATCTCTGGGTTCTTTATTTTTTATGAAGAATTTAACTAACATAGTGTCACGCTCTTTTTTATTAACAAAAAAATCAATAAATAAATCTGGTATTTAAATTTATATAAAGAATCGAACTAGTTTTCCAAGCAAAACTTCAAGTACCATGTAACAGACAATAAAATATACCACCTCGAATCTTAATGCTGTCATTGTCTGTAGAAAAATACGCAACTGTTGGTCAGGAACTTTCTGAATCAGGTCAATATTTACCAAGTGCCAAAAACAGACAAAAATTCCATTGTACAGTACGCAAAAAAAAAAAAAAAAAAAAAAAAAAAAAAAAAAATCAATTCCGAGCGATGGCTATATTTTCGGTTCTAATTATCGTAGAATCTTGCGGTTTGCACCAAAATGTTTTGTTTTTTTTGCGATCTTCTATAAGTTTAATGCAAGTTTTTTTTTCTTTGGGGGCTGTATACTAGGTAAATTAAACTCTATCTCTAAAAATTTCAATACGAACCCTTATTTATGTTTTCATTTGCTCGCTTACCATAGATATCAAATTTCAGTTCATTATCTTGAAAAAAAAAGCATTTATGAGCGAAAATGTTTTGGGCCGATCTTGAAGGCAAATTTCTTTATAGCAGGTTGAATCGAACGTTTTGCATGCTTCAAGACGTAATCTATTACGCGGTCCCTTAAAGTGAGTTTTTTTTTACATTTTTGCTAAAATATCAAAAACCAAAAGTTCAAATGGAATAAAAAATAATCTGGAGGAGTTTTCGACCATGATAAGTCTAATGGAAGCCAAAAAATGTATGTTTCTATTTAAAAAAAATTTAAAACTTGTTTTATTAATTAATAATTAATTACTAAAAAACTGTTTAATACAAAAGTTCCTTAAACAAACTACCCTTTGAAATAAAAATTGCTAAAATATTTTAACTATGTAAGAATTTATGGCCAAAAAAAATAAATAATAATAATAATAATTTTCTTTTTAACTTTACTTCATTTTTTTTTTTTTTTTGTCATTGTTTAAATTACTAACCACTCATTGAAAAATTATGAAATTTGGTGTTTAGCCGGTTTTTTGGATTCTAAATCTAAATATGGCATAATATTATGGGGTAGCCAATGAACTTTTTAAAGTTTGGTTTAGTTTTATATGTGGATGACCTCTCATGACGAAAAAAATTATATACAATTAATAAAGACCTTCCACAATTTACAACAGTACTTGATTTGTGTTATTTCATCAATTAGAATACAAGATAAAGCCATCGTTTGGATTTTTTTTCGTACTGTACCACTAATAGCCTGTATGTAACAGATAGACAAGTGGAAAGACAACGGGTAGGACCAGGGTGGAATGGTCCTTACGAAAAGAGGTTTTTCAGTTCCAATCCTTGGAAAGTCCTTCTGAAATGAGGGATTCTCATTTTAAGATAAAGGGTTCAGTAGAAATGGAAAATTTGCTTAACTCCTTAACATACAATGACGTCTCGGAGACGTCATTCATTTCATGTGCCATTGCAGACTTTGACATCTCCGAGATGTCAAGAACTGTCTTCGGTGAACACCGGACAGTATATTGCTAGATTATCCGTTTCGGTCGGGGGTGGATGTTGTTTTGAAGATGCTTTCCCTTTCTCAACAGTACCGATAAAAAAATAGCATCGACAAACAAGTACACAGAAAGAAGCACTGTGAAAGCGGTAGTCAGTATAGCAGTGATCACTGAAATAATCATTGTATATTCATTGCACAAACTTAAAACCATAAATGAGAACATCTCCATATTGCATTTTCTGGATTTATTTGAAGACAGAAGACAATCACGATAAAAGACAGGAAATTAATTAGATGTTTACAATAAATCCTATTTTCTGGTTAGGGTTGCATCATGATCTAATCTGAAGTTATGTTTCGGCACCAGGCAATTTTATTTGTATGTCAAGGGGTTAATATTAGTACGGAAATTTGGGAGGGATTAGTTATTAGGTGCTTGGGGTATTTCTTTTTTAATTTGTACTGCTTATTCTAAGGTAGAACTTTTACTTGCAAACTAAACATCTCTATTTTTTAACAATTAAAATACATTTTCGAAAGGGAGTGGGGGTGGATGTAATCCATTATCCCCCCCCCCTCCCTCCCCTGCTATGTGCATGCCTTTTTAGAGAATCTATTCAGATATAATTTCAATTGGGGTACAGGTTAATTTGAGAATATTTTGGCATATAAGGCATCTAAAATTGGAAAAACAGATAAAACTATTGTCCATCCAAGAAGAATAAAATGTTTCTCAATAATTATAACTTGTCGTGACCATTTGTGGCATGGCATACCGAGCTATCGATGAAGAAACAAATAATGTTAGTAATTTACTAAATACTCACAAGTTTAAATATTGCTTCCCTAATTGTAAATAAAGTGCAACAGTTAAAAATCAACTGTAGCTTGTTTTATTCTATTATGCGCTCATAAAACTTAACACACAATCTTATTGAGGTAATTAAAAAAATAACTTCGAACGGGAAAAATTTCCATTTTCGACATTCATGGGAATTAGGTGTTTTAAAGACTTAAACTGTAGATAGTCTAAACTTGATCGAAAAATTACGAGTGAAGTTTTAGACGAAAAAGGAAATCCAACAAAGTTTGGAACATATCATTGTAAATCTATAATAAATAAGGGCACCTAATAGTTATGAGGATAGAGATCAAGTTAAACGTGTTGTATTCAAAACCTTGGGTGAGCATTCTTTTCTGAATACTTTCAAGTCTGTGGAGCCTGCCTGGTAGTAGTTGTTACGATGCTGTATAGCCTTCCAGTAGGCCTTACCAATCTAGAGCAAAATACATGGTTCAGCATCACAAAATCACCTTATCATATATGTATCTATTCAGTTCGTAATATTGAAGTGTGCCTGGTGAAATGTTTAATCCTTCAATTTTTTAAATTTTTTTTGTAGAGTTCTATCTCTCTTCACCTCAGAAACGTGTGTGCACTAAATGTCATAATGATATATAAACTAAATCGTAAAATGTAAAAAAGGTTCGGTTCATGTCCAATCGAAAACCTATTGGCGTGTTCCCTTTTTACATTTAAGGATTCAATAACAAAAAGCGTCTTTAAACAGATGGAGTCCAATTACCAACATCCTTCATTCAATGCAAAAGACATTTACGAGTACATGATTAATTTCAATTGTTTCAACTCCAAATTTTAGGACTTAAATAGAAAAACAATACCTCTGCTTTCCCTTCCTGTCTCTGTTGAGGCCGTCCAGAGCTCTGACAAAGACCTCCAGAAGGTCTTTCCTCTTGTATCCGATGGGTTTCTCCACCACCCTCTTCCCCAGCCCCAGGTTGACAGGATACATGCGGCCGAAAGTGAAGTGAGTGAAAGGGACCACCTCGTACTCGTTGTTCAGCTGCACTCCGTGGCGTATTTCTGCGGTTGAGAGCTGCTTGCGGATGTACTCAGAGTATTCCGGAGGACGAGGGGGCTCCACTATAGGCACAGAGACTGGGTCGACGAAAGGCTTTTGGAGGTCGGATACCTGAAAGGGAGTGGTGTCGATGTTTGATGAAAAAAAAGAGGAAAGAGCATATTTGATTAAAAATATAAAATACTTAGCGACTTTATCGATAGCAGCCAGTAAGAATGACAAATATAAGCAATAATTATGTTTCTAAAAAAAGAATCACAGCTTATAAGAGAATATAGTGTTGCCAATCAGATTACGTATATTGTCCTGGTAATCCTAATACCTAGTAATGCATAAAAAGCTACTGTTCAGTAGGCCTAAAGAACTGTGTAAATCAGAGTTAGGGTTGGAAACAAGGATTTTTTTTTAAACGGTGCTTATTTTGTGATCTATTTAATTAAGAATGATAACTTACAAGGCAATATGTCAACCAGATTCCGTATATTGTCGTGGAAATTCAAGTAACTAGGAATACAGAAAAAACTGTTTAGAATGCCTTAAGAACTGTAAAACGGTACTGTTAGGGAAGAAAACTAATAATGTTTCAAATGGTTGTACTACTGCAGTGCTTATACTGTGGCTTGCTACGGGGAATCGCCACCTTTAAACAAAGTCAGCACTGCAAGATGCTAACAATGTATTTCTAATTCAACTGTTTTTCATCTAGTAGCTATTGCTTTGTGAAAGTTATCACACACGCTTCAGATCCTAATTTATTATACACTAGCTAAATACCCGTGCTTCGCTACGAAATTTTAACATGTGCAATATTTTAGCTAGCTGTGAGGCCTCGCGTTGCGAAAATCTGTCATTCGTGTAGAGGACCCATATTTTGGCGCTTCGCTCGCAGGAAGGTTCATCGCTACGCAAAATCAAGCTCGCTTCATTCGCTGAAAAGTTCATGGACACATAAACACAGGCTTACAGGCTTATTTCACTCGTTAAAAGGTTCATTGCTATGCAAGCATAGGCTCTCTTCGCTCGCTGAAAGGTTCATTGCTGCGTAAGTATAAGCTCTCTTCACTCACTAAAATCTAATTGCTACGTAAAACCTTAGTATTGGAAGCCTCTCCCTTGTCAAGAAAAAAAAAATTCCCCGTTAATACAATAATACAACACCCCTTTAAGATTATTTTAAAACGTGTTTGTCGAAAGCAAAATTAGAGGCTGAAACTACTTATGTCGAAACTTTCAGAGCTCTTGGCCTATTCGAAGTCACTTTTTTGTGAAAAAATTAATTAAAAAACAAATTAAAATTTTAATATTCTTTTTGTCAGTCAAATTTGAAGGACAAAACTACTTGTGTTGAAAATTTCAGAAATGTAGCCCAATTACAAATCGTTTTGTAAAATATTTGTTAATTAAAAAAAAAAAAAATTAAATTCAGTTTTCCAAAATCCAATTAGAAGACCACAACTATTCATGTTGAAAATTTCAAAGCTGTAGCCCTATTTGAAATCGTTTTGTAAAATATTAATCAATTAATTAAAAAATTAATTAAAAAGAAACCAAATAAAAATTTAAAATTCCGTTTTTCAAAAGTCCAATTAGAAGATCAAATCTACTTATGTTGAAATTAGAAGGCCGAAACTACTTATGCTGAAAATTTCAGAGCTCTACTCCAATTTTAAGTTGGTTTCTATAGATCCACAGAGTCACAGACAGACAGACAGACAGAGAGACAGGCACACGTCTTGTTTTATTATTATAGATTGACCAGTTTCGTCCATCCAGTTTAACTAGTTTTATGATCTTCACAAACATCTATAAAGCGTTAAAGTACATTCTAATCACCCTTTACAAAGTACAAATAAGTAATCCCTTACGAAGCCCGAAGTTACCTTCTTCTTGAGTGTGGCTATCTGCTCCTTGAGGCTCCTTATCTCTGCCCTGTGCTCCTCCTCTCTCCTGTGCATCAGGTCTAGGTAGTAAGAGTCGGGAGACTGATGCTGCAAGAGTAACTGTTGCTCGGGGCTGAAGGAGGAAGAGGAGTCGTCGAGACGAGGGACGCAGCGACCCACGAACAGTAAAAAGCAGAGGGACGCCGTGGCCACCAGGAGAAGGGCGCGGGTCACCAGCCGCATGCTACCACCGCCGGACACGGGGGAGACCTGTCACAAGAAATAAATTTTGTTAAACTGTTGCGGTTACCTTTTTTGTTAGAAATAAATCGTATTTGAAATCTCCGACAAAAAAAATCAATTTTTTCGGAATTGGGTTTCCAGTAAGGGCTGATAAGATTAAATTAGAAAAGAATGGCACAGCCAAGCTTACTTAGGCTTACGCAATGGGCCTAATGGCCCGTTGCAATTCTTTAATACCATAGAAGAATACTGCATTTGGCATGCTAAACAGGGCAGTGGCCTTGCAGAAGGTCACAGAGTCTGAAAGGGGGACATTACAAAAGTCATCAGACTTGATATCAATAATTCTAGGTTTTAGGCCTAACGCTCATGAATGATTGGCCAAAAGCCTGTTTCAGCTGAGTTTCTTGTTCTCGAAAACTATCATTGTTTTAAGATTTGATTACTAAAAAAGTAACCTGTTCACAAACTAATCATAATTGTACAAGACTTTCTACCCAGTCCCTGTAAAAAAAAAAAAAAAAAAAAAAAAAAAATTGTGTTTGGCTTGAGGTTCTTTTTTAAAAACGTTTGGATTATCTCGTACCCTGAGACTTTTTCCATTCTAGATCAATTTATTTTACTAAGACTTGACATAATTGATCCTTTGACTCCAGATGGTAAGGGCATATAATATTTAATTAAGTTTCTGAGATCTACCACGGTGTCTAATAAATCCCTTGCTAGGGAAGGGGGCTTTAGAAGTTTGCATTTATTTAAAAAAAAGGCCAATTCGGCGAGATCGGTTATCTTGATAACACAGTCATCAATTTATCTTGATAAGTAGCGTGCAAGTACCTTATGGGTTTTCTAATAAGTTTGAAATGGGTCACTTTATGCAAAAAATAACCCATAAAAACAAAGTTTTTAATATAAATCTTATAGGCATTAGCAACTTTCATATGTAGTTCCAATTTATTAAAGCGATTTTGAGTTCAGAACGAGTTAAATTGTGTTTTACGAAGAAATTCATCAATTCCGCGTCATTAGCTTTTTTTTAAAATTTATTTTAATTGGACGGCAACAGGTGAGAGATTTGGACTTCCGAAGATTTACCAGCCATAAACACACAAATAAAACAGAAGTTAATACGAAGGATTTAGAACAGGAACCAACCTGCGAGAAAAATTTAAGGAAATAAGTGCTATAAGTGATAATTCGACATCGCAGACTAGCACTCTAAGGAAATTTTTTGGGTAGACTTTGTAAATAAATTATATTCAACATTAATAAGGCTTTCTAATTAAACTAAATCTTAGATAAAAATGAATTATGAAATAACTTTGCTATTGTAATGACACAATAAAAATACAGCAAATTCATCTACGATCAGAAATAAATGTAATTACGTTTCCCACAGATAAACGATTTTAAATAAGTGATTGATATCAAAGAGATAAGAAAACAATTTCCTTAAAATGTAATTAATTGAAAGTATTATACAGGGTGGTCACGAAATTCAGGAAAAAAAGTTCCCTGATTTCCCTGACAGATTTCTAAAATCTCCCTGATTTTAGGGCTAACTTTTTTTCCAATTTCCCCAATTTTCTTAGGTTTTCCAGATGTCTAGACACCCTGATCTAATAGAACATGTATGCTAAAGATATAATATGCAATTTTTAAAAAATAATTTTGCTGGTAATAAAAAGTTAAAATTTTTCCGTAACATTAAACTTCTAATGGCTTGCCACTACAAATCTACATGTAAGAGCCAAAATATGGATGAACGTGCCTTAAACAATACAAAATTTCCCTGATTTTCATGAAATTTTTAAAAGTTCCCTGACATTTCTCCGATTTTTTCCAGAATCAGAAAGCTCCCAGACATTTCCCTAATTTCCAGGTTTTCCCGGTTCTGTGGCCACTCTGTTACATGATCGAAAGTCCATCAAATAAATATTCCTACATTCCAATGGTTATAAATTAATGGTTATAATTGGTTATTAAGTGAATCGGATACTTCAGAAATCTTTAAAGTCGGCTTTAAAAAAAATCTTTGGAAAATCTAAAGTCTGCTTTGAAAATAATTTGGTGTTTAATTAAAAGTAAACTTCTTTGACTTCGTGTAAAGTGAACAGATTCATGCATTTCGTTATGTAAGATACGCCTCTTTTTTATTAAAGAAAAAAACTTAATTTAACAAAAACTGAATTAAAGAAATCCCTCAAATAACCGATGTATATGCGTTACATGGTAAAACGAAGCATTTTTATGTATAAAATACTGAAAATAATTTCGAGGGTATTGACTTAGATCACATAACACAGCAAATATACATTCAATCAGATATTTTTTCCTTATGAAAATAGGTTAAACGTTATAGTCGAATATTTGGTTTGAATTGTATTGATTCGAGTCTTGTACAGGAAAAAACATTTCTGCACCTTGCAAAGACAGGATGAGAAAGGGAAAGTACAAAATTAACTTATCTCAATTTTTAAAAATAAAAACTTCGTTTTTTTTTACTACATCGACATCACAACCTGAGCTCATCAAAAAACATTTCTTAATTACGACATTATGAGGCGTTATGTTTGGGAACCACTCACTTATCTGTGATGGCAAAAGAGGTGCTATCTTCACCAACAAAGGCACTCTTTTTGAAATGAACGTGAGAAGGGGGGAGCAAGTCATAAAACGAAAATAGAAGCCTAAGCCTGCAACTGCTACAGGATCGTTACATTATCATAAAAAGAAAGTTGAAGAAAAGAAAAGGCCGTTTGGGCTCTGTTAGCCCATAGGTGGGGTCTGCCTTATTGTTTTTCCTCCAAGAAAAGATGGTTTTATGAGATACTTTCAAGAGCGCCATTGTTTCATTGAAAGAACAGCGATAACAGTGGGGCGGGAGATGCACTAAGTTTTCTGATCGTTTTCTACGAGTCTTGATTGCTTTATCACTGATTTCATGAACTACATGTGTAGGATGTTTGATGCAATCTCAAGTCAATGATTTTAAACTGGAAACTATGTTTTAGTTGTTAAAAGGTATTGTGAACTTATGCCTGTCTTAAGATCTACTGCTTAACCTTTAACTGCTATAATGCTATAAGCGGTCTGACAGACCGCGAGTCATTTTTTTGTGGAATGCTTCCACCCCCTAAATTATCTCATCTTTGACTTTTATATTAATTTTTCTGATACTATGTTTCTTAAACTTTAAACTGGTGTTCACAAATTTGTTTGGTGCAGTATGAACCATGTGTTGCTCTTGCCCCAAAAACCTCAAACCATCCAACCACAGCAGTTAAAGGTTAAATTTATAAACAAAACCCTTTTTACTTTTAATTACCCATACGTTAACATAGGGTAATGAAAATATTGATTTCTGTAAAAAAAAATCGCGTTTTGGAATCTCCCGATTGTAAAAAAATTGTCAAGAGAAAATGTGTGTCTGTGTGTACGTGGTCAGCATAGCTCCCGAACAAATTGACCAACGATGTTCAATTTTGGCGCGCAGGTTAGTGGTCGCCTAGGGTCCCACCATCAAGGTTTTCGAAAAAATTGCACCTGCGTATTAGGTAAAAATCATGGAGAAAAAATCACGCTTTTCAGCAAATGCTAAAGTACGGCTATACTGATTTTGATTAACCCTTGGTTAGTAGAGTGACCTTTGTCTCTCGATTAGTCGAGTGGGGGACAAATGTCCAAATTCAAATTTTCGTGCATACCATGAAATTCGTGACCAAATATCAAAAAGGGTATTTTAATTTAAAAAAAAAAAAAAAAAAACATTATTGAACAGAATAAAGTAAATATTAAAAATATTTTTAAAATAACTTGAAAAAACAACCTGTAAGAATAAAAAAGTATCATTATTGAATGAACTTTGTGAAGACTGTTTTAAAACTACTTGAAAAAAGGGATAAAATTTCTTTTAAAGTAGTTTTAAAACACAATAAACATAATCACATTAAACATTGTCGATAAAATTATTGTGAAAAGATAAATTTACATCTAAAATAGTATAAAAACAATTATATAAGGCAAGGAAATAGATTTTATCATAGATGGTCATTCATTGTCCTCTTCAACATCTGAACAATTTACATATATTTCTTTATGAATTAAATAGTCCTTGCCGACCCATTTGTCAGTGTTTTCATTTGCATTTTAAATTTAAAAAAAAATAATTATTTATATATATATATATATATATATAATTTATTATTTTTAAATATATATATATATAAATAATTTATTATTTTTATATATATATATATATATATATATATATATATATATAAATATATATATAAATATATATATAAATATATATATATAAATATATAAATAATTTATTATTTTTTATATATATATATATTTATAAGTGAATTCATGTAAAAAAAATTGCATAAATTTGTTTTTATTGCTGAGAAATAACGTATCAGTCAAATCGTATAGAAAATAATATGCCCCCTCCCCTCGCAAAATACAAACTATAAAAATATAATAAAAAATAAAAAAAACCTTTAGATTACTTACCAAAATTAAAATACAGGGTACGTCGGGTGGGGGGGACAAACGTCAACCAAATAGGTTCTGTGTCGCCTGAGTACACGTGTGGAACTGAATGAAGGGAAAGGTTAGATAAAAAGGTACTGCGACGGGCTTTGACCATCATGGGCTGCTATCGATCGAGAAAATGACAGAACAATTTTTATGGGGGAAATTTATTTGTCCACCGCGCGACTAACCAAGGGTTAAAATCTCAGTGCTAATGCCTTTTAAGGTGTTCCAAACGTTCCCACTTCGAAATTCTTCAAATTTTTTTTCTTTTTCTAAAGGCGGGCCCAAGTGCTCGCAGTCACTTGGCCACTACAGAGCCGGTAGTGACCCCCACTTGGGGCACCCAGTGGGAAGGTTGCCCTAACTTAGGACATCCATGTCTTACCTCTGATTCGAACCGACACTCACCAGCGTGGTAGTCTGATGCACTATACTGAATGGGCGACAGAAAGGACAATGTAATGTTTATCGAATAATATCGCCAATTTCAGAAAGTTTTTTTTTTGCCTATGTAAAAATATCGCCAAACTAGCCATTTTATTTAAATGAGTGAAATTACGAAAACGGTATATAATACCTTATCAAATTTTAAAGTAACAATTGTGCGATGATTAACACTCCTATTTTTTTTTTCGTATGAATTTTTTTGAATTTGGTTTTTAATTGTTTATAATATCTGTATTGTAAACTAAAGAATCGTCATGATGATATCATGGACATTCGGTTAAATTAGAGGGAAACTATTGGAACATCAAAGAGAGAGGTAAACAAATCAACAAAGAGAGTCAATATCAGTAAGTCAAATAAACCAATGACTTCAATAGACAATTCGTTTAAGTATTTCAATTGAATGTTATTCGGGTGTAGAATAAAATATGCCAGTATTTTTATTATTAAATTCTTTTTATTAACTTCGATTTTGTGTGTATGTTTGTCGATTGCGGACAAATCAGAGAAGGATTCAATGTCGAGGACAATGTATTCTATCAAATTTTGAAGGCTATCATTGTCTCAAAAAAAGATCGCTTTTACGGAATGCTACCCCCTTCGGGGACAGCTATTGGCATTTTATTTAGTGCTTTTTATTTGCTTTTAGGGGTGCAGGATACGCTCTGCCCCGCCAATCGCTGTAGCATTTCGCTTTCGATTTCTAATTCGAACCCAACCGAGTACCTTGACGTGGTCGAAGGGCTCCCTCTAACCAGGGTCCAAATCTCGGATTACGTCAACAAATCAGTAGGGTCGATCATGTCCTCGTTTGAAAATTTTTATAATGTTGATTCGAAGATTGATAGAGCTCAAGACGGTGTTCTTGAAGAAAAAAGTGAGGGATGGACGGAGACTAGTGAATACGAAGAACTCCCCTCTGACGACGATGCCTCCACGGCCAACGGTCGTTCCCTTTCTGACAACAAGGGCACTCCCGATGCTGGGGCCTTCCTCAGGTCGTTGACTCCCATCCCTCTTTCTGGCTCCGCCATTAAGAAAAAAAGAAGAAAAAGAAGGAAGAAGCAACTGGCAGCAGCCCTCCGGGCTGCCGAACTCTCCTCGACAGAGGCCAGGCCACCTTCCCCTCTCTCCACTGATGATTCCGTTCCTGTGATCCCACCATTGGTCGACGCTCTGCCCTTGACCCAAGCGGCTGAAGATTCCGGAGCTTCCATTCTCTTTCCTATGAATCCTCAAGCTCCTGTTGATCCCTCCAAGCTGGCTCAACCTACTGTGTCCTCTTCCTTCTCGGCTGTTGCGGAGGACCCTCCTGTGGTTCTCAGCCCTAACGTTGCCTCATCCATCCCCGATCAAGGGTTTGACGGCCTGGCTTCCTGTCAAGTTGTCCCTGAAGGACCCGCTGCTTCAGTCGACCCAGGAGTTCTGCTGCTTAGAGCACTGGACGCCCAGATCAAAATTCAGATCGCCATCGCTAGGTCGGAGACGCCCATATCGCCAACGATATCAGAGCCCTCACCCAGGAATTGCTCTAGGTGTGTATTGAGCAGCAAGTCGCCATTGGTAGAGGGAGCACTACCACCAAGAAACAAGACAGAGCCACCTTCGCTGAAGTTGCCAAACGTCCTCGGGCCGCTTCCCGAAGTCGTTCCCAGTCCAGGATTCTCCCGACCACTAAGAAGGAGCACGTGGCCATCATCTATCCTGTCGAAAAGGAAACCACCTCTGCGGAAACCATCAAGACCTTGTAGACCTCCCTGGAACCGAGTAAACTCAACTTTGGAGTCAGGAGGGTCAGGCCTATCAGAAACGGAGGGATTGCCATCGTCACTTCCATAGACCGAGAAGTCGACCGTATACTTGAAGCCTTTGCCCAAGTTGAAAGCGTTAAGGATAAATTTACAGCAAACCGGCCTAAGGGTAGGAAGCCCAAGCTTATCCTTTACGATGTTGAGGAAAGTGTCACCAAGGATACCCTCAGCGATGTCCTCAAACAATGCAACAGTGAAATCCAAGAAGGAGCGATTGAGCCGATCTTCTCCATGGCCAACCACAAAGGCAGCACCAACTGGATTATTGCTGTCGATCCCAAGACGTTTCAGCTTGCCTGCAAGCTCAAAAAGTTAAAGCTGGAATGGAGCATCATCGCCTGCAGAGAGTACATTAAAACCTCCATGTGCTTCAAATGCAAAAAATATGGTCATTTTGCGCGCGATTGCCTCAACATGGAGGTCTGCGACAGATGCTGCCTTAGTGGACATACTACTTCAGAATGCCCCAACGAAGAAAACTGCCCGAACTGCGCTGACCATAACGCCAGGAACAATAGAAAAGCGGAAACCAACCACAATCCCAAAGATAAAAAGTGCCGCATTCACCTAAGAGAACTCCAAAGCATCAGAAACAAAATTGACTATGGGAACTTCAACTGATCGCTGCACTCTTAAAGGCTCCCACCTCAATATGAATCATTGCAAAAATGCCACAGCTCAGCTTGACCATTACATCAGGGAGCTCCACCTAGACTTCGTCTCCATTTCCGAACCTTACGTCCTTAACGGCAAAATGGTGGGATTCCATGGCGGCCACCGCAAGATCTGCGGTGAAAACCCCAGAGCGGCCATCCTTGTTGCCAACAACAGCTGGAAGGTCCTCACCATCAAGGCCTCCAGAGATATCATAGCAGCTCAAGTTGACTCGGGAGGAAATTCCTTTGTCTTGATCTCTGCTTACTGTCCCCCCTCTGGCGACTTTATTGATTTCTTAGCCTCCTTGGAACCAATTATCACCGGCCTCCACGGGACGGAAATTGTTCTATTCGGCGACTTCAATGCTAAGTCCAGCACCTGGAGCCCTCGACGGACCGATAGTAGAGGTGCCCTTCTCGAGGAATTCATCTCTGACCACGACCTCACAGTTATCAACTCCCCCAGCAGCAGACCTACCTACGGTGGAGTCCATGGTCAGAGCTGGGTGGACCTGATGCTTACCAAGAATATTGACACCCGTAACATAGCCGACTGGGAGGTGTCCGACCAGGAAACGCTTAGCGACCACAATAGAATGGATTTTCAATTCAAACCGGCTGGTCCGGACGTCAGAAGCAAGTTCCCTTGCTGGAAAATCCAGAACCTCAACTGGGTCACCCTTAAAACAGATTTTTCTAACCTCATCGTTGGCACCATTCTGGACCCCAACTGCGACCTTGACGCCTTCCTCCACTCCCTGCAACTGTCCCTGCGTCAAATCTGCTTTAACAACAGGATTTAAGTCCACAAGCGCCTTAACGGTGCTGTCTGGTGGACACAGGAACTCAGGATCAAGAGGAGTCGCATCAGGGCCCTCAGGAGAAGGGCGCAAGCCGAATCTGACCCCTCCATCCGACTCTTACGAAAAATTCGTTTTCGCAAGGAAAGGGCGGAGTACAAAAAGCTTCTTGTTACCACCAAAAAGAACAAATTCCGAGAATACCTTGGCAGCATCACCGCGGGCAACGCCTTCGGACCTATCTACAACATCTCCAAATGCAAGTGGAATACGAGGGAGTTTGCTCCCATCCGGAAAAATGATGGCTCTCTTTCCCAATCCCTTAGGGAAGGCAAGATGGAAGTCCTCAAGCACCACTTCCCTCAGGAGATTGATCTTCCCTCCATCAGACCCCAACTTTCGGACTGCCCCTACAACGGAGACATCACCACTGACGAGGTGGAGTTCACTATCGAAAACATGATGGACAAGGCCCCAGGTCCGGATGGCCTCACCCTGGGAAACATTCGCGTGCTTTTCCTTGCTGACAAGCAATGGTTCACAGAGGTTCTCAACTCTTGTTGGCGCAGAGGCCACTTTCCGACGCTTTGGAAATCTGCTAATGTCGTGCTCATCTCCAAAGAAGGTAAAGACTTGTCGTCTCCTGCTGGTTATCGCCCGATTTGCCTCCTCTCCGTCTGGGGCAAGGTCCTGGATAAAATTGTCTGTTACCGGCTCAACCACTACCTAGAAACCAGGGGACTTCTCCATCCGAATCAATTCGGTTTCAGGAGGAACCTCAGCACTGCTTTTGCCTTGAACAAGCTTACCAACTCCATTCAGGAGGCCAAAGCCAAGAAACTGGTCACCTGCGCTGTCTCGCTTGACATCCGCAATGCCTTCAACTCCGTCAGAGCAAAAGACATCAGGGAGACCATGTCCAAGTACAACATCCCGGCACGCATCTCCTGGATGGTCTCAAGCTTCCTTGAAAACCGCAGAGTGACCTGTGAAGGTATTGACGAGACGCTGGACTACAACGTCGGTGTCCCGCAGGGGTCCAGTCTCGGCCCCACTCTCTGGTTGCTCATCATCAACGAACTGCTCAACTGCTTTCCTCATGGCGATGACACTTGGGCACAAGCTTTCGCCGATGACATCCTCCTTGTGATGCATGCCACGGCCTCCCACCGCTTTAAGAACCAAGCCAAGCCTCCCATGGACCTCAAGGACATCATTGAGGAGTGGGCCCGTCTTTTCAAACTAGACTTCAGTGAACAGAAGTCCCAATTCATCCTCTTCCCCGTGAGTAAAGACATCACCCACATCCCTGGCATCTACCTCAAGGGCAAGAGGATTAAGAATGTCTGACAACTCAAGTACCTTGGACTCACAATTGATCCCCGGCTGACCTGGAGAGATCATCTCCTCTCAGTCAAAGAAAAGGCCACACGTTTTGGAGCCAAACTCTCCAGATTCTCCCGCGCCACTTGGGGACTTCATTCCAGCACTCTCAAGGAAATCTACCTTTGCGGCACTGAAAAGTTCATTCTTTACGGGTGCGAGATCTGGTTCAGAGACACGGTACGCATGAAGAATCTCCTTCTGCCTATTCAGCGCAGCGCACTCCTTGGAGTTACCAAGTTCTACAAGTCAACTTCCACCGAGGCGCTCCAAACGTTGGCGGGATGCGTACCGCTGGATCTCAAAGCAAAATATCTTTTCAAGCTTTTCCAATTCAAGCACTGTAATGGACTTGCCACTTCTCCCAGTTCAGTAGTCAAGGTCACCGACTGCCAGTTCTCCAGACGCAGAATGCCTGCTCCTCGACCTCATTCCCGATGACCTCAAGGAAAGCTCTATCTACACCGACGGATCCAGGCTCAATGAAAAGGTGGGATGTGGCCTGGCCTGTTTCAGCAAAGGTTCCTTTACTCACACCGAAATCTACAGGCTCAACGACGAGGCGACTGTTTTTGATGCCGAAGCTCTGGCGCTTCTCAAGGCGGTCGAACTCGCTCAAAAGACCTGCATCGACACCCACATCTATTCAGATTCAAGATCGGCTCTCCTCGCTCTCCGCAGACTCAGCCCTCTAGACGACATCACCGCGACCACTAGAAGTTTCCTGTTGGCTCCAAGACTAAAATTTTCTTCCACTGGGTCAAAGCTCACGCTGGCCTAGTGGGAAACGAAAAAGCTGATGAACTCGCGAAGCAGGCTACCACTAGACCCTACGTTGACCAGGACGTCAAAACTCCTCTCTCATCCATCCAAAAGCTGTTCAAAGACCAGATGATGGAGGAATGGCAAACTCGCTGGGACAACACCGAACATGGCCTGCCTGTGTACCGCGTGTACAGCAAAGTCAACCAAAAAAGATGCCTGGGAGACTTCTATGTCGACCAAGTTCTCACTGGACACGGAGTCTTCCCAGCGCATCAAAACAGGCTTTTCTGGAAGAGCTGGTGTGGTGAACACGGCTCAGTTCACCACATCATCCTTCAGTGTCCTCTCTTCCAGGACAACAGAACCAGGTTCTTCCCCTCCAGCTACTCCAACCTCTCCATCGAGGACCTGGCCCGTAGGAAACCCCTGCACCTTGGCATCCGTAAAATTGTTGGCGCTGCCCTGCAGCGTCAACTTGACGAACTTGAAGAAGACGACGACTCCAGTGCTTGAAGACGAAGTTCCTGTCCCGTGCCTCTTTTCATCTGTTCCTCTTCCCGTTTATTTTGTATTACGACTGTCCTGTTTTGCTCCTGTATGTTTTGTTTTCTTTTTAATAAATAGAGAAAGATGGAGAGAGAGAAGTTGGCGTGGCCAGCAGACTGGTCTCTCTGCATCGCAGTGTGACTCAAGACTGGTACCCTGGCCGTTCCCGTGTCTGTTTGGCACTCGGTCTCGCTGCGGGGAATAGTCAACGTTTTGGCGCTTCGCGCCGCACACCGACCTGCGTGTGTGCCTTGTGTCCTTGCCTGGGGCTGCTCTCGGCCTGAGCAGGCCGAACTCAGCTTCGATTCGACCTAGTACATCTGCCGTATACCTCCTAGGAGGTGGGACGGAAAATTGTCATTACGGAATGCTACCCTTCGGGGACAGGGATTGGCATTTATATTTAGTGCTTTTTATTTGCTTATAGGGGTGCAGGATACGCTCTGCCCCGCCAATCGCTGTAGCATGTCGCTTTCTAATGCTATTTTGATCCCTACCGAGTACCTTGACGTGGTCGAAGGGCTCCCTCTAACCAGGGTCCAAATCTCGGGTCACGCCACGGTATCAGTAGGGTCCATCATGTCCTCGACTGAGAAAATCGATGAAGTTTGTGCTGAAGATGGTGCTCTGGAGGAGCAACGAGAAGGATGGACCGAGACCAGCGAGTATGAAGAGCTGCCTTCTGATGACGACGCCTCCATGGCTGAAGATCGTTCCTTCCCATCTGTTGGCAACAGGGGTACGCCTGATGCTGGGGCCTTCCTCAGGTCTCTTACCTCCAACTCTGGTTCAAGCTCCACCAAGAAGAAAAAGAGAAGAAAGAAGGGACTGGAAGCAGCCCTTCGAGCCGCCGAGCTCTCCAGGATGGATGAAGTGCCGACTACTCCCCTCCTCTCTGCGGAGGCTCTTTCTCCGGTCCCAGTCACGGAAGATGCCTTACTTGCGACCCAATTGGCGGAGGAGTCCGGGGCTTCTCCCCTCTTGTCTGGGAACTCACAGAAGCTGTGGGCCGATCGTTCTCTGCAGGAAAAGGATTTCGAAGCTGGACGCGTAAAGGAGACCCAACTGGGAATTGAAGGGGTCAAAAAAAGATCGAGGCCTTCCTCTAGAAGGAGGTCCCAGTCCGCGATGCCAGCTCTGAAGTCGAAGATTGTTGAAGAAGATGTCAAGAGCACCAAGACCCCGAGGAAGGGTCGTAGCAAAAGGAAGGCGGATCTGGACCGCCAAGGCTCCGCGAGCCCCGCTCGCGGCAGCCCTGCTCACACTTCACTCGTCTCGCCAACGGAAGATGCCCGTCTGAAGGCTGCCGCATTCAGTGGCACCAACAGCGGCATCGGGAGTGGGGATTCAGTGACTGCGTGCTCTCCGAGCGCATCCGCCTCCTTCCCGGCAGGAGCCAATGCCGTGGAAACGACGGAACAGTCGACGGGTATCGACACGGAGTCGATCAGGCCACCCGTCAACGCCCTGAACAAGCGGAGGAAGCGCAGATTTGGGACTATGCGCGCTGCTACAGGGTCTCAGGATGGGGACATCGCCAGGACTCCACCGACTATACCTGCTGAAACACCGGAAGCGGTCGGGCTTAAGACGTCAGATCCCGGTGAACTTTTGGGGCGTGCGCTGGCCGCACAAACCAAAATGCAAAAGGTCATTGCTAAAATCGAAGACGCTGACATTTCCGAAGAGCTCTGCACCCTCACTGAGGATATCCTCAAGGTCTGCATCGAGCAATATATCCTACTGGGAAGCAGGACCCAAGTCAAGGCAAACTCCTATGCTGACGTGACCAGGCAACCAAGGGCTTCCTCCCGTGGCCGCTCCGCTTCTATTCGAAGAAAGAGCCTGAAGAGAGTGCACGTTGCCGTCGTCTACCTGACTGACTCGGAAATGACTTCGGACGTCTCTCTCAAGACCATCCAGGCGAACCTAAGTCCGCGTAAACTCAGTTTCGGTGTCGAAAAGGTCCGGAAAATCCGGGATGGCGGCATAGCCATCGTCACCTCTTCGGCCGAAGAAATCGACAAAATCCTCGAGGCTTTCGAGACTGAGAACGCGGTGAAAACAGAGTTCAAGACTGGTAGACCTAAGGGAAGAAAACCTCGGATCATTCTCTACGGTGTCGAGAAGGAGGTCGAGAAAGGGGATATTGCAAATATGATCAAGAGATGTATTACAGAGCTCGTTGATGGTTAAATTGAGCCGCTCTTTTCCTTCCAAGGCAGGCAAGGCACGAACTGGATCCTGGCGGTTGATCCGGCCACGCTTCACATCGCCGTCAAAAACAAGAAACTCAACCTATTCTGAAAAAAGTCCCGTGTAGGGAATTCGTGCAAGCCACCTTGTGCTTTAAATGCCGCAAATACGGACATTTTGCAAGAAATGCAAAAATGAGGAGGTCTGCGGCAAGTGCAGTGGAGGCGATCACAAGAATGAGAGCTGTCCTAACGCAGCAAGATGCAGAAACTGCCAAGAATTCAATACCAAATACGGAGGAAAAATTGAGGTCGGACACGAACCAACCAATAAGAAATGCATAGTCCTCCAAAGAAAGGTGAAGAGTACTCAGCTCAAGACAGACTATGTCTGTTAACACGAACCCTAGTACTCTGATCAAGGGCTCCCACATTAACTTGAACGACTGCAGGAACGCAGCCGCCCAGCTGGAGCATGACATCCGAGAGCAAGGATGGGACTTTGTCTCGGTCAACGAACCATACGTGCTCCAGGAAAAGATGGTAGGTTTCCACAGCAGCATCCGGAAGTTTGGCGGTGAGAACCCGCGGGCCGGAATTCTCATCGCAAATCGGAGCTGGAAGACTGCTTCTTTCGTCTTCAAGGGAGATCACGGCGGTAAGGGTGGAGTTCCAAGGCTCCACGCTTGTCCTCATCTCTGCCTACTGTCCTCCGTCCGGAGACTTCATCGACTTCCTGGAGGAGCTCGAGGTTGTGATTGCAAGGAGCAACGACATCGACATAGTCATCCTCGGGGATTTCAATGCCAAATCCAGCACTTGGAGTCCCATGGCTACTGATGCAAGAGGAGCGCTTTTGGAGGAATTCGTCACGGAGATGAACCTCTCCATCATTAACTCGCCTGACAGCCGTCCAACCTATGACGGGGTTCACGGTCAGAGCTGGGTTGACCTCATGCTACTGAATAACCTGGACCCCGGATTAGTCCTCAAGTGGGAAGTGGTCGACGACATCAAGCTCAGCGACCATAACCGCATGGACTTCGTCATATCCCAGTTTGATTCGAACACAAAGAGGTCCCTTCCGCGATGGAAACTCGAGGATACAAATTGGATCCAACTTAAGATCGACATCGCTCTTCTCATCAAGGATACCGTCTTGAACGACTATGTGGACCTCGACTCCCTTTCCGACTCTCTCCAACAAAAGCTCGGGCAGCTCTGCTTTGAAAATCGCTTGAAGAGGACAAGACCTTTCAAGAACACCGTCTGGTGGAATCAACAGCTGAGAGTCAAGCGCAGCAGAATCCGGGCTCTGCGACGAAGAGCCCAAGTAGAATCGGATACGGATCTTCGGCTGAAAAGGCTCATCTTCTTCAAGAAGGAACATGCCGAGTACAATAAGCTGCTCGTCAACACGAAGCAATCCAACTTCAGGACCTACCTCGGGGACATCACTGCGCTTTCGGTCATCAAAACAGCGCTTTCGGTCCCATTTACAACATGGCTAAAGGAATGCGAAGAAGCTTCAACCCGCAGCCCATCAAGCGAAGCGACGGGACCCTTGCTCTCAGCACGGATGAGTGTAGGCGTGAGGGGCTCGCTCATCATTTCCCGCTCCTTCCAGACCTGCCCCAGCCTGAACCACTAGACTCATCCCTTCCACTGGATTGCCCCTTCACATCTGAGGAAGTGGAATTCACCATCTCCAGAATGAAGCGCAACAAGGCCCCCGGCCCTGACGGCCTCACTCTTAGCATCATTCAGGAGCTTTTCAATGCTAACAAGTCTTGGTTCACCGGATTGATGAACATCTGCTGGAAAAGAGGTCACTTTCCACAGGTCCGGAAGCACGCCAACGTCGTCCTCCTGCCTAAGGAGGGGAAAGACCACTCAGATCCTTGCGGATACCGCCAGATCTGCCTCCTCCCGGTGTGGGAGAAAATCCTTGACAAAATGACGTGCTACCGACTGAACCAGCACATGGAAAATAACGCGTTGTTCCACCCTCACCAATTTGGATTCCGCTGCAACCGCAGCACCAACCACGCTCTGACCCACCTTCGAGGATTTGCGATGCCAAGGGGAGAAAACGCGTTTCATGCGCGATCTCCCTCGACATCAAAAACGCCTTCAACTCCGTCCGCAGGAACGATATCAAGAGGATGATGATCAAGTACAATGTCCCTTCCCGTATCTTCAACATGATTTGCAGCTTCCTCTCAGACCGTCAAGTCAGCAGCGAAGGCATGGAAGGCAGCCTCCACTATAATGTCGGCGTCCCGCAAGGGTCAAGCTTGGGTCCCTCTCTGTGGCTCCTGATCGTCAACGACTTGCTGGATGAGTTTCAACACCAGGAGGACAGATGGGTGCAAGTGTTTGCTGACGACATTTTGCTCGTCATGAACGCCACCGCCTCTTACTACTTCACCACAATGGCTGTCCCAGCCATGTCGGAGATTGAGAACTGGGCTATTAAGTTCAACCTGAATTTTAGTGAAAGTAAGTCCCAGTTCATCATGTTTCCAGTGGCGAAGGACATCAGCCATATTCCGGGAATAAAGCTGAAGGGCAAGTGCATCAAACACGTCAAGGCCATGAGGTACTTGGGTATCACCATCGACCCGAGAATCTCCTGGAAGGACCACCTCCACGACGTGAGGGATAAGGCGGCCCGCCTCGGGGCCAAACTGCGCAGGTTCAGCCGGGCCACTTGGGGAATTCGACCAGACACCTTGAAGACCCTCGACCTCTGCGGCACCGAAAAGATGATCCTCTACGGGTGTGAAGTCTGGTTTAAAGGCACAGCCCGGATGAGACAGCTCCTGCTCCCGATCCAACGGGAAGCCCTGGTCCACATCACCAAGTGCTACAAAACCACCTCCACTGAAGCTCTTCAAGTCCTGGCGGGATGCATCCCTTTCGACATCAAGGCGGAAATGAGGAAGAGGCTTTTCGACTTCAGGTCCGGCAAGATGTCCCTCACCATCAACGACCGCCAGGTCTGGATTGACCAATGTCATCTCGGCCCGAGGGCGTGTCCCGCTCCGTGGGATTTGTTCCGAGTCGAATTTGACACTATCCCCCTGGATTCTGGAGAACTTTCGATTTACACCGACGGCTCGAAAATGGATGACCGATTCGGTTGCGGAGTAGTCTGCTACGTAAATGGTGTCCTCGCCTCTTGTGAGACTCGCCGACTTAACGACGAAGCTACAGTTTTCGACGCAGAAGAGGTGGCGCTCCATCAGGCGGTGGCTCTGGTCATCGAACGCGACCCCAATGGGCACATTTTTTCCGACTCCAGATCAGCACTTCAGGCGCTGAGACGGCTTAGTCCTGCCGATGAGGTTTCTAACTCCACGAAGACTGCTATTCGAGGAGCCTCGGTCTGCATCCATCTCCACTGGGTCAAAGCCCACGCCGGCAACGTATGGAATGAGGACGAGGTGGCTAAAGAGGCCACAACCAAGGCCCAGGTCGACGAAGTAGTGAAGATTCCCCTGTCTTGCATCAAAATAACATTCAGCGAAGAGATGCTGGGACAATGGCAGGCCCGGTGGGACGACTCGAAACACGGGCTGCCAGTGTACAGAGTCTACCCCAATGTGAAGGAGAAGAGATGACTGGGAGACTTCTACGTCATTCAACTCATTACTGGACATGGAGACTTCCCAGTGCATCAGAATAGACTCTTTGGGAAAAGCGACGCCTTCTGGAGTGGTGAGCTTGGATCAGCTCATCACATCCTTATTAGGTGTCCCCTCTTCGACGAGATTTGACGGTAGTTCTTCCCAGCAAGCTTCTCCGGACTTAGCGTCGAGGACCTCGTCAGACGGAAGACGCTGCATCCCGGAGTGCGCAAGATCATCGGTGCAGCGCTCCAACTGCAACTGGAAGAAACAGAGGAAGTTTCGGCTACTCCAGCCCCTTAGCTGGTAGAAGTTGAAGTCAATGTTGTTTGTCATCTTTTCATCTGTTTTCTCAAGATCTTCATTGTTCTGTGTTCATGTCCTGTTTTGTCTGCCACTTCTATGTATTTCTCGTTTTAGTTTTAAATAAAGATGGAAGGAGAGAAGTTGGCGTCGACAACCGGTACACGGGCCGTGGCGGACGATTTGGCGCCCGCAAGAGTGGTTCGGATGAGCGCGCGGGTCGTGGGTGGAGTCGTTGAAGGAGACACGGGTGGGCTATCGCTGGTTGAACCTTGGTTCATGCGGCTTGTGCCCTACTCTGTGTTGCCTCTCGGACTTAGTCGCTTTGCTGCGCAATTGCGTGTTTTCAGTATTCACCGGATATCCCCTTCGGGGATGGGTCGGTAACCTCATGTTACGGAATGCTAATAAACCAACTTGCCGTCATCCAATCGCATTGAAATAGCATTTCACCTATCATTAAAGAAACTTTCCTGTTGCCAAAATTGTTTTAATAAATAAAGAAATTGTTTTAATTAGAATAAATAAAAGATAGTTGGAAGTGATTGCAAAAATTTACATTAATTTTTAATGAATAAAATTCGAAAAGTAGTTTACCGCATATTCTGCTGATAGAGATGATGTTTGCCTCTAATTTTTAATATTAAAAACAAGCACACGCTGTTTACAGACTCGGCGCAGTGTTAATGAATATAAAAATTGGCAATGTATATGAAATATTTATATTAAAAGTTTGTTTTTTATGGGTTATATCATCAAAACATGAATCATAACCTCATGTTTATACGTGTCCCCGACCCATAAAGGCAATGTTTAGTTTTTTGATCGCGAATAAAATATCCATAATATCTGCCCAAGAGTTGCTATAAAACAAATTCATTGCCAGGTATAACAACTGTAAAGATCATGTAAAAATTAAAGAATAATCAGTGATTATTTATTATTAAATTTTGAAAGGTTTTATAAGTTAGCTTATAAAATTATTTATAAGTATAATTATAATAAAAGCACTTATTAGTTTTTCCTATCAAGGTTTCTTAAAGAACTTTATTTTATTGTTGCTACAACTGTAAAAAGGTTTCATTTGCTTTACACAGCAATATTTCAGCAAAAATTGTAGCCTACAAAATTAAAACTTTAGGTCTATGAGGCAGGGTCAAGTATAAATGTCACTGTGAAAGACCGAAATCTGGAAAATGTCGACTTTCATAAAACAAATACAGATGCACTGATGGTGAATGCTGAGAAAAAATATCTTTGTTGCATTTTAAAATGATGCTTTATAATTAAAACATGATATATGTCAAAATAGGAGAAAGCTGTAGTAAGATCACATGTAACTGTTGAACTTAAACTGAGCAGTACATTCTAACTGAGAACAGAAAATACCAATAATAGACTTACTTAATTTGGCGATTGTCGTTATGCTATCTTATTTATTGCAACAATTTAAACTATTATGACACTTTGAGGAGGATTTCGCGACAAACTGTGGACACGGGTTTCTCGTTTCGACCTCCACTATACTAGAAGACAATTTGATTTGGGCTCACTCAATGCTATACAGCAATAGGGGAACCGGTTCCTACAGCGTACTCAGTGAGATCACTTCATCCTGTCCTGTAGTACAGAGCAAGCCTGTGATTGTCGACATACACCGGTGATAGTCCGAATTTATAAGAATATAATAAAATATTCGGTCTTTCACCGAGGTATTAGATATATGTTGACATTCTCCAATTTCGGACATTCACAGTAACATAAACACAAGGTTGCGGTTTGTTTTTTTAACACGTTGACTGCCACGTTGCGTTGAAATTTATTTCCTTGTATAAACTTTATTTTTGAATAAACTTTGTACAATTGCATTTTCTGTTCATCTAAGCCTAACCTGATTTTGTATTCTCTTCCTTGAGGCCATCTATTCATATCTGCACTGTTATGCTTCGAGTTTTCTTGTAGCTGTAAAAATATGGCAAGTAATGAAGAGACGAGATAACTAGTAATCCTGGGCAAGTAAACAACCTTACGAAATATCTCGTAGTTGGCAGTCAACGTGTTAAAAGTACTGGCATCTTTTATTATCAAGCCCAGTAGCTTTGAATTGATTGAACGAATTGTCTATTGATGTCATTTTTTCTTTTGCCTCTCTTAGGTTTGCTTTGCCTTTCTCTTTGATGTTCCAATAGTTTCCCTCCGATTTAACCGAGTGTCCATGATATTGCCTTGACGATTTCCCAACATACGTACTTTTAAAATAAATAGGAACCCTTAACAACTCAATTCATGAAAATTAAAGCAAAAAAAAAAAAAAAAAAAAAAAAAAAGATTTTATTTATACATTTAAAAAATATATTAAAGTTATTGACAAATTTTTTTGTTTGCCATTGTGGAGTAATAGTATTTTTATTATTCCTGAAGAAAATGAGGACAAAAATAAATTTTAATGCTAATCATCTTAACCCTTTCTAATAAATATATAAGTAATCTATATAAATAAAACTGACTTTCTGTCACACGGATTTGGTGACCGTTTCACGTAAAAACTACCTAACGGATTAGGATGAAATTTGGTATATCGCTTAAACGACCAGGAGTAAAATAGGCGATATATTTTTAATTTTAATTGAGTTTTAAAATTTCCGAAATAATTTTTTTTTGGTGTTTTTAAGCAGACACAATTTAGTATTTCCTGAATGGCAACTGAATGACAATCTTCGTTTGGTTTGTTTTGAAAATCGCAAATGATATTCTACATTCACAATGCCTAGAAAAAAAAGCCCATCATTAAGCAAAATCGACAAAAAAGTTTTTCAAAAACGTTTAAAGAGGAACGAATTACAAAATGACAACCAAGAAGCTTCGACTTCGCGGCAGCCGGACATTTCCCCAGAGGACAGATTAGCGTCGCAACGGCGACGCCAGGAGTCTAAGGAGTAGAGAAACATCAGAGAGGCGTGCCGTTCGTTTAGAAGCCGATCGGCTAAGACATGCCGAACTAAACGAACAAAGAATGAATTTACAATATGGTGATAAACTTTTATATTACTTTTATTTAGTACCAAAAACTGAGTTTATCCGTCAACGACGGGCCACGCAGCTAGTTACATTATAATTCATTTAAAGTAATTCAAATTTATGGACTCGATCAACATGGGCGGAATATGTAAGGGGGTACACTTGCTCCCCCTCGATTTTGAGAATTAAAATTGACGTGGAGAAATGAGGAATGGTTCATTAGAAATAGGATGTGCGTATTGTATTTCTTATCCATTGAATATTTAAATTCATAACTTTTATATAACATTAAATTAAGATAACCATTGAAAAATCAAGGTTAAAACGCAACATTTACCGCCTCGTAACCCTTCCCCCTTCTCCCTTCTGGTTGCCATATGCATTTCTTGAAAATATCTCTGTCAGCGCCAATGCCCACCTAAACTGATTGTGTATAACATAACAATTAATTTAATGTTGACATATTAAGAAAAGTACACTGTGAATTTGAAGCTTTTCACTTTTCCCATTTCTGGGAAATCTCCCAAGACATAATATCCCGATTGTATAGTCGAATTGAACAATATGTATCCCGATTATATAGCTGCCAAGCACTGTTTGTCCCAATTGTCTAGAATACTGTAATAACTGGACAAGCAATCAAAGACTTAAGAAACACAGTCCTTTCAGCCAAGTTAAATCACAGAAGTTAATGGCAGATAATGTAGAGCCCCACTTAATACCCACTCTTAATACTAATTTGAACACTTACGATGGACTCTCCAATGTTGATTTTATTGATTGCCTTCCCACCACACTTAATAAGAATGAATGTTGTCCGGAATTTCTTAGGCAATTGGCATTGGAAATTATTAATCAAATTCCTTCAATTGACATCAAAATCTATACAGATGGCAGCAAAATAGATATACAGGCAGGCAGTGGAATTTATATAGAAACGCCAGTAGAGAAACATTCTATTAAACAACGTAATCCAGATTTCTGCTCTGTCTTTCGAAGCGAATTAATAGCAATTGACCTGGGTTTAGAGAATATCTTTGGCGAGGTCAACTACGGAGACTTATGGATTCTATCCGATAGCCGAAGTTCCATTCAACACCTTAAAAACTGGGCCCTCGTGGGAGACAAAACCAGTCTATCCATAATACACAAAGTCAAGAGCATATCTCGACTGCACAAAGTGCACTTTCAGTGGATCCCGTCACATGTAGACATCCACGGAAATAAATTGGCTGACATTCTTGCTAAGGAGGGACTTGAACACCCTGTCCTCTCTACTCAAGAACTCACATATCAAGAGTTATACTCAAAGAAAATAGCTCAAAATAAAGCGAAATGGCATATACCTCCATCTCACGAATGGTATATAGCCAAAAAGCCAGGACACTCCCTATCTCTTCCTTGTGATAGGCACACCAATACCCGTCTGTCCCGACTTGCTAGTGGTCACCTTAAAGGCCTCACATATTCTGGAGGAAGCAAAAATTTTCCTCTTTGCCCTAAATGCCAAAAAGAACAGGCATCACCTCAGCACATTTTGGACTGCCTTGGACTGGACTGGGAGGACATTTATAACTGTCCACAAGTGTCAGACTTCATTAATGTCAATGGCTTCACTGATATTGTCTGATTCGTCAGACAAAAGGGAGATTAGAAACAACAACAACAACTGTGATAAATATATGTTTTTAGTAGTAAATTGATCACTAACGGGATATATTGACCTACTGTTAAATACGATTGATACAATATGTATATTATAAAAAAAAAAAAAAAAAAACCGGGAGATATATTTCCATTCGGGTCAAAAAGATTACAAGCAGCATTTTAGATTTTCAAAAGAAGAATTTTCGATTTCTAAAACAAGAATTTTCGATTTCTAAAACAAGAATTTTCGATTTCTAAAACAAGAATTTTCGATTTCTAAAACAAGAATTTTCGATTTCTAAAACAAGAATTTTCGATTTCTAAAACAAGAATTTTCGATTTCTAAAACAAGAATTTTCGATTTCTAAAACAAGAATTTTCGATTTCTAAAACAAGCATTGTAGAGTTCCAAGAGAAGCATTGTAGAGTTCCAAGAGAAGCATTGTAGAGTTCTAAGAGAAGCATTGTAGAGTTCTAAGAGAAGCATTGTAGATTTCTAAAACAAGAATTTTCGATTTCTAAAACAAGAATTTTCGATTTCTAAAACAAGAATTTTAGATTTCTAAAACAAGAATTTTAGATTTCTATAACAAGCATTTTAGATTTCTAAAAGAAGCATTTTAGATTTCTAAAAGAAGCATTTTAGATTTCTAAAAGAAGCATTTTAGATTTCTAAAAGAAGCATTTTAGATTTTTAAAAGAAGCATTCTGGTTAAAAGAAGATTTAATAAATAAATTATATATATATATATTATTATTCGAAACACACATTTTTAGATTAAATTCCTTTTTTTTCCCTTCTTTTTTTTTTCTTCTTAGGTTGTTTAAAGACACAGTTGGTTTTTTGAAAGAAATATATCCTTTCAAAGCCGACCTCAGGTGAGTGACCTCACAAAATCCCAGTCACCGTCCCAAACAAGGATGTACAGAAATTTAAATTCCGGGTACACTACGCATTCAAACAAACCATTTCGTTACATACTACCTCAGCAACTTCCTAATCTGCCCCGTTTCCTTTTACCCGGGTAAAGAATCAGTCTTTTCCAGATGAGCACCCGCATCCTGTAATTAACGAATGGGATTTGTGCTTGTTTTTAACTTGCGAAAGCCGTGAAATGTAGGACGTGAGTTGCTGTGTTGGGTGCAATTAAACGGAAAATCTCTGAAAAGCAGAGAAGATTAAGTTGGTTGGTTAATTTTGTTGAAGGGAACGAGGTGCTTTAAATAGTAAAGGATTCATTTCTTGAAGTTGCTTATTTGAATCGTGTTTGTTCATTAGATTGATTAAACCAATTAACACGTCTTCGTTACTTAAAAATCGTAAAGTAAGTTAATCGGAATATTTATCGCCAACTTGGCTCGCTTTTAAAAGGCGGAAGTATTTTTCACCATAGAAAAAAAACCCATCAACAGCTCTGAAATTTTCAATATAAGTAGTTTTGGCCTTTTAATTGAACTTTCATAAAACAGAATTTTAAATTTTTATTTTGTTCTTTTTTAATTAATTAATAAACATTTTATAAAACGACTACTAATAGGGATACAGCTCTGAAATTTTCAACTAAAGTTAAAATTTTAATTTGTTTTTCAATTAATTTTTTCACAAAAAGCGACTTCGAATAGGCCTAGATCTCGGAAATTTTCAACATAAGTAGTTTTAGCGTCTAATTTTGCTTTCCACAAACACGTGTTAAAATAATTTTAAAGTGTAGTTGTATTATTGTATTAACGGGGAATTTTTTTTATTTTTTTTTAATATTAGAAGCCTCTCCCTTGTTAAGTCATTACGTAGCAATTAGATTTTAGTGACTGAAGCGAGCTTATGCTTACGGAGCGAGGGAACCTTTCAGTGAGCGAAGTGATCCTATGCTTGCATAGTAATGAACCTTTTAACGAGTGAAATAAGCCTGTGTTTATGTGCCCATGAACTTTTCAGCGAACGAAGCGAGCTCGATTTTGCGTAGCAATGAACCTTCGAGCGAAGCGCTAAAAACTGGGTCCTATACACGAATGACAGATTTCCTTAGCACGAGGCCTCACAGCTAGCTAAAATATTGCACATGTTAAAATTTCGTAGCGAAGCATGGGTATTTATCTAGTTGAAATTTAAAGAGCAGTGGAATACCACATAAAGAAGAATGTTAATTATTTGGCAACTTATGATATACTTGCAGTCTGATTTTGTACAAAGTCAATTTTGAATAGTTTCGACCATTTTTGCCCCGGCTGACCAGTGGATTCATGATCTAATAACATTTTTCTACATTCTATAAAAAATGTTCAGAAAAATGGTATTCAGAATGATGAGGTAAACTTCCAGTCGCCTCTCGGACTATGTGCGGAACTTCCCTCTGAATAAATTCATGAAATGCGCAGGGGCATAATTTATTTCGGTTCAGTGACCTGTCTTTTTCATTACTAGACGTTGAAAATAATTTTTAAAACAATCATTATTGTTGCTAAAAGAAGGGTTTTAAAAAAAAAAAAAAAACTTGAGGGTTTTAGCCCATCTTCTTCTGGGTTTTTGGTGGTGGGTAGGTTGAGATCCCCTGTCAGAGCATTATCATATTGATATTAAATCGTTGCATCTTTCTTTAGTATTTTATAAAATATTTAAATTTTTCAAAAGTAGCAACCTTTTGCGCATTCACGATTTTGATAAAATCTTAGTTGTCGCATCCAGTGATGCGTGGATAAGACTTATTGGGTCGTCGAGGCGGCTTTTTGTTTGCATTCTCAGAGAGACGCGACTTGTTTTTCAGAAGAACTTAACAGCTTGTAATTACCCGAAATCTTTTAGTACCGAATGAGTTCTGCTCTAATGATGATTTTCTTTAGCGAGGTCTTGTAAACACTTTAAAAATTTGAATTTCAAAAGCTGCTTACATTTAAATTATTGTCAATAAGGAAACTCACGACAGTTTCCTAGAAAACTGCCATGACTTCAAAAAAGCATAGACTGCCAAAAAAAAAAAAAAAAAAAAAAAAAAAACGTTTTCAGCCTATAATAAGAATTTTATGAATTTAAAGCGTGTATAAAATGTATTTCAAACCAACTGTAGTAATTAAACTATCGCAGAAAAAGTTTCACTAGATCTTGAGTTATAGACGACGCACATACATACAGAGATTTTATTGTATCCTTGCAGTAGAAATCGCGCTTTTCGTAATAAAAACAAAATCCTTCCTTTTTGCTTCATTTCAGGAAGATCCGTTTAATTCAAGTCAAATATTTCATTCTCTTCTCATATATATATAAAAAAATACTTTTCTGCAGTATCAAAAGCGCCTTATACAACGTTCCAAAATAGCCATGACTTTATATATGTATATAAAAAAAACCACGAGCGTACAGTCTATCTTTCGGTTGTTTATACATAGCTTGAGACCACCCAAGTTCGCTTCTCTGATAAGAGCAACTGCATTTTAAGATTTTGTTTAATGGAAGTTCACGGTAGAAGAGATTTCGCGCTTAACTCTTCCGCACGGTCTACGTTCATCATTCTGCGTGACGGAGTTAGACGTCGATGGATAATGCAAAGTGCAAGACTGCACACATTTCATTATTTTTATCAGACCATAAGTAAAGAAAATTGGAAACATGCATTGAGTTAGAGGTTTAAAGGGTTCAAATGTAAACTTAAAAAAAAAAATTACCCATAAAAACGAAGTTTTGAATATAAATTCTTTAAATCCATTAGCAACTTTTATTTGCAATTGCAACTTATTTAAGTGATTTTGTTCTTGGTTTGCTTGATAACTATGAAGAAAGTGATAGTTTTTAAAATCCTTTATATTAACTTCGGTTTTGTCGATGGGAGGCATATCTGCTAACGCCTAATTTACCCCTCTGCTGTCATCCAATCGGGCTTAAAACTTGGCAGATAAAATGCATTGTCATCGACATCGAACCTATCAAATTTTAGGGCTGTTACCGTCACTAAAAGGTAGCTTTTACGGAATACTGATAAACCAACTTGCCGTCATCCAATCGCATTAAAAAGGCATTAAACCGACCATTGTTGAAACCCTTTCCAAAATGTTTTTAATAAATAATAAAATTGTTTTATTGGGAATAAATAAATGATATTTGGATATGAGAGCATAAATTCAAGTTCATTTTTAATAAATTAATTTTGAAACGTAGTTTGCAGCTCATTTTTCTGATAGGTTGGTTGTTTTCAGATTATCTGACGCCGTCAGCAACACGAGGGCTATAATGCGCCGAAACATTCGTCATTAGACAAGCCAACATACATTTACAAACACCCATGCCAAAGACGGGACTCGAACCCGCAACCTCGCGGTCTAGAAGCTAGCACGCTAACCACTATACCGTTTGGTCGGCCATTTTTTTCTGATAGAAAAGTTTTTGGTATCGGTGCATTGTTAATGGATACATGACAATGCATATAAAGGATTTTTTTAAAAACTGTTTTTATGGGTTATGCATTATTGAAAATGGTCATGGACTATCTTCATAGTGGTCATTCTGTGTTATTAACAAACTTTTTTTTTTATCCTCAGAAGATAATAGAATGCATTGCCATCCACAGCGAGTCTATCATTTCAGTTTGATTGGATTATGGCAAGGATACCTACTTGCTTTTATCTAATCGAGCTGAAATTTGATAGATTAACTTTCGAATAGAAGCGTGTGTAACATGAGGTTACCGACCCATCCCCGAAGGGGATATCCGGTGAATACTGAAAAAACGCAATTGCGCAGCAAAGTGACTAAGCCCGAGAGGCAACACAGAGTAGGGCACAAGCCGCATGAACCAAGGTTCAACCAGCGATAGCCCACCCGTGTCTCCTTCAAAGACTCCATCCACGCCCCACGCGCTCATCCGAACCACTCTTGCGGTCGCCAAATCGTCCGCCACGGCCCATGTACCGGTCAGGAAACTGCGATGCACCGAGACCCGACTGGTTGTCGACGCCAACTTCTCTCCTTCCATCTTTATTAATAAAACGAGAAATACATAGAAGTGACAGACAAAACAGGTAGAGGACAGGAACACAGGACAATGAAGATCTTGAGTAAAACAGATGAATAGATGACAAACGACCATTGACTTCAACTTCTTCCAGCTAGGGGGCTGGAGTAGCCGAAGCGTCCTCTGCTACATCCAGTTGTAGTTGGAGCGCTGCACCGATGATCTTGCGCACTCCGGGATGCAGCGTCTTCCGTCTGACGACTCTCTTCGCTGAAAGCCTTCTTTATGCAAGACAGGGGAATATTCACCACTTCGTCAACCTGGGCCTTGGTTGTGGCCTCTTAAGCCACCTCGTTCGCCTTCTCATTCCCCACGATGCTGGCCTGGGCTTTGACCCAGTGGAGATGGATGCAGATCGAGGCTTTTCGAATAGCTGCTTTCGTGAAGTTAGTAATCTCATCGGCAGGACTAAGCCGTCTCAGCGCTTGAAGTGCTGATTTTGAGTCGGAAAAGATGTGTCCATTGTACTCGCGTTCGATGACCAGAGCTACCGCTTGACGGAGCGCCAGCGCTTCTGCGTCGAAGACGGTAGCTTCGTCGTTAAGTCGGCGGGTTTTACAAGAAGCGAGGACACCATTCAAGTAGCAGACCACTCCGCAACCGACTCGGTCATCCATTTTCGAGCCGTCGGTGTAGATCGAAAGTTCTCCAGAATCCAGGGGGATAGTGTCAAATTCGACTCGGAACAATTCCCACTGAGCGGGACTCGCCCTCGGACCGAACTGACATTGGTCAATCCAGACCTGGCGGTCGTTGATGGTAAGGGATGTCTTGCCGGATCTGAAGTCGAAGAGCCTCTTCCTCATTTCCGCCTTGATGTCGAGAGGGATGCATCCCGCTAGTACTTGAAGAGCTTCAGTGGAGGTGGTATTGTAGCACTTGGTGATGTGGCGCAGGGCCTCCCTTTGGATCGGGAGCAGGAGCTGTCTCATCCGGGCTGTGCCTTTAAACCAGACTTCGCACCCGTAGAGGATCATCTTTTCGGTGCCGCAGAGGTAGAGGGTCTTCAAGGTGTCTGGTCGAATTCCCCAAGTGGCTCGGCTGAACCTGCGCAGTTTGGCCCCGAAGCGGGCCTCCTTATCCCTCACGTCGTGGAGGTGGTCCTTCCAGGAGAGTCTCGGGTCGATGGTGATACCCAAGTACCTCATGGCCCTGACGTGTTTGATGCGCTTGCCCTTCAGCTTAATTCCCGGAATATGGCTGATGTCCTTCGCCACTGGAAACATTATGAACTGGGACTTACTTTCACTAAAATTCAGGCTGAACTTAGTAGCCCAGTTCTCAATCTCCGACATGGCGGGGACAGCCATTGTTGTAAAGTGGTATGAGGCGGTGGCGTTCATGACGAGCAAAATGTCGTCAGCGAACACTTACACCCATCTGTCCTCTTGGTGTTGAAACTCATCCAGCAAGTCGTTGACGATCAGGAGCCACAGAGAGGGACCCAAGCTTGACCCCTGTGGGACGCCGACATTATAGTGGAGGCTGCCTTCCATTCCTTCGCTGCTGACTTAACGGTCTGAGAGGAAGTTGCAAATCTTGTTGAAGATACGGGAAGGGACATTGTACTTCATCATCATCCTCTTGGTGTCGTTCCTGTGGACGTAGTTGAAAGCGTTTTTGATGTTGAGGGAGACCACGCATGAAACGCGTTTTCTCCCCTTGGCATCGCAAACCCTCTCCAGTAGGTGGGTCAGAGCGTGGTTGGTGCTGCGGTTGCAGCGGAATCCAAATTGGCGAGGGTGGAACAACCCGTTCTTTTCCATGTGCTGGTTCAGTCGGTAGCACGTCATTTTGTCAAGGATTTTCCCCCACACCGGGAGGAGGCAGATCGGGTGGTATCCGCAAGGATCCGAGTGGTCTTTCCCTTCCTTAGGCAGGAGGACGATGTTGGCGTGCTTCCAGACCTGTGGAAAGTGACCTCTTTTCCAGCAGATGTTCATCAATCTGGTGAACCAAGACTTGTTAGCATTGAAAAGCTCCTGAATGATGGTAAGAGTGAGGCCGTCAGGGCCGGGGGGCTTGTTGCGCTTCATCCTGGAGATGGTGAATTCTACTTCCTCAGATGTGAAGGGGCAGTCCAGTGGAAGGTAGGAGTCTGGTGGTGCGAGCAGGGGCAGGTCTGGAAGGAGCGGGAAGTGATGAGCGAGCACCTCACGCTTGCACTCATCGGTGCTAAAAGCAAGGGACCCGTCACTTCGTTTGATGGGCTGAGGGTTGAAGCTTCTCCGCTTGTCTTTGGCCATGTTATAAATGGGACCGAAAGCGCTGCTTGCCGTGATGCCCTCGAGGTAGGTTCTGAAGTTGGATTTCTTCGTGTTGGCGAGCAGTCGGTTATACTCGCCACGTTCCTTCTTGAAGATGAGCCTCTTCAGCCTAAGATCCGCGTCCGGTTCCTCTTGGGCTCGTCGTCGAAGAGCCCGGACTCTGCTGCGCTTGACCCTTAGTTGTTGGTTCCACCAGACGGCGTTCTTGAATGGTCTTGTCCTCTTTAAGCGATTTTCGAAACAGAGCTGCCCAAGCTTGTGTCGGAGAGAGTCGTAAAGGGAGTCGAGGTCCACATCGTCGTTCAAGACTGTATCCTTGATGAGAAGAGCGATGTCGATCTTAAGTTGGATCCAATTTGTATCTCAATTTTCCATCACGGAAGGGACCTCTTCGTGCTCGAATCAGACTGGTAAATCTCGAAATCCATGCAGTTATGGTCGCTGAGCGTTATGTCGTCGACCACTTCCCACTTGAGGACTAAGCCGGGCTCCAGGTTGTTCAGCAGCATGAGGTCAATCCAGCTCTGACCGTGGACCCCGTTATAGGTTGGACGGCTGTCGGGCGAATTAATGATGGAGAGGTCCATCTCCATGACGAGTTCCTCCAAAAGCGCTCCTCTTGCATCAGTAGCCCTGGGACTCCAAGTGCTGGATTTGGCGTTGAAATCCCCGAGGATGATGGTGTCGACGTCGTTGCTCCTTGCAATCACGACCTCGAGAAGTCGATGAAGTCTCCGGACGGAGAACAGTAGGCAGAGATGAGGACAAGCGTGGAACCTTGGAACTCCACCCTTACCGCTGTGATGTTTCTTAAAGACGAAAGAAGCAGGGTCTTCCAGATCCGATTTGCGATGAGAATTCCGTCCCGAGGGTTTTCACCGCCAAACTTCCGGATGCTGAGTGGAAACCTACCATCTTTTCCTGGAATCACGTATGGTTCGTTGACCGAGACAAAGTCCCATCCTTGCTCTCGGATGTCGTGGTCCAGCTGGGCGGCTGCGTTCCTGCAGTGGTTGATGTTGAAGCCCTTGATCAGTGTACTAGGGTTCGTGTTAACGGCCATAGTCGGTCTTGAGCTGTGTACTCTTCACCTCTCTTTGAAGGACTTTACATTTCTTTTTGGTTGGCTCGTGTCCGACCTCAATTTTTGCTCCGTATTTGGAATTAAATTCTTGGCAGTTTCTGCATCTTGCTGCGTTAGGACTGCTCTCCTTCTTGTGACCCCCGCCGCTACACTTGCCGCAGACCTCTTCATTCTTGCAGTCTCTTGCAAAATGTCCGTATTTGCGGCATTTGAAGCACACTGTGGCGTGCACGAATTCCCTGCACGGGACTTTGTTCCAGTAGAGGTTGAGCTTCTTGTTCTTGACGGCGATGTTAAGCGTGGCCGGATCAACCGTCAGGACCCAGTTCGTGCCTTGCCTGCCTTGGAAGGAAAAGAGCGGCGCTCAATTTCGCTATCAACGAGATCTGGATTATATCTTTTGATCATATCTGCAATCTCCCTTTTCTCGACCTCCTTCTCGACACCGATGAGAATGATCCGAGGTTTTCTTCCCTTATGTCTACCAGCCTTGAACGCCGTTTTCACCGCGTTCTCAATCTCGAAAACCTCGAGGATTTTGTCGACTTCTTCGGCCGAAGAGGTGACGATGGCTATACCACCATCCTGGATTTTCCGGACCTTTTCGACCCCGAAACTGAGTTTACGCGGCCTTAGGTTTGCCTGGATGGTTTTGAGTCATTTCCGAGTCAGTCGGGTAGACAACGGCAACGTGATCTCTCTTAAGGCTCATTCTTCGAATTGAAGCGAAGCGGCCACGGGAGGGAGCCCTTGGTTTCCTGGCTGCGTCTGCATAGGAGTTTGCCTTGACTTGGGTCCTGCTTCCCAGTAGGATCTGTTGCTCGATGCAAACCTTGAGGATATCCTCAGTGAGGGTGCGGAGCTCTTCGGAAATGCCAGCGTCTTCAATTTTCGCAATGACCATTGCAATGGCCAGCGCACGTCCCAAAAGTTCACCGGGATCCGCCGTTTTAAGCTCGGCCGCTTCTGGAGTTTCTTCAAGTTCTGCCGGTGGAGTCCTGGCGATGTCCATTTCCAGAGATCCAGTAGCAGCACACGTAGTCCCAAATCTGCGCTTCCTCCGCTTGTTCAGGGCGTTGACGGGTGGCCTGATCGACTCCGTGTTGATACCCGTCGACTGTTCCGTCGTATCCACGGCATTGGCTCCTGCCGGGAAGGAGGCGGATGCGCTCGGCGAGCACGCAGTCACGGAATCCTCACTCCCGATGCCGCTGTTGGTGCCACTGACTACGGAAACCTTCAGAAGGGCATCTTCCGTTGGCGAGACGGGCGAAGTGTGAGCAGGGCTGACGCGAGCGGGGCTCACGGAGCCTTGGCGGTCCATTTCCGCCTTCCTTTTGCTCCGACCCTTCCTCGGGGTCTTGGTGCTCTTGACATCATCTTCAGCAATTCTCGACTTCAATGCTGCCATCGCGGACTGGGACCTCCTTCTAGATGAGGACCTCGGTCTTCCTCTGCCCCTCTCTGTTCCCAATTGGGTCTACATTACACGTCCAACGTCGAAATACTCTTCCTGCAGAGAACGATCGGCCCACAGTTGCTGTGAGTCCCTAGACAAGAGGAGAGAAGCCCCATATTCCTCCATTTGGGTCGAGGGTAGGGCATCTTCCGTGGCTGGGACCGGAGAAAGGGAATCCTCAGAGAGGAGGGGGGTAGTCGGCACTTCATCCGTCCTGGAGATCTCGGTGGCTCGAAGGGCTGCTTCCAGTCGCTTCTTTCTTCTTCCTGGTGGAGCTCGAACCAGAGTTGGGGGTCAGAGATCTGAGGAAGGCCCCAGCATCAGGTGTACCTCTGTTGCCAACAGATGGGAAGGAACGATTTTCAGCCAGGGAGGCGTCGTCATCAGAAGGCAGCTCTTCGTACTCGCTGGTCTCTGTCCATCCTTCGCGTTGCTCATCCAGAGCACCGTCTTCAGCACAAACTTCATTTGGCTCGATTTTCTCAGACGAGGACATGGTGGACCCTACAGATACAGTGGCGTGACCCGAGATTTGGACCCTGGTTAGAGTGAGTCCTTCGACCACGTCAAGGTACTCGGTAGGGATCAAAATAGAATTTGAAAGCGCCGTGCTACAGCGATTGGAGGGGCAGAGCGTATCCTGCACCCCTAAAGGCAAAAATAAAGCACTCAAATATAAATGCCAATCGCTGTCGCCGAAGGGTAGAAGCGTGTGTGAAAGCAACCTTTTAGTGACGCTACTGCTCCCCGCCCAAATGAAATATTTAAATTAGAATTCTATAGAAGCATAACAAGGTTTCTACACAGTTGAAGATTCGCGCATGAAGATGCCTTTGTAAATTGTTCAGCCTTTACTTAGTTATCACTCACTCACTTGAAAAGTGACAAAACTCCAAAGGCATATTTTATATTATTCCACTAGTAGGTACAGTACCTAAAAAAAAATCAGAACGATGGCTATATCTTGTGCTCTAATTGTTGAAATAACAAACAAAAGGTACCGTTGTAAATCGTGGAAGGTTTTAAATAATTGCATGTAGTTTTTTTTTTTTTTTTGTCATGAGGGGTCATCTACATATTAAAATTGAACCAAACTTTAAAAAGCTCAATAGCAACCTCATAATATTATCCCATATTTGGATTCAGCATCCAAAAAAATGTCGAAATACAAAAATTCGTAGTTTTCTAATGAATGGTTTGTAATTTAAATAATAAAAAGAAAATGATAAATTAATGTTAAATAAAAAAGTTTGTTTTTTTGGCCATAAATACTTAAATGATTAATATATTTCAGTGATTTTTTTTTCAAAAGATAGTTTGTAAATTGCCAAACATAAATAGCAATCAACTTTTGCATTAATTTCTTTTTAAAATAATTATTAATTAATAAAACAATTTTTTTTTTTTTTTTAAATAGAAACATATTTTTTTTGCTTTCATTAGATTTACCATGGTCTAAAACCCCCACACAGTTTTTTTCTTTCCATTTTGACTTTTAAGTTCTCGATTTATTAGCGAAAATGTAAAAAACGCTCACTTTAAGGGACCGTATAGTAGACGTTGGTTGGTTGTATTCAGATTATCTGGCGCCGTCAGCAACACGAGGGCTATAATGCGCCGAAGCATTCGTCATTAGACAAGCCAACATACATTTACAAACACCCATGCCTATGCGGGACTCGCAACCTCGCGGTCTAGAAGCCAGCACGCTAACCACTATACCGTTTGGTCCGTATAGTAGACGACTATTGGGAAACTATCAAAGATTAATTCAAGGTAAACTAGAGGTGTAGAAAATCGCACAACATTCAATTATCGTAAAATGGGGTGAATCGGAACAGAACTTCTTGAAATTACAAAAAGAAATATTATTTTATACAAACAAAGCAGTTTTATTTGTTATATATATATTTTTTTAATCTATCTAACGTGTTTGGAATCGTGGAACATATGTTTTGTGTGGTTTTCAACAGTGTTCTTTTTTTTTTTTTAAATCTTGATTCTTAAATTACATTTATTTAAAGAACATTTTTAAGCAATTTCATTAAGTCATCCTTTAAAAATTTTACTGAATCATGTGATTTTTTTATTTTATAAATAATTTCAACGATCATGTTACATTTGTGTTTACAGTGAAATGTTTCTGTAAAATAAATAATCACGCTTTGCTAAATACTGTTTACTAATGCCTACATTTTGTATTTATTAATTTTCTAACTATCAATAGTATACGTTATACTTCTGCAATTACAGTTTTCGATATTTTAACAATTAACAATGCACATCTTTAATGTTGTAAATAAATTGTTACTTTTGCGTTTACTTGCTATTTTTGTATAAATCTTAAGCATGACACTATAAATCCAAGTAGTTTCTATGCAGTTTTAGACTAATATTTGTATTTTTTAACGTCGTGAAACGATGCAATGACCGTTCGATTTCTTCCGCTGTGAAGAAGATCTTTTAAAATACCTTTCGTTTTATGGAAATTCTCCCTGAAGATCGGTCAAAAAATGGTCGAAACATTATCGCTCATAAGTGACGTGTTTTTCAACAAATTGCATTGAAATATCGTAATTAGAGTAAATGATGTACTCTAAATCGAATGAAATGATAAATAGGGGTTCGTATTGAAATTTTCAAAAGATAGCGTTACTTTTACTTAGTAAACGGTTTCTTAAGAAAAAAAATTGCATCAGATATATAGAAAATCGTAAGCAAAACATTTTGGTGCAAGCCGTAAGATTCTACGATAATTAGAACCAAAGATATAGCCATCGTTCTGATTTTTTTTGGGGTACTGTACGACTCATGTATATGTTCCACAGGAAGATTTAACCTTTGGTTAGTCGCGCGGTTGACAAATATCCCCCAATAAAACTGTTTTGTCGATTTCTCAATAGATAGCAGCCCGTTATCAAAGCCCGTCCCAATAACTTACTATCTAACCTTAACGGTTGCTTACGGGTATTCGTTCACTTCCATGCGTGTACTCAGGCGGGACAGAATCTATTAGGTTGACATTTGACCCTCACGCGACCAACCCTGTATTCTAATTTTGGTAAGCAATCTATGATTTTTAGTTTTTTAAAATTATTATTATAATTTTATAGTTTTTATGTTTTATGACTTGTTATTTTTTATGATATGATTTGACTGACATTATTTCTCAGCAATCAAAACATTTTATGTAACTTTTTTTACATGAATTCACTTTTATTATTATTTGGATTTGAAGTAATACTGAAAATGCGACAAATGAGTCTGTAAGGACCATTTAATTCAAGATGAAATATGTTCAAACTGAGCAGATGTTGAAGAGGACACTGAATGATATTTTATGATAAAATATATTTCTCTGCCTTATAAAATAGTATAAAAACAATTATATATGTAAATTTATATATTCCCAATAATTTTATCAACAAAGTTTAATGTGATTATGATTATTGTGTTTTAAAACTATTTTAAAAATATATTTAAATCTTCACAAAGTTCATTTCAGTAATATGTGTTTTGTTTCTTATTCTTCCAGTTTATCCTTAGTTATTTTTTACGTCATCTACAGTTATCGTTTTATTCTGACAGTTATTTCAAAAGTATTTTTAATTTTCACTTCATTCTGTTCAATAATGTGCTTTTATTTCAAACTAGCTAAATACCCGTGCTTCGCTACGAAATTTTACCATGTGCAATATTTTAGCTAGCTGTGAGGCCTCGCGTTGATGAAATATGTCATTCGTGTATAGGACCCAGTCTTTGGCGCTTCGCTCGCAGGAAGGTTCATCGCTACGCAAAATCGAGCTCGCTTCTTTCGCTGAAAAGTTCATGGACACATAAACACAGGCTTATTTCACTCGTTAAAAGGTTCATTGCTATGCAAGCATAAGCTCGCTTCACTCACTAAAATCTAATTGCTACGTAAACACTTAATATTGGAAGCCTCTCCCTTGTCAAGAAAAAAAATTTCCCCTTTAATATAATAATACGGCACCCCTTTAAGATTATTTTAACACGTGTTAGTGAAAAGCAAAATTAGAAGGCCAAAACTACCCATGTTGAAACTTTCACAGCTCTAGGCCAACTCGAAGTCCCTTTTTGTGAAAATAATAATTAAAAAATTAATTAAAAAACAAATTAAAATTGTAACATTCTTTTTGTTGTATTCAGATTATCTGCCGCCGTCAGCAACACGAGGGCTATAATGCATCGAAACATTCGTCATTAGACAAGCCAACATACATTTACAAATACCCATGCCAACACGGGACTCGGAACCCGCAACCTCGCGGTCTAGAAGCTAGCACGCTAACCACTATACCATTTGGTCGGCATTCTTTTTGTCAAAAGTCCAATTAGATGGCTAAAATTCTGTGTTGAAAGTTTCAGAAATGTAGCCGATTACAAATCGTTTCGTAAAATATTTGTTAATTTAAAAAAAAAGAAGTTAAATTTCGTTTTTCAAAAATCCAATTAGAAGGCCACAATTATTTGTTGAAAATTTCAAAGCTGTAGCCCTATTTGAAATCGTTTTGTAATTTATATATTAATTAATTAAAAAAATTAATTAATAATGAACAGAACAAAAATTTAAAATTATGTTTTTCTAAAGTCCAATTAGAAGGTCAAAACTACTTGTGTTGAAAATTTTAGAGCTGTAGCCCTATTAGATATTGTTTTGTAAAATATTAATTAAAAAAATTAATTAAAACGAAACTAAATGAAAACTAAAAATTCTGTTTTTCTCAAGTCCGATTTAATGTCCCAAACTACTTATGTTGAAAATTTCAGAGCTGTAGCCCTTTTAGACATCGTTTTGTAACATATTAATTAATTAAAAAAATTAATTACAAAATTAACTGATTAAAATTTTAACATTCTGTTTGTGATGCATAAAATTAGAAGGCCAAGACTACTTATGCTGAAAATTTCAGAGCTCTACTCCAATTTTAAGTAGGTTTCTATAGATCCACAGGAGCCACAGACAGACACGCTGCTTGTTTTATTATTATAGATATCCACTTACTTTGATATTTGGTAACAAATTTAATTGTATGCACGAAAATTTGATTTTGGGGCGACATCACGAGACAAAAGGTCGTGCGACTAACGACGGGTTCCGATTTTTGCGCAAGCCTTTTTTTTTTTGTCAAGGGTACAAATGATTGAGCAGACCTTCTATATTTGTACATGGAATTTTGAGGAGACTTTTAAATTTTATAAGCTGAGTTACAAACATTTTTATCGAAAAGGAAGTTGCATTTATGATGGCTTATGGGAATAAATGTATTGAAGACTCAGCACCATGATTCTAAGAGGTATTTGCATCTGCATTCTGAGCCAAGTACAGTAGTTTTATTTTACAGAAAGAAAAAAAATCTTTTATCATTTCTGTCAAATTTTATATTTTTAAACAGTTTCACTTCTCATTCAGAGAGTGATGCATTGGAATCCTTATGAGTCATTTATAAGTACAGTTTTTAATAAATTTGAATTTTCTAACTTAATTTTTTTTTACAAAAATAATTGTTTTCTAAAATGACAATATTATCTTCCCTTGATCATATAAGGTACATGCTAGACCATATACGATACAGTCACGTGTAATTTTCAGATTACCAACGCCAATTAACATTTGAATAAAAGACAAGGGCTTAATGTCTAGCAATTAAACATTTAATTGAAGAGGATTGGCAAGCCATAAGGTCAGGCAGCAATTATTCAATAAATGAGCCGGTTCTAATCAAAAATCCCTCGAATTCCCCGGATATAATCGAGATAAACTTCCCAGACCAAAACTTTCTCAAACTCATTATGAAAGGTCGGCTTTGGGTAATCGTAGACACCAGTTAGGCTTCTCCAAGACCCAGACTACACCAGATGTTAATTAAAATTTTAATTAAAATCTCTAATCCCACCAAGCTGCGCGTTCTTCGAAGGGGTTGATTCGCCAGCTGAATCGGAAGTCAAAAGATCAACAAGATTCGAACGTTGAAGGTTTTTTCCCCCTTCGCAAATTAGTTTTCATTGTTTGAGAAAGTTTAGTTCTCGGTTATGGAAAGTCGCCAAGTGCGCGTGGTTATAAAATTGAGCCTAACTTGATTACCGCTTCCGCTTGGCGAGGAGTTTAAAAGTGATTAACTGTTTTGACGGAAAGTAAGATAAGATCAAAGTGAAAGTATTTCATTAGAAGGAAAGTATTTTGATATAATAGTAAAGGGAGCTTTAATTAATAGAAAATTTATTATTTTATTCCATTAGCTGCGTGGCCTCTCGTTGTCGAGACCCTTGATATTTCGCTCACTAAAAGGTTCATTGCTACGCAAACACAGGATTGTTAAAAGTTTTGATCCTCAAATACAGGCTAACTTCGCTCGTTAAAAGTGTCATTGTTACGCAAACACATGATGGCTTTGCTAACTTAAATTGATCTTTGTCGCTCGTTAGAATGTTCACTTGTACGCAAGTATAGGCTCACTTCGCTCGTTAAAATATTTACTGGTACCTCCACTAACCCCTTAGTTACTGACGGGAAGTTCAATAAATTTTCTCTTGTTACTGTAACGGCTAATTTACATGGCTAATTTAAAAGCTTTGAGATCCATTAGCACTTTGAAATCCACTTTTATGACATTTGTTCTTCAATTTTTGGATATCAACACAAGCTCATTTCTCTCTATATGCAAACACGTGGCCTATTTTCACTCTTCTAAGCGTTACATCATCTTACTTGTCTCCAGCAAGAAGAGAAATGTGCTGACAACCAACAATCGAAGAACGAATTTCATAAAAGTGGACTTTAAATACAGTACCATGGGAAATACAGTACCATGAGAAAGTCCAGTCGGTAAATACATAGTCAGTGCGAGTCTTCCTCTGCCATGAAACATCATCATTCATTATGTACTATAAGAATCATCATAGCATCTGCCGTGAAACAATTTAACTTTTTCGCCGTCAGTAAGTTTTGACGTATTTGTTAATTACATTGATTTCATGTATTGAACGACAGTCTGAATGCATGATCTTGCATCTCTTTGTTATCTTTCCTTAATGTTCCTCTTGGATGTGTGTCGGCAGTTCAAGCATCCCTAACCGTTCAATATTGATACATTTTGTTTGGTTTGCCAGCATCAGTCAAAAGAGTTCCGAAATGTCTCGAGTAAAAACAACATGTTCTACTTAAAGCTATTTTATACGTTACCAGTTGACATACTTGCCGAGATCGACATTGAAAGGATGCCAGTGCGGGCACCATGGAAACGCATCTTTCCAGTCCCAGGAGAGGCCACTTTGTCTCATGATCGCCTCTAGCTGGCGTCTCAACTAGATGAAACATTTTCTATTTACTGGAGCATCAACTCTCACCATTCAATCATCTGTGTACTCCCGGAATCACCGACAGGAAGCATCTCAATAGTTGCATTAATAAAACCGTGTTTTTTAATGGTGTTCGGCAAATGAACTGCTGTTTGTATGATCTTAATACATTGTTGACCGGGCACGAGTTAACTCGTGTTTTTATGGCCAACCTTAATTTTACTCTTTCACCTCCCCCGAGATTTCATTGTTTTCACGACTGCTACTTAAAATCAGTTTAAGTTTATTTGTGTTGAAAGCGTAATTAAAAATGTTAAAAAAGAATTCAGTGTTCAATTTAACTACAACAGCTTTGAAAATTCCGAGGCCCCAAGCCTGGCCAACATGTGAAAAATTCTCAGTAAATTTGCCGGTCAACAATATGTTAAGGTAAGCTTAGGAACGCATTTTACAGAAGAAACGAACTATATAGGAACATACAACTTCATAATTGGATATGTTATAAATGTTATATAGGGAGAATGTTGTTGGCTATGACGGCGAATGTACGGCCAAATATAAACGGCCGACTTGCCTAATAATGAGCACTCTTTTTTTTAACACGCTTTTATTAGTTTCACCTGCATGTTTGCTTGTAACCGACTCTTGCTCTCGATTTTGCCCTACATTGAGCAATCAGATTTGATTCAAACTTTGCACACTTGTCAAAGACCGATGACAATACAATAATTCAATAAGTCTGTAGCTTTATCACAAGGATTAGCTCGTGTTGCCCTTACGCCGTTAAATTCCAACCAACCTTCTCCGGAATCTAACCCTGGTGTGCCGTTACCCGTTACAATCCCAGTAATCACAGAACCTATAATCGACAATTGATAAGGCAGACATTTGAAAGATTTGTCGTGGGCACGAAGGTTATATAAAGCGTGTTTTTTTAGTCGCATTATCCTTACCAGGATCTTCAGGATTAGTGATTTTTCATATTCAGAGACACGGTAGTGTTTTGTGCCAAGTAATACGGCGTGTACTAAGGCATACACATGACTTAAATTTGAGACAAGCATGTGACTATTGGCAGGAACAACTGGAGGGGTTTGTACACTTAATTTTTTAGTTAACTAAAAAAAATTTATAGCTTACAGAAAAAATAATTAATAGTTTAAAAAGCTAATAAACACGCTTTAATAGAGAAGTGAACTAAAAAGTAGAAAATAATTTAAAATAAGTTTGAAATAAGAATAGAGCGATTAACAAGAAATATTTATTTTATCGTAAAAAAGCGTGGGGTGCTTGATGTCAATTGTTGTAAATATTTAATGACAGATATTGGTAAAAGTAGAGCCATTATAAAAATATCTTAAAAAGCACCCTACGCTTTTTTACGATAAAATAAATATTTCTGGTTAATAACTCTATTCTTATTTCAAACTTATTTAAAATTATTTTCTACTTTTTAGTTCACTTTTCTATTAGAGCGTGTTTTTTAGTTTTTTAAACTATTAATTATTTGGTATAACCCTCCGTTTAATTTTCAACGAGGAAGAACGTAGACGATTTTACTTCTATGTCGCCAAATACTTTCATTTTTTAATGGTGAGCCAAGTTAGCGATATATATTACGTCACCAATGACGTAATATTTATTAAGATCTAAAATAATTAATATTTAGTAATGCATTATTTATTAATCTATGTACCCTTCTGAATGTTGCACAAATAACAATCTCAAACTAGCTTTCAGTTAATACGGTACATTTATAAGTTTTTCCTACTTACCAAGCCGACCAAACGGTATAGTGGTTAGCGTACTAGCCTCTAGACCGCGAGGTTGCGGGTTCGAGTCCCGTGTTGGCATGGGTGTTTGTAAATGTATGTTGGCTTGTCTAATGACGAATGTTTCGGCGCATTATAGCCCTCGTGTTGCTGACGGCGCCAGATAATCTGAATACAACCAACCAACCAACAAATCCTACTTACCAATCCGTTATCTTTTTATCCATTGAAGTGACAGAACCTATACCTCAAACTAACCCAGATAACCGATACCTCAAAATCTCAAATCCAATAAAACCCAGAAGCCGAATTCCACGTTTCAGTCGACAAGCGAGTCTTACATTCGATCCAGTATCAGTCTCACTAGAATCTAACATGTTCTTTTTCTAAAAAAGAACTCTAACCCACTCACCCCAACACATTTTTAACTTGTCACGTTTTCCACAGCCGATTATCGTTACACCTTTAGAATACCAAAAGGGGAAGAGAGGGGGGATTCTAAACTTCGTATAACTTCCTTTCCTATGTGATCCGAACCTTCAATGAGAAAGGGACGCAGATGGTAGATTTTTTTTCTTCCAAGAAAAGATGAAAGATTCCGCCTCCCAACAAAACCATCGGAAAGGAGGGAGGAGGAATGGCGGAATCTTATTTTCTCACCCCCCTTCTTCCTGTTCTAATCAGATTCGAATTAAACAAAACACGGAGAGAAAGTTCGTCTTATCGAATTAGGATTCCGTGTCGTTTTCCGAACGATTTGGGAGTGGGTGGGTGGTTGTTTTGGTAAGGGAATTAGAACGATTTGTGTTCTTTGTAGTTATTCTTTTTTTCTTTGATGCTGATACCGGGTTTTCATTGGGGAGTGATTGAGACAAGAGGGAGGGGGGGGGGGTGATAAATGATGTTAAGAGGTGCGTTTTATTATCTTTAATTGTTTTAGGTATTTCATGGTTAAGAGTTAAATGTGGATGGTTGCATTGGAGATTTGTCTTGCGAAAGAGCTACCCTAGGGTTATATTACACCAGAATATAGCTAGATCAATATTTGTGTAAAAGCAGAATACCTTAAAGGAGGTCGTTCAAAGGGGAACTGTGGCAAATCAAATTGGATAAAACCCGGAAAACTCTCACCAAGCAGCCCTACAATGAACTTAGGAGCACCTGTAACTACAACTAACGTTTTACTCGATTTGAAAATAGACAGCAGAGCACCGGCGGGGCACGATTACTGGATACACATGAGAAGGTTTGAGTTTGAAACATACAAGTTTTACGAATTTTAATATAATAGGGGATACAATAAAATAAAGGCCTTATCAAGACAATTCTCTGGATGATTCACATTTACATCTGGAAACCTCCTTGACGCCGTGCGTCAGACGTCATAAATGTTAATCTGGTATAGTTAAAATAAATATTTTCCCATTTAACTTGCCCTCAACAATATATAAAATAAAAATAGAACTGTTACATTCATCATAATTTTGCGAATCTAATCTGCTTACTAGAAGACAAAAGAACCAAAATGTCCCGTGAGTCAACAAATATTCATGCCTAACCCAGGATTCGAACCCAGCACCTTCGACATACGAAGCCAAAGCAATAAACACTCAATTATAAAGTGGAAAGTAAATTTTTTATGTAAATACTAATAAAACGATAGTTAACCAAATAGTAATTATTACTCTATTAGTTATAATATATCCTGGTATAGTAGCAATTGTGATGCTGCATAAAGCACATGTATTTTAAAAGAAAAGCACACATTCGTCATTTATCAAGCCGGAAATATAAAATCTAAAGGAGAAAAAAAAATCACATTTGCAAACTATCGCACATTTCACAAGGACATAATTCAAGAAATTGGTAATTTTTCACGCGAAACACCACAGTATGTTTTCCAATTTCTAAAATTTGTCAACTCCTCAGTGATGTACCGTGGATGCGAAGAGAGGCTCCACCTCATCTGACCAAGTTCAAAATTGTGAGGCATAATTGTATATGATGTTCTTACAATGTTGCGTTGCAGAATCAGCAAACAACCAGTCAACTAAATTCCAAAGCAAATGAGTCACATCCATTGTTCATCGCATATTATATACCGACTCTTGGCCTGAAGAGTTCTTTTGAGCTAAGATCACACGAGCGTGCTTTCAAGCAGAAACGCAGAATGAAAACAAGCTACAGAATACAGACAAGCTGCTGTAACATACACGTGGCCACACGTAGCTTGTTTGCGAGCTGGCGGGAGTCGCGTTCTCAAGATCATCCGCTGGAGGATGCAATCAGACCTATTTTTCAATCGCAACGAAAGCACTTCGCTGCTGATAATCGTCGCTATATTCGTGTGCCATCGTCTTAATTTTTGATATTTAAAATAATTATAAAATGGAATACTACTTAGAGCTTTACCATACTTCAAATTGAAAAATATGCCTATCTTTAAGATACAAGGTATAATGAATTCAAAATCCGTGAACTGAAAAGAGCGGCTGTAAATGGAATCGTGTTACACTGGACATCAAAAGCAAGCAAGTGAGCTCGAGGTTAAAGAACGTGTGGCCGGCTTGTGGAGATTTTCAAGCTGCAGAAGCCGCATTTACACAGCATGAAAAACTAGGGGTGTGGAACATCGCACAACTTTCAATTACACTATAATATCGATGTCAATTTGTGTCAATTACCGTTATTAGATTTTCATCATTCATTTAGAAAAAATTGCCAGTTTGGCGAGATTTTTTGCGATAGGTCTTAAAAAAAAAAAAAAAACTCAGCCAAAATGGGGATTTTGGCGTTACACTTTTCGATAAACCTTATAGTATCCCTTATTATAAGTGAAACTGAAGAGAGAAGATAAAATGATCGATGATGAGGTATGCTCAAGGAACGAGAACTCTGAGTTGAAGGCATTTGTTTTTCAACTTTTTACCCCATTAAAGCATTTTTAAGGAAATTTCAGAGATGAGGATGTTTATAACACTTTAAGAGGCACTACTACAGCTATTTTAAACAAAATCCTTACAGCCCTTTTTTTAGCAATTACTGAAAAAATGATTTTTTCAATAGCAGCTACCTTATGCGCATGCGCGATTTTGACAAAAACCTTAATGGTAGGTCCCTGTGCCATCACCAACCCGCACACCAAATTTGAACATCGTAGGTCAATTTGTTCGTGAGTTATGCGGACCGCACACACTTTTTCTAGATCACTTTTTTTAAATTAGAATGTTCCAAAATGTAAAGAAATGTAAAAAAAAAAAAAGAAAAAAAAAAAAGAAAAAAAAAAAAAAAAAAAAAACTTCCCGGTTATTTTGCCCTCTCAACGACCTACCTATATGCACAACAGCAAGTGTAGGTCGTTGAGCTTGCAAACCTACAGCGGTTCATTAGACATGGCTCTACAGTTTATGGATTACCAACCATAACAACGATCCATTCAGAACCCAGGATTCAAACCCGGCACCTTTGGCATGCGAGGCCATGTTTCAACAATATCATAGCCCTAGCGACACTTTCTCCAGATAACGTATAAACTAACCATCACAAATTCCATTACATCCATTACATAACACATGTAAATCAATTCCAATAATCAAACCATCTAAAAAAAAATAAAATAACTTTCTAAAAATTTTAACCCTCGTGTTCTGACTTTTAAGTGAAAGAGGTCTTAAAAAGATTCCCAACTAGAAATCTAAAAAATGCATCTCAAAAGATATCTCTGGCTGCTCCTCCAATTAGGCGGGGAGGAAGTGAGCCGCGGGGTTTGTTTGAAGGGAAAAATCAATTTTCTCGGCGAGGTCGCGTGCAGCCTTATTTTTCTCGCGCCGAGCCACATTTGAAAAAATGAGGTGTTCCGAATAAGGCTCACGCAAGTAGCTGAAGATCAGGAATTGATTTCGGAAACTTTGAGGAAGGTTCGGGTTGTTTTGAATTTTTTTTTTTTTTTTTGCGGTGCAAGAGTTGCATGAGGGATGTATAGGGCCGAAACATTGTTTCTGTAATATATTGGTATTTGTTGAAAGAAGGAATACCTTTGGTGAAGTCTTAAAGGGTTAAGTTGAATTGCATTTTGCGTTTCGATGGGAGAAAACGTTGGGAAAGCCGCCGGACCCGTTTGAAATCCTTTATATGAACTTTGATTTTGAGTGTTTGTGTGAACGCGCAAATTTTCGGAGGGCTAATCAACCCACTTGCAGCCATCCAATCGATCTGAAATTTAGCATTGGTTGGTTGGTTGTTTTCAGATTATCTGGCGCCGTCAGCAACACGCGAATATAATGCGCCGAAACATTCGTCATTTGACAAGCCAACATACATTTACAAACACCCATGCCTCACACGGGACTCGAACCCGCAACCTCGAGGTTAAGAAGCTAGCACTCTAACCACTATACCGTTTGGTCGGCGTTCGCTTGGCTACACGATTCTTCTGTTCTCCGCACGAAACGTTAAAGGGACGAATGGTAATTTATTATGTCTCGATGATGTTTTTAAGGTCTGTATGAATGTTTTGTCTTTCTTATGGCAGGCCATGTGGGATACAGAGATAAACAATAAATTGCGCTCTTTACAGCCTACCATATCTGGGTACGCCTTCTCTCAAACAAACAGGATGAGAGAAGTGCTTTTAACTAGACTTCGCATCTGCCACACTCGTTTTACCCATGTGCACCTTCTCCTGGCAGAAGCCCCCCCCCCCCCCCCATCCCCATATGCAGCTCATGTGGTGTTGCTTTTACTGTTTTACACATTTTGTCAGATTGTCCTATTTTTAATTCAACAAGTCTTCGCCTTTTTGATTCGGTTCATCCATCATTGTCAACTCTTTTAAATTCATCTCCTTATTGTAATCTTTTAAAAATTTTATTAGAAATAGGGTTTTATAATCTTGTATAAGAACTGAAACTATTTTCCTCGCAATTAAATTAGTTTTTTTACTATACCATCTTCTCTGTGGAAGTTTTTAAATCATACATACCATATGAATGTGTTATAAATTGGAACTTTTTTATTGGGTAATATCAACCTTGTTCGGCGCAGTATGGCCCTCGCGTTGCCCTTGTGCAGTAAACCCGAATAAACCAACCAATCAATCAATCTTCTCCTCTCCACTTAACTCTTCATTTACTGATTGGACTTATAAATACCTTCAGTTTTCTCACGCAATTGTATTAATATTTTAACGCTTTAACCTTTAACTGCTGTAAGCGGTCTGACAGACCGCGAGTCATTTTTTGTGGAATGCTTCCTTCCCCTAAGATATCTCATCTTTGACTTTTATATTAATTTTTCTGATACTTTGTTTCTTAAACTTTAAACTGATGTTCACAAATTTGTGTGGCGCAGTATGGACCATGTGTTGCTCTTGCGCCAAAAACCTCAAACCACCCAACCACAGCAGTTAAAGGTTAAGATCCATTGGGACTTTAAAACCCACTTATTGGAGTTCGTTCTTCAATTGTTGGATGGCAGCATTAACTTATTTCTCCTTAAATACAAACACATGTATGATTATCAATCAACTTGACCTACATTTTGGTTTTACATCGTCTTATATATATGTCTCTAGCTAGCTTCCTAAGCGAAATAAGCTTGTGCTGCCATCCAACAATTGAAGAATGAACTTCATAGATGTGAATTTCAAAGTCCCTATGGGTCCCAAAGCGAGGTTCGCTGTCGATCATGCGATAGCGTGGAATGTCTGGTTGTTCTCCAGTAGCCTGACAGATCAGACTGCACCCGATCGTAGTTGCCGTTCTTTGCTGGATTTAACTGAAACTGTGTTTTAAAAACACTAGCTTCCAGGTAACTTTATGGAGGAAGACAAAATGTTTTTGATATTTATGTCACATGACACATTATTTTGTTACTTCAGTTAATTTCAGCATGAACGGAAACTTCGATCGGGTGAAGTCTGATCAGGACAGGCTACTGGAAGCATTCTGCTCTGGCAAGTGATCGACAGTGAACCTGTTCAATTAACACAGTACCATAAGAAAACTGACGGAACATACAATAAATAAAGGGTTAAAAACCCGTCGCTTGGCTTCAAATGAATTTATATAAAAGGAAACCAAATTAACACTGATTGCATCGCATATGCCACAAGAACACAAAGACTACCCTGCAACCTGGATTAGTCCGAATTTAAAAGAACATTAGTCTAGGCCCGATAAATAATAAACGAAACCGCAACGTAAAGAAATTCGACGCCGCTCATTTGAATGACACCACACAAAATGAGAAGCCGTCACAGAATATCCACCCCTCAAGAAAAAGAAAGCCGTCTTTCTTGACCAGGAAGTCAACCCGTCGAAATGTAATTGTGTCTGTCATTAATAACTCGCTATCAGGCGACATATCCCTGATTAGAACTTTTTTTCTTCCTTCTCGTTCGACGGTCAGACGATTTGACAGTCGCTCTCGCCAACCATTATCGTCAGGCGCTACTTTCCTTTAGTATCCCATTTCTTTCCGTTCACTTTGAAGGATGCCGAGAGTATTCACTTTGTGTTCGTAATAGCCATCTCATAGAGAGGATAAAAGTTAATAAAATAACCCATACAAATAGTTTTTAATATAAATCCTTTGTATGCATAGCCGACCAAACGGTATAGCGGTTAGCGTGCTGGCTTCTAGACCGGGAGGTTGCGGGTTCGAGTCCCGTGTATGGCATGGGTGTTTGTAAATGTATGTTGGCTTGTCTAATGACGAATGTTTCGGCGCATTATAGCCCTCGTGTTGCTGACGGCGGCAGATAATCTGAAAACAACCAACCTTTGTATGCATTGCAATTTTTTATGTGCAATTGCAACTTCTTGAGTTTTTATATTGTTTAATCACTAAGAACAAAAGATCCATTCCGAACCAATAAAAAAAATTTGTCCCGAAAACTTGACTGGATACATTGTCATCTAGTAGTCTTAGTAAAATCATAAATATAACTTAAATAGTTTTATTAATTTCTACTACCCATTTGTATACATAGGGTAATGAAAGTATAGCACTCGGCAGCAAAAAAAAAAACAAAAAAAAAAAAAACCAACCTTTTATTCTTTTGCGTTTTGGAATATCCTGATTTTAAAATAGTTGTCTTGAAAAGATGTCGATTTGTGTGTTTGTGGTCAGCATAACTCTCGAACAAATTGATCTAGGAGGTAATTTGGTGTGCGAGTAAGTGGTGACCATGAGACCTACCATTAAGGTTTTTATCAAAATCGCGCATGCGCATAAGGTAGCTCTGCCATTGAAAAAAATCATGTTTTTCAATGATTGCTAAAAACCGGCTCTAACGATTTTGATTAAATTTGCAATGCCTCTTAAGGTGTTCTGAACATCCCTTCCTCCGAATTTCCTGTAAAAATGCTTTAATGGCGTAAAAAGTTGAAAAACGAATGCCTTCAACACAAAGTTATCTTACCTTGAGCATACCTCATCAACGATTGTTTTTTCTTCTCTCATCAGTTACACTAATAAGAAAGGATAATATAAAAATTGTCGAAAAGTATATCGCCAAAATCACTTTTTTTTTTGAAGACCCATATAAGAATTATTGCAAAAAATATCACCATACCGGCTATATTTTTTCCAAATGAATGATGAAAATATAACAACGGTAAAAAACCCAAATCCCCGTCAGTATTATAGTATAATTGAAAGTTGTGCGATGTTCCATTACCCTAGTTAACTCTGTACCTTCATAAAAATGTACATATCGTAAAAAGTATTTAGAATATCATAAAGAACAAAGTACCATTTTAAAGCTACCAATCTCGACAATATTTTATGGATACCCTACACCGAATTTTCTAATTTCCAATGCGCATCGATACCTTAAACTAGGAACTATTAGCCAAATCTATCCAGCATCGCAAGATAAAGTTTGTTCATTTTTCTTGTATTCCACACTAATTTTCAACAAAGTTGGTTGCATCCGAGTTTTTCTGGCGTAAAAACTACAAGAGTGTTTAACAAAACATCTTCACATCTAGGCAGTTTGAAGGAGCAATACCATTCAGGAGTCGAAGGAAACTGCCCTACATTTACGTCTCGACTGTGAAAAAACTAATTTGTAAGCAAGAAACTAAGTCGTGACTTTTGTTTATTATCCAATGAACCTCTACTACGTGAACTGGTGCCGAACATGACAACTTCATTCCACATCATTCACAAGTTCTGTACCAAGTATAATTTTTTCAATATACAATAAATAAACAGTAGTTGTATGGAGTAGTTTCTTCCGCACTTACTGCATGCAAGGATCTTACATATAGACTGAGAGGCGACTGCAACTTTTGGACCCCATCGAACACCATTCTGAATTTTTTTATAGAAATTAGAGAAAAGTGATTAGATTACGAATCCACTGGTCTGCCGTGGCAAAAATGGCCGAAACTGGTCAAATATCGACTTTTAATAAGTTGAACTATATCTAATTGCCAAATGTGCCATAACTTGCCAAATAATGAGCATTTTTTTTTTATTTGCTAACCTCACTCTTTAATTTTCAATTAAGAAGGTAGCAGACGATTTGGATATCTGGCGACGGTCTACTTGCATCTATTAAAAGGGAGCCAAGTTGGCAAAAAATATTACGTCACTGATGACGTAACTGATGTCGCCAATTTGGCTTACTTTTAAAAGATATAAGTTTTCCGAGTTAAAGATCAGAAATCGTTTGCGCTTTTTCTCATTGAAAATCAAAATGAAGTGGGTTGTCAGACGAATAAGTTTGTTCTATTTTTTGCAAGTTATGACATATTTGGCAATCGGATTTTAGTCCAACTCATTCCAAGTCGATTATTGATCAGTTTCGGCTATTTTTGCCACGGCAGACCAGTGGATTCCTAATCTACTCACTTGTCTCCAATTTCTATATAAAATTCAGAATGATGTTCGATGGGGCCCAAAAATTGCAGTCGCCTCTCGGACTAATAGAATTTACTCAAACAGCTTTTTGAACGGTTAAAAAAGAAAACTAAGCCAAAGCTGAGAGCAGTTGGGAATAAATCCCATAGGAAAAATTCTAATAAAATTGGATTGAAAAATATTTATAAAAGAAAACGTAACACGCTGATAAAATTGAAAAATTATAAAGGTGGTGCAAAAGAAAAATGTATATACAATTCTACTACGTATTCCAAAAAGGAAACTGAAATTGCTTTTAATCTTTTGTAGGGGTTTTGATGAAACCTTTTGACAGGCTAAAATATATCGATGTAAATTCTAACTTAATTGTACTTAAAAGCAAATTTAAAGAGTGAGTAAAGCTTCGACAAAAATCCTGAATTGGATATAAATATGCATTCCCAGAAATGTTACGCAGACATTTCTCCCAAATCATTAATAAACTGTGTTATCTTAAAAAAATTTCTAAGTTGTACATTTTTTAGTAATTGTTTTCATAGATCTTTGACCAGTAACATAGTAAATATAGTTGAAGTGTAAAATTAAATTTTGACTGAATATTTTACATTTAACCATTTTATCATACATTGGGGTCAAAATGTTATACAAACTAAATAAATATTGTTAAGTAAGAATTATTTTTTAATTTAAACAATCTTGTATTTAATACAAGGATCCAAAGTCAAAATATTTTAAAAACCTAATTCACCAATTTTACCCGATTTATACCATATGAATTTAAATTTTTCTTAATTAAGAAAAAAAATAGATACAGTTCGTATTTTTTTTTTTAATAAGAGCTCTAAAAATACTACTCATGACCAAAATAATTAGCTAAAAAATCAATCAATGGCCTTTTAAAAAAATTCGAACGATAGATATACCTTTTGTTTTAATGGACAAGTTGAGCATTTTTTTAAATTTTTTTTATTTTATTAAGAGTGACGAAAGACAACCAAAACTAGATTTTTTTTTTAAATCCGTTCAATATTTTTCGAGTTATACGATTTTCAATTTCTCAATTTTAAAAGCGCGGCAAAAACGAGACTAGCTTAGCTATGACGTCACCATACGTCATAATATTTTTGTTTCGAGCGATCTTGGAAACTATCGTGAATTTATTCGCATTGCTATAGCACGTTTAGCTTTTTTTTTAATCTAGTATTCTTTTAATCTATTTAAAATTTTGTCCTCAAATCCAGCGTACAAACGTCGCCTCGTTACGAAATGTAGGAATACTTCAATCACTAACACTTCTAAATTATTTATGAGTGCTCTTAAACACGCAGACATCAGCAAAAAATGGTGTAAAGCCATTAAGCGGGACAATGTTTCTGCAAAAAGTACCCTATGCGTTTGTGAAAATCATTTTTATCTAGGTATTTTACATCTATTACTTTTATTTTTACCTAATGATTTAATTATTTTGGAATTCTATCATTCAGAGTAGTTCATGATATACAGTGACCAAAGGCGGCCCTAGGTTCATTTTTCAGGGGGGGCCATTTTAAACTTTAAGTTCGTAAAATGTATGCACTATGTAACCTAATTATAATAAACTAACTGCTGATTAAATGCTTGATTGCAATGATAAGTGTAGAATTTTCTAAATTAGTAATTTTCATTTGATGCAGAATTAAAAAAGTTAATTTAAGCTTGAATTGCTCTCCTGAAAAATAAGAAAAGAGTAAAACAAAGAAATTACAAAAAAATAAAAATAGTTAATAATTGTTTTACAATCACACTTCTTTACTCTTTGAAAGCCTAAAGAACAAAATCCAATTTTCTCTGCTTTGTTTTGGCAAATCTGCCTATGACACAGCTTACATCAATGTTTATGTCTCTGTGAGTATGCAACAAGCTAAGTCCTGCTAACCTTTCTTCCCCCATTCTAACTCTTAGCCACGTTTTCAAGCGTCGAAGGGTAGAGAAACTTCATCAAGCTTCTTCAGCAGAGGCAACGCTAACTGGTAGTGTTGCCAAAATTTTAAGTAACTCGTAAATAGTAGGATATACATATTTGTCACAAGCTCTCATTGTATCTATGGCAGAAGTGGGAAGCTATTCTTTTTTCCATTTCTCTCTCCATAGTGCTAGCTCACTTTCAATCAGAATAACACTCATTTGTGTCAGTCCTAAAATTGGTATGAACTTCTTTAATAAGTTTTAAAGCTCGTTGCTTTCTGATTCTGTTGGCTTTTCCATATCGGAGGTTGGAATCAGTAATCGAAAGCCAAAACAATCCAAATTTTCTTTTGGAAATCTTCCTATTAGGTCTTCAATTATATTATCCAATAAAAGTATGTAAACCGAGATTCTAAAATACTCTTCTGGTATTTGAGTATTTCTTTTTAGAGAAGTATTTAAAAATGCTCTCATTTTTTCTTTTTGAAGAGATATTGTAGATATTCGTCACTAATTACTCGAGGTAAAATGATCACGAAATCTTTAAACAACGAATAAAAGTGTTGCTAGTTCAACAGATATTTTCACAATAAATGGCCTGTCTAAACTAGTTATAACAATAACACAGTACCGATTCCATGCCCAAGTGACAAAAGTCACACACTAGTCCAGACATCACGTGTTGAAATTATACCCTCGCCGCCATGGTTGCTTAGAAGAGCATGGTTGTTCTAAAAAGGGGCAGAGGCCCCCGGGAAAAAGAAAATCGTCGTTTAGGAGGGGGATGGTCACTACCTGTGTACTTGTGTTGTGTACCGGGTATTGTGTCGTGTGTTGTGTACGTAAATACATTTAAAACCAGGGTTTTTTCTGAGGGGGGGGGGGGGGCTATAATTCTTTGTACTGTAAAGAAAAAATTTACGTTCATGAAATTGTGCTTAAAAATCTGTATTTTCACCGTTTTTTAAACTGGAAATTCTCAAAGAGTTTTGGGATATTTGAAAGGGCTAGGGAGGAAGAGGGAACGCTTCAAGGAGGGGGCCATGGCCCCCATGGCCCCCCCCTTGAAGCCGCCAATGACAGTGACTCGAAAAAGTTTTCGTACAGTTTGAAGAAAAAGTCCCGTAGCTTGTATTTGAATTCGAATATTAATTCCTATATATTTTTTTTTATCGAATCTTTATTTAATTCTGAATCAAACCTAATACTTTAAAAAAAATATTGTATAGTTTTTATGAATTCATATTTTTATAACAATACCAATTCATAAAAGTAAAGAAAAAAATTCCACAAATGTGTTTGTGCCTCACATTTTCTGATAATTTCATTAATTGATTTTTTTTCCGACACTTTTTTTTAATTTTTGTATTCTGGAAGCATGTAAAAAATCGATTAGCTATAATGAATTGAGAAAACAAATATTATAATCTATTTGCTATTTAAAAGGCTCGTAGTCGAAAAGGAACAACAAGCAGCATTCTAAAATAAGTATTTTGTGTGACAGTATATTTTACTTATTCCATTCAACGATTCAGTTTGTAGTAACTTTTTAAGATTTTCAAGATAATAAGAGTTCGTGGAGTGTGTGCGAACATCACCCGACTGTTTTTACTAAATTAAAATTATTTTTAAAAAAGCAGGCTAAAGATAATTGGGTCAGCGTTTTAATTGAATAGGAATGTACAAACACATTTAAATGAAATGCTTAAACAAAATTAAATTGGTTTCTATTCGGCTTTGACGATTTGAAAGAATTTGTTAAAACGAACCATTTTATTTTCTTGGTAATAAATGTCCCCAACTTTGTGGGTGAGAGATGTGCAAGTTGTTCAAAGAAGCAAGAGTGTTCTTGAAAATGGGAAAATAATATTTCTAGCGGAATATAAATTAGTCTAAATTGGAAAAAAAAAAAGCTATATTGAAAATAATGGCTAACTTTTTTTTTTTTTTACTCTATTGCATTTTCATGGCAGTTACATAGAATGTCAAGTTACAGACATTTCACTTATTAGTAAAAAATGTGGCAACTTCTACCGTTTGAATCCCTCAATTTGAAAATTTTATTTTAAAAATAATACCGGCTACAACTGCACTATGGAAAACTTGTGTTTTTATAACTTTTTTTAGGAGTAAAGAGCTGTTTAAAAATGAACTGAAAGTTTTCAAAATAGCACCAAAAAGTTGATGAACAAGGAAAAAGTCATTTGTTTCTTGTACAAGAATCAAATTAACTTGTATAAGAATGACTTGTCCAAGAATGGAAATACGCAACTTCACCATTATTCGTTAAATCTTGCGGTTTTCATCAAAATATTTAATTTACAATTTTCCAAATGTCTAATTTAAGATTTTTTTCTTAGAATTAAATTTACTTGGTGTAAAGCCCTCTATCTTTAAAAATTTCAATACGAACCTCTATTTTATATATTTTTATTTGATTGAGAATGCTTCATTTACCCTAGACACCAAATTTCAGTTCATTATGTTGAGAAACACGCCATTTATGGGCGAAAATATTTCGATCTTGAGGGCAAATTTCATTTAAACGAGGAAGGATCGAACGTGCTTCAAGACGTAATCTATTACCCGATCCCTTAGAGTGAGCTTTTTTTCATGTTTGCTAAAATGTTGAGAACCAAAAGTCAAAATGGAATGAAAAAAATTCTGGAAGAGTTTTCGACCATGATAAATGTAAAAGCGAAAAAAAAAAAATTATGTTTATTTAAAAAAATTTAAAACATGTTTTATTAATTAATAATTATTAAAAAACTGTTTTGTAAAAAGTTGCATGTTATTTATGGTTGGTCTTAAATTATTCTTTAAAATATGAATTGTTAAAATATATTAACTATATAAGAATTTATGACAAAAAAACCCCAAATTTTCTTTTTAACATTATTTTATCATTTTTTTACCATCATTTAAATTACTAACCACTTATTGGAAAATTATGAAATTCGCTATTTAGACGTTTTTTTGTATTCTAAATCTAAATATGGTCTAATAGTATGGTCTTTCCATTGAACTTTTTAAAGTTTGGTTTAGCTTTAATATGTAGATGACCCCTCATGATAAATTTTTTTTATACAATTACTAAAGACCTTCTACAATTTACAACGGTACTTGACTTTTGCTATTTCACCAATAGAACATCTTTCGGATTTTTTTTTGCGTACTGTACGTACCGAAGCTTGATGGCAACTGTTCTGTTGTTCGGAGAAGTTTTGTAAGCCTTCGAAGAGGGAATACATTATAGTTTTTAATTAGTAATTTAATTAATAAAAACTACCTCATCATTTCCTCCAAGAAAAAATTCATAATACATTGAATTGATTTTTTAATTAATATTTTCACGTGTAGAAAAATTCCATTTCCAAACCGCCCACTTTATAAAATCTAAATTTCCATGGCTGGGCATATTCGAGGATGACGTATAGAATAACAAGCATCAAGACCGCACCAATTCAGAACACCCTTTCCAAGAAACCAAAAGATATTGAAGTGTACGGGGAGAGCATCCACCCACACTGGCAGACGATAATTGGCCTTCGTGCTGTTACCTGTACTTAATTGAAGGCTGTCCCCAGCGGATCTATTTATCAGTATCACTCGAGGTGTCATATTGGGCGAGAAACTACTCACACTTTGTCTCAATGGTGGGTGGAGTGTTTCTGTATTCTCAATCGAGGTGGTTGTTAGTACACAGTTTGGAAATTGATGTTCGAAAAGATTGGTTAAGTTTGATTTTATTTTTGGTTGGAGCGATCTGGTCTATGATTTAGGAAGTGGGAGTGCTGAAAGATAGGTTGTAAGTCTTTGCCGAAAATAAACAGAACCGATTGTGAATAACAACAAATGTCTCTGGGACATTTCATTTAACAATCAGAATCGTATGTATTTCATAAAGAGATTACCCTCTCGCTGCGCAAAACGCTTCCTGCCAGACGTCTTTTAGTTTTGGAAAGAGCGCGCAAAATGTTGCAAAAAATGTTCGTATATATCCCAGAAATGTGAACATCTAACGCCATCTGTCAACCCAGATTTGAATAAACATAACAGAAAAGCCAAAATGAAACCATGAACGGGGAAAGAGCGGGTTGCACAGTTAAGTAGACGGCCATCCCCGCGGAAATCGCGGGATGCGTAGCGAGAGGGTAAAAATGGTATGAAACATTTCAAAATAGGCATTCATAGGACTGCTTAAAATTCAAAGTATCCACATCAATGAGGAAAATAGCTTTAGTCTGCATTTACTGACTGCTAAGGTTTAATTGTCGCTCTTAAGGGAAACTTTGACGATGTAACATTTTGTGATTTGAGTGTGAAAAACAACGTCAATTCACGTAGATTTGGCCACAGGAGTCTTTAAGCTCTTTCTTTTAAATGTTTCTCCTAACTGAATTCCATGGTTTAAAGTTATTTTTAAATCCTTTATATTACCTTTGATTTTGTATGTGGATGGCTGTGTGGCTGCCGGCTATATCTGCGGAAGACTAATTTAGTATTTACTTATCATCCGATCGGGCTGAAACTTGGCTGAAATTCGACGTCGATGGAAATGCATTCTATCAAGTTTTGGTAGCTGTCACTGTCACTAAAAGATCGCGTGTAAAAACGCTTCTATTATCGTTTCGGAGTACTGTTAAACCAACTTGCCGTCAACCAGTCGCGGTGAAATTTAACAGATTCGTTGTTGATGAGTATGTATCATAGCAAGTTTTGGGGGCTGTCACTAAAAGACAACACGCTTACAAACGCTTCTATTGGTACTTAGAATTAGTAATAAATCCACTGCCCTTCATCCAATAGATTTGAAAGTTTGAAAATTGGCATTTACACTCGTTATCGATGACAATGTTTCCTATTAAGTTATGGGATTGTTACACCAAGGTCGATTTTACATATATTTCTATTGCGTTAGACTTATCAATTTTTACTCACGTTCTGTAATCCAGATACCCAGGCTTAATTCAAACAGGTTCAGTTTGACAATACAGTTAAGCCCTGTTAACGCGAAATCGCTTAAGATGAAATCCCGTTCAAAGCGAAGTAAAAGCAATTCTCCGTATTTAAAACTTAAAGTAAATTTGTTTAACACAAAATTCGGTTAACGCGAACAATTTCAGCGGCAACATCGACTTCGCGTTGACGGGGTTTGACTGTATTTAAAAACTGAAACCTTTCCCTATTAAGGTTGAGGAGGCAAAATCTTCGGCTAATTGACCCACTTACCATTATCCAATCGATATGAATCTTGGCAGATAACCTCATTTTAGATGACAATATATTCAATGAAGTTTTGAAGGCAAGAAATGTAAAGAGTTCCGAATGGATGCTTTCTTCGTAATGGCCAAACGCTATGAAAACTCAGTCGATGCTCAAAAGTTGCAAGGAAAAACTTTTTAATACGTATAAAAGACTTATATTAAAAACTTTATTTTTATGGGTTATATTATTAAACTGAGCATTTTATACCCATAAAAAAATTGAATATTTTTTGCCCTATAAAACAAACCTCCCCTCCTTATTAAACTTTGAGACTATCCAAATACTTCATTGTATATGGTAAGGTTTTGGTAATAGATTTTGTCATAGCTCATATACAGGGTTCATTTCTAGTTTACTAACTTTGTCTTCATTATTTTTCGACACCAATAAAAAATGGTATGGTTATGGGTTATATGGCAATAAAAAATGGTAATAATACGAAGATAATTTCTAATTTACCTAATTGAAGTAAAATAAATATCGACATTTTTTATTTCAGTTACCGTAAATTCAAACACTTTAGACTCTTGATTAAATTAAAGGACACATTTTATCTCTAAAAAAATATGTTAATCTTTCCACTCCCCTATTGCTTTTTATTATAATCGAAGTCTGCCCTTTCTCGATTTCCATATCCCTACTTTCCAGTAAAATGGAAACGTCATACTATCCTCTCTTCCAATCTCCTTTCAAACAAAACCCTCCAAAAAGGTTAAAACCCCAAGGTGTGTGTGCTCCAAATAATTCTCTATCGGGGGATTACTCAAGATGCAAGTATCCCTCCCTCTCCAGAACTCAACTCCCCCCCGTTTCAAAAATTTCATCTTCTCGCTAATTAGGGAGAAGGGGTAGCGAGGCTTAATTGAATGACAATTAATTAATCATTTTTGAGGACGGCTGGGAAAAGTAAAGAGTGGAACGAACTGTGTTTTGGTATCGAACAGCGACTGTTATTTTGTTGGGGGAAAAGTGCTCCGGGAGCAAACTATATTTACATAGCCAATATTTCCACAGTGAAGACGTGTAAGAGCAAATGCGTTAAATCTTGCTTCTATTTTCGAAGTGGACATTTTAACTTCTCTTATCAGTTTCACAGTGATTCAGGATGCAAACTTCATTTAGCAGGAGTATAGGGTACCGGTACTTATTTTCAACTAATTAATATAATAACTCAAATATTTATGCATGCATTGTGATGTAGGTCAGTGAGAAAATAAATACGTTAAAGAGTATTGATACGTTACAGTATTTAGCTTCTTTTTGCGTGGTAAATTATGTAAAATAATGTGAATTTGTATTCTATAATTAAAAAAAAAAAATCCCAGCTACTGTTGGGATTACCGCCATGATCGGGAAGCTTGCGTAACGGCAAACTTTTTTATCACTACAACTCTGATTTAGATACATAAAAAGCTTTTAAATTGATGAAAAAAAAGGTAAAAAACGACAATATTAGCTTCGTTATTTTCGTATATGCGTTTTTAACTAAGTAAGAACATAACTACAAAGGATGTACTTATTATTTTATACCTTTTATATGAGCATCTACACTATATTATTACATTAACTGCGTGGCCCGGCGGTCCCGATTCCCGCTATTTTGTAAATCTCCCAGCATTTACGCTTGGAGAACCAGGCTCGCTGAAAGTTTTATTGCTGTGCAAAGCCAAGTTAGCTAAAAAGTTTATTGTTAAGTAAGAAGAGGCTTGCTTCGCTCTTTGAAACGCTCACTGATATGCAAACACACATTAGCTTCGCTCGCTGAAAGGTTAATCCTTTGGGTACATTTGACGGCTGAGATTCGTCATGCACTTGTTTTGCTTGTTAATAATGACGAACCTATTTCGTAATTCAAACTAGGTTGATTGAATGGATTTTAATGCCACAAGAGCCATGATTGGTTAAGTCAAACATCGGTTGGTTTACCTATACTTTAAAAAAATAATTTGTTCGGCTGTGTTCCTTTAAAGTTCCTTTATTGTTTTGAACCAAACGTTCAAAACGCAAGAATTTTCCCAAATAAATCTGTACCCAAAGGGTTAATTGCTACATAAACGCTTATTAGAACCCCACCTGTAGAGAAAAAAAAAATGCACCGTCAATACAATAATACACCCTCCCCATTCACCCATCGGAGTATATTTTAACATTTTGTTTGAGAAAAAAATCCAAATTATAAGTCCAAAATTACTTTTGTTGAGAAATTCAGATTCTGTTGGGAATTACCAATCAGTGTTCTGCTGTTTACGCGCATGCGTGGAAAGAGGATCAAAATCCTTCTCTTCACTTGTATGTGATCTCCCTCTGGATACGTAATTAATAGAAACCGGCTCTCCGTTCATTGTAAGCCTTTATCAAGTCTTTTCACCCATCAATAAAGTATGTTTCGCCCTGCTAAGAGTTTGGGTACCAATGAACCTATACGACACTCAACATCATCCTGGATTTTACGATTTTTATTAACGATTAAGAACACCTACGTCGATTAGAAGTCATGTTTATATATATATATATATATATATATATATTATATATATATAAAACTTTGCAAAATTAAAATGTAATTAAAGTTTTCATATTCTGTTTATCAATAGCCAAATTAAAGGATAGAGCCATACACAGACAGACTGTTTTATTATAGATTAAAATATAGTTAAAAGAAACCTAATTTTTTTTACTTGTAATTTAATAAAAAAATTCTAAAACAAGATTGGTTGTCACTATCGTTTGTATCCGGTACGTTTAATCAGGGCTTAATATCAGCAGGAGTTGCCCAAGGTTTTGTAATTGAATGCAAATTTCTTTATTTTAACTTATGTTACGATCATTTGAAACTGAAAGAGCAACAATTTATTACTAGAAAGAAGATTTCTGTAGTTTCATTTAAGGAATATGATTTGAGTAATTGCATAATCTTAACAGTAGAAACATCGAATTCAGTTTTTCTGCTTTGTTTACACATTGGACAATAGTACTTATCTGAGAAGGAACACTTATACCTACTACAAATATATGTTCCACAAGAATATTTTATTTTAGCGCTCCAACCACATTTGCCCAAGGTAATACAAATAACCTACATATGAATCTGGTTTCATTCTACTGAAACCAGACTCAAAATGGTTCTCCTCCCAACTTTAAAACAAAAGAGTGATCAAGTTTCAAACAGACTCAAAGTAAGAGACTAAAACATTTTCACTCATTCCACTTTTAAATACGTTCCAGCTTTAAAATGCTTTCTAACCGTAATCCTGAAGCAAGTTTTCCAGACGAAAACTTCCAATACCCTATGCCTAAACAGCACGCAACTTGCACTTTGATTGGCGAGATATATTTAAATGTATTTCTGCCACCTCATAACGAGCAATCCGGCCCCTTTCAAAATACGATTCCTCTCTTCTCTCAGCCCCCACCAGCAATAAAGCCCATGAAAATATTCCTAAAACGGAACCAGCTTTTCAGACCTTGGCACTGCAGCTGCCTTCCGAATCCTTTCATCGCAGAAGTTTTGAATACGAAGAAGCTCCAAAGGTGGCCTTTAACAAAATCTTCAGAAGCCATTCCTCTGCCGCTTTGTGATGGGAATTTTGAATGGATGCATTTAAATATGCCTTCCTTACAGATTGGGAAATTGTTTAGAGTGAACAAGAATGGATTCATTATACTTCGGGGCTTATCTATCGAGAAGGACTTTACCAGTTTGTTTATGTTAGCTTGCTCAATCACCTTATCAGCAGCTGGTTAATGACAGATGATATTTGGTTATGGCAGACACGTAATAACTTTAGTCACAGTTTTCTTTTTTAATCTGGCAATATTTTAACAATATAGCGGCCAAAAAGTATTAAAATACTGTGAAGGCAAAATTGTCTAGCTCTTCCCCAAATGCCATGATATATTTCTTTGAATATAATACTTCAAAATTATACATTGATAGAGCAATTTGCTGGTGTACTCGTAGGATGTTTCGGTTCTTTTTTACTTCCAATTACCCATATGTTCACATAGGGTAATAAAAGTAGAGCATTCCAAAAAAAAAATTAGAAAAAAAAAATTAGAAAAAAAAAATTGGCATTTCCTTACGTTTTGAAACATCCTTATTTCCAAAAACTTGTCTAGAAAAAGTGTCTGTGTCTATAGGTGTGTGTACGTGGTCAGCATAATTTCCGAACAAATTGAACTACTATCTTCAAATTTGATATGCGAACTGCGAGTTGGTTGTGACCATGGGACCTAGCATAAAGAATTTTGTCAAAATCGCGCAGGTGCATGAGGTTGAAAACATAACAAATAATGAAAAAATCATGTTTTTAAGCAATCCTTATCTCGGGAGATTTTCAGAAAAAGAAAAGTGAAATAATCTAAACCCACAGTATACTTCTTACAGTATGTAAACAAATTCCAAGTCAAGCAAAAGCCGGGTAATAAGAAAGGGTTAAAGCAATAAATACTCCGACATATATTCTGGTTGAAATAATGACGCATTAGATCTATGAGAAGACAGATTGATGATCCCCCTTAACACGAACATAGAACAAAAGCAGACTTAAGAATAAAGTACAGAAAAATGTACAGGAAGTCACGAAAACTATAAGCTATTCTGGCCAATCACAAGAAGAGATAGAACAGAAGTATTTTATCCAATTGGACGACCCGCCAGATCCTTAAGCACTTTCGCGTTGTGTTATTCTTTTGTTTGATATCAATGGAGTTTTCATTTCGATGTATCATCAGACGAGGAAATCCAGCCCTAGGGTCTGACGGCACCAAGTTTCCTTCACAAAAGAAAATGAGATTGATTTGCAACAAGAAAAACTGGCGAATAGAAACAAAACGAGCGACGGGGGGGAAAAAGACGAAAAGAAAAATATCACATGTCACTTCCAGGGATTTTTATCCTGTTTTCCTTTGTCTTTTTTTTTTTTTTTTTTTTTAATACAACTTTGCTATGACGTTTATATTTATTTCGAGCTCAATTATATAGAGTGCGTTTTTTTTTTATGACAATTGAGATTGTGTTATTTGTATTAGGTTTCCCTTGCTTACAGATACAGGCCATAAAGAATACAAACGTGTGTTTATTTTCTTATGGATCTTATATGTATTGATATTGGGAGGGGTACTAATAAATTGAATTTACATTTTTTTTTATTTAGTGAGTGTACTCATACCAAAATATATTAAGTCCAGCTTTTACACTAAAAAGCTTCAAGGAGATTGTACAAAGGTGTCCCAATCATTGTAAAATACGTAATCAATTTTATGTCTTCTTTCTTCAGTCTGAGTTTCGAGCACTTCTTTCAACACTAATCGTTGCCCTATATTTAGAAACTAGTTCGGATTTTACAGTTTATCGTATTTCAAAGATATAAAATATAGTATTGACACTTATTTGAAAGCATTCTTAACATTATGGGAATAGTTTATTTTAAACCAGTTCTCGAGAAATCTATGAATATACCTACAGTTCAAATTGTTAATCTTTTTTCAAAGTCGGGTAATGATTACATAACTTTTGTATCTCTGGCTAGTATCTTATTTCTAAAAAAACTGCATATATTTATACTCCATTAGTTTTTATTCAAGTTATAGAAGTAACCTTCTAGATTTAATTTCGTACCAGTCTCTTTGCATTGTTCGTAAAATATTCAGCAACTCAACGCGGTATTTACCTGATATTTCTGCAGACAATTTTAAAGTATTACAAGCTTCATTAATCAACATGAAAAGTATTGTAACTATTTTCTGAAATAATTAGCGATATTTGAATTGAATTTGCATAAAATTTGTTATTGAAGACCGAAGTATAATACTTTTCTGGTATCAGTTATGATTGTTCAGAATGTGAATTTTGGTCTTCTTAAACTGCATTAAATAAATATAAAACAACACATTTAAAAAAAAAAAAGGGTTGAATTTCATAAAATGCAAGTTTTACTTTTAGATTCATAATAGAAAATGACCAAACGATTTTAATAACACTAATTCCAACATAAGACCTAATGCACAGCGTTATTAGAAGTGGTGATGCATCGAAAGGCAACACTTGTGAAGTGCTTACGACCAATCACAATACGTCTTTAAAAACGTACCGTTGACCTCCCTTGTGACAGACGTACCCGGACTGTTCTGTCAAGGCTTGCTAGCGGTCACATCAAGTGCCTCACTTTCAACGAGGGCAGGAAAACCACCTGCACCAAGTGCCAAAATCATCAGGCCTCTCCTGAGCACCTCTTGGACTGCATGGGACTCTCTAAGGAGGATCTCTTTAGCAATCCTCTCCTAGTCTTTGACTTCCTTTTAGTCAACGAACTCGCGGACCTTGTCTGACTCCGTCAGACAGTGAGGATTAGAAACAACAACAAAAACGATTTTGAATTTTCAAATTCTATTTGCCAATCATTTAGTCATGCCCTAAGGAATTGAGTATGACGTCATCCGCATAATCTCCATCGAGCTTATGCAAGATTCGTCACTTCAACTGTTACGGTCACGAGAAGGTGATTGGTTGGTTGTATTCAGATTATCTGGCGCCGTCAGCAACACGAGGGCTATAATGCGCCGAAACATTCGTCATTAGACAAGCCAACATACATTTACAAACACACATGCCTAACACGGGACTCGAACCCGCAACCTCGTGGTCTAGAAGCTAGCACGCTAACCACTATACCGTTTGGTCGGCCGCGAGAAGGTGAAATCTGTGTTGGTATTGGATGATTAAATGTGAAAATCCGAATTTGTTTTTAAAAGTGTATTATGATTGGTCCACAAGCATATCGCAAGCATTGCGCTGTAATCCCATTTAAAATAAAGTCATGCTTTAGGTTCATTAAAGACGTACCTCAAAATAACAAATTACAGTTTGCAATATAAGATTTTTAAATTTATAAATAAAGAGGAAAATGTACGCTATCTGACTACAATTAATAAAACATATACAAAATTAAAAAAAAAAAACATTTTTATAAAGTTATTTTTAACGATAAGCATCAAATAAAAGCTCATTCTATTAAAGTTATTCGCTTCAGTGCCATGTGCAAAGTCAAACCGAGCTTAAAACTTCGAGATAACGGATTACGAATGAAACTTTCATTTTCTGTTTGGAAGTTAAAATTTCATTTATCCTTATTAGCAGCAACCATGTGTTGCTAGGAAAAAAATTTACTTTTCAATTCAATTTTAGAATTTCAGCTCTGTAAACATTAACATAACAATAGCGAACCGAAAGGAAGACAAGAGATAAGGTTATTAATTTGGGGGAAAACTTTAAGCGGAACTGGGAAATGATTTGAATTTTTTTTTTTTTTTTTTATTCAATTTTCCATTCAGAATAGACAGAATGAAATGCGTAGATGGTTACTTCTGATTATTCGCTAATTAAAATACATATCGCTTAGCTTTTAATAGTTTTTTTTTTTAATTTTCTCTTTTAAAAGGTTAGATTTAGAAGATAGGAGAATAAAGTTAGGGAATTTCTGTTGGAAAGATTCAATGTTTGAAAAATTATTTTCTGTTTAAGAAGCTGTGAAAGATAAGTAAAATTAGAAATTTACGTGCTGCTACGGATTTATTTATTGATATAATATAACCCATTAAAACAGTTTTTAAGAAATCCTTTTTATGCATTTTCAATTTTTATATTCATTAACACAGCACCGATATCAGAAACACTACTATACTAAACTTCAACTTAACTAGACGGTAGATCGTCACAGTGCTCATAGGTATTTAATCCATTTTGGCGGCATGAAAGCATAATGTTCGCCAAACCACAACCCTATAGAGAACAAAAGGCTATAAGGTTTGGCGAGAATTAGGTCTTCACTCCGCTAAAATGGATTAATTGCCTATGAGGACGGGGAAGATCTATCGTCTAGTGATGTCAAGTTAAGTTGGAGTTTAGTATATCAGCAAAATGTGCGAAAAACTAAGTTTAAAAAATTATTTATTAAAAATGAACGTGAACGTCATCCAAATATTTATTTCGATTGAAGTAATTTTAAGAATGGTCGGATTTTAATGCGATAGATTGACAGCAAGTTGGTTTATTAGTATTCCGTAAAAGCGACCTTCTAGTGACAGTAACAGCTCCAAAATTTGATAAAATGCCACGTCATCAATATCAAATCTATCTGTCAAATTTCAGCCCGATTGGATGACGGCAAGGTTGTTAATTAGGCCTCCCCAGATTCCGCTCCCATCGATAAACATCCTGTAGCGTGGCTGGGTTCGAAAGACATGAAGCCAAAGCAGATCGAAACTTGCAGATATTTATTCCGATATAACTCTTCGCAGATTCTTTTACAACTCCAGAACTTTTCGTTCTAATAGACTCAATACAGCTCTTTACACAACAATAGAACGCAACACCAGTTAAAAACTAGATACACAACTGCTAAGATGGACGCAAAAGACAATGCAATGCAGTTCACTTTCGGAACTCCTCTGAATGCTCGCTGAGAGACAACTAACTCAGTAACTCCACTAACTTAGGCCTTATATAGGAAAGCTTCCTTCCTGAATCTTCTAGAGATAGAAATTTAGAGAATTTTCCAGATCGCAGTTGAAAAGCCCTATACAGGTGAGATTGCCATTTTCCATAATGTTAAACGGCCTTCTCCTTGTAAAACTCGTTTTCCAGTATTATCTCTGTAAAATTCGTTTTCGGAAATAAAAGCATTGTTTCCGGTAAAAAAAAAATCTAAAAAAAAAAAATAATCGATTTTCCATTTCTTTACGTTTTGGAACATCCCGACTTTAAAAGAAAATGATCGAGAAAAAATGTGCGTCTGTGCGTCTGTGTGTAGGCGGTCAGCAGAACTCCCGAACAAATTGACCTACGATGTTCACATTTGGTGGGGGTTGGTGGTAACCATGGGACCTACCATTAAGGTTTCCGTCAAAATCCGCCTTGCGCATAAGGTTGAAATCATGAAAAAATAATGTTTTCCAATCAATTGCTAAAAAACGGCTCTTACGATTTTGGTCAAAATCACTGCGGTAATGTCTCTTAAGGTGTTGTAAACATTCTCACCTCCAAAATACCCGTAGAAATGCGATAAAAGAGTACAATTTTGAAAAACGAGTGCTTAGAACACATAGATCTCTACTCTTGAGCATCGCCTATCAACGATTGATTTTCCTCTGTTTTACACATAAGAATGGACAATGTAATGTTTATCGAATGACATAGCCAATTCCGCCATTCTTGGGGAGGGGAGGGGGGCTCTTTTTGCGCCATAATAACATCATATCAAAGTTGAATGCAATAATCAGTATTATACTATTATTGAAAGTTGTGCAATGTTCTTCACCCCTAGTTTAAATTAGTTTTAAAATTTAATGTTTCAAAATTTGGGGTCGCTGAACAAATTTCTAAATATTTTTTTATTCCTCTGTATTCTTTTTTAAGACTGGTGATGATTAGGGGAGAAGAGCAGGAGATTCAAATGTTTTAGACGTTTAGTGATCTATAACTACAATTATTTAGTGATCTCGACAGAAAATAGTCTCAATTTTTCAGCTGGTTCAAGATCAATTTTCATATCAAAAGTAATGGTAAGTTTTGTCTATTAACTTTTGACAACAAAATTGTTACCAAGCTTGCAATCCAGGGGAAATTTTTAAAAATAGCTATCACTAAACTAGTCAAATATGAGAGTTTACTTTTTTAAATAAAATGATTTGAAAACGCCGTTAAATTATGGCAATCCATTTAAAATTTCCAAACAGTAACCAATAATATAGTGTAATTTTGAGTTTTACGATTTTCTACAAATCTTTGTTTTATACACGTTTAAAGTTGGTAACTTTTTAAAGGAAAAAACAAGCAAACTAAAAAAAAAAACTAATTTGAAAGGAGAGTTGCAGTTTGATTATATTTTGTATGTTTCTTTTAGATTTTTAGAGAAAACCTTATCACTATATTAGTTCCAACGCAATTTAAAGTAAAGTTGGAGTGAGATGGGGTGGATGGTTTCGAGCTATAAGTCTAAACATTCAGTTTTTGATTGCTTTTTCTGAAAATTTTTATGCTTGTCTTTTATCTAAAGAAACGAATTGACATATGGAAGTAGTTTCCTAAATAGTCGGTGATAGTTGGTTCGGCAAACCATTAATTTTGTTGACGTTTCTTTCCAACCAGATTTATACAATAAGTTTTTTTTCATGGCAATTTTCCAGATAAGATTTTAAATTTTAAAAACCTTTGCATCTTGTTCGAAAAAGAGCAATTTTTCTTACTAAAAATAACGCACTCTAAGCAATTTATCAGGGTCTCTTTATCCTTCCTATTTAATACAGAAGGGTGCACATTATTCATTTAACGCCATAGTTTGAATTTATGAAAAACATCTGCGCATTTAATACTATTATAATATTAGTTTTATGTATACGCAGCATCGTATGTCAGCAATTCCGTATTTTGACGATAACAAGGAAACTATTAGATTATTCCATCGGCATTGCGAAACTTTATTAAATTATTGGGATCTTCAATTGAAAATACACACCAAACAAAATACAATTTATTACATCGCTATTTATTTTTATTCTCATTCAATTATGAACTCAAACTTAAATACAGCGTCTCCCAGGAGTTAACTCGACAAGCTCATCATTTTAACGGCTAATTCGAGTTGAGCAGCTAGTTATCATTAAATATTTGTTTGCTCCTGTTCACTGGCATGGGGCCATTAGATATAAAGGAGAGACATTTTGAAATAGTTCCAACTAAATAAAAAGAAAGACAGGTCTAATTTGCTGTTGGAGAACTCTTTTAATTTTTGTCGGTATTTTGTGTCTCGTACCACAAGACCACATTTCGGGGAATGGGATGAAAACCGTATGTCTTCCTAGTGAAAGGAGGGCGGAGTTTTGATCCAATGGAAGAACAGCGATGAAAATATAAGAAAGATTTGGGATTGAAGGACATTTTCAGTTTTAACCCTTTATTTGTTGTAGTGGACTTGTATGTCAGTGGCGGCTCATGGGGTACAGCAAGAATACCAGGGCTGCATCTGAAATGTTCGTTTAAGGTATATATTATATACGTTGGGAATCGCAAAAATTTACCCAAACAGGCATTTTTGTTTTTTCATTCTAAAATGTTCTCCAATTCATTATCTTTAAAATGATACCAATAACTTTCTTACAGTTAAAATACTTTTTTAATTACATGCAGTTTCGTAAAGGTCGACGTTTAAAACATATTGGAAAAAAAAAATGTCGAAAACTTTGAACTCAATTTCTGGAGAACTGCTTTTCATTGTTGAGTGAATGTACTCCAACGGTGATATCTTAAGAGTTAATTAACTGATTTTTAAAATTTAAACTGTATAATTTAGATAACATTTCAGAGCACGGGCTCTGCCTGTTCACAAAAATTTTGGTAAAAAATAGAATTTTTTACGTATTTTAGAATATTTTTATTTATGGAAATTTTTTATTTTTCTAGTATTTTTCTTGTTAAATGTTAAAATTTAAAAAATATTTAAGTTATGCATTATATTTTTCTTGAGCCTGTGTATCAATACCTTGTCTTTAATTTCCAGTAAGAAATTTGTTTCAAAATTAGGTATTATTTTATCATCGTTGAAATTAAGCCTTAATTAGTGAATTAAAATTCAATTAATTAAATAAATATTTTATTTTTTTACTTTTTGTTACTGCAAATACATTAAATTTTTTGCTCTTGTAATTCTCACAAAAATTTGACACGCTGGCCATAAGAAATAAAAAAAAAAAAAAATTCCAACGTATATGTATACCTTAAAGTTAAAATTTACTGATTGCTAGTCAACTTTTATTATTTATTTTACTAATTTTCTTAAATGTAGATTAAAATCGCAAACGAAGATGGAATTTCTACGGAAGGTAAAAATATCTCCGATAAATAGTAAACCTGTTGCCACAACTGAGGGACTAAACCCTGTTAGAAGGAACTTCTCCAGGATTAGCAGATACGTGGTCCGCGACTGATTTTTATGCGGACCACCGCGCCGGCAGGACAGATGGGAATCAAGTTTCACGGAATTGACTTTTTTTTAACGTAACTAATTTGTCTAAATTAGTAAGTGGTAACTTTGCAAAATGTTTTTTAAATTCCGAAGAAGCTAAATGAAGAAGCTTTCAGCAAGATAGTTTTCATCAAGAATAAATACAGGAATAACTTAACTGAATCTCATTTGAACAATTTATTAAGATAGGTTGCAACAAATACTGCGACTTTATCTTAAAATAAACTGAACGATTTCGACCGTCATCATTTCACAATTGATATATATACTAAAGCCGGATTTATACGCTACCAGTTCTGGCCGCCAGTTTAGAACGTCAGTTTTGTGACGTCAGGGAAGCGATCGTTGCTCCGTCTATCGGTGATCACTGGAGAGAGCGCACGTGATTGGTTGATCGGAGTCTCCGGCGCCAGTAAATGGAAAATGTTTGGAACCAGTAGCCTGGTGACGTCACTGATTGGCGATTTAAACTAGAACCTCGACTGGTAGCGTGTAAATCCGGCTTAAAACGGGGTAATCTGGAAAGACAGTTTATATATTTTTATGAAAAGTTAGGTCAAGTCACATTGCCACTTTGTAACAAAAGATTCAATTCTTCTTTAGATTTTGATTTACTAATCATGAAAATTATTATTTGTTAAGTATTTGAAAAATATTGTTAAGAATATATAAAAATAATCAAACATCAATTGAGTCTTATTAAGAAAAAAAATCAACATTTGTTTTCAGTTTTATAAAATGCTATATATATATATTGTTAAATCGATACGAATTAAATTTACATATATTGATGTATCCGGCTCCTGAAAAGCTCTAATATAAGTCATACCTCTAAAAATTGGTGACGAATGGTGAACTAAAACTAACGATGATCGAACAAGTACAGACAGAGTTAAAGTTTGAAATAGCTGCACCGTTTCTATGGATACAACTGCTAGTATGGAATCTCCTTCCACGGTTAATGTACATGGTGCCAAATGCAGCCTTTACGAATTTCGCAACTTCAGCTGTACTTGTAAATTCGATGGTTGGTTGGTTGTATTCAGATTATCTGGCGCCGTCAGCAACACGAGGGCTATAATGCACCGAAACTTTCGTCATTAGACAAGCCAACATACATTTACAAACACCCATGCCAAACACGGGACTCGGAACCTCGAGAAGCTAGAACGCTAACCACTCTACCGTTTGGTCGGCAAATTCGATGATTGGATCGTGTGTGAGTGAGTCGGGATATGTGGATGGGAGAGAAAAGAGCATTTCTTAAAATTTCCTTCACCAAACGGAAATAGGAACACTTCAAGTGTTTTTTTGGTACTTCATTACTAAAACTTATAATTGAACCATTTATAACATGGTGCCTCATTATAAGTAAGTTTACAAAAGTTTTTTTTCCAATTTCTTTCTCATATGAGGGACTGAGAAGCAAAGGGTACAACACATTAACGTTTTTTATTTATGTTAAATTCTATGAAAACTAGTGATATCTTCATTTCAGAAGTTAGTATTTGAACAACAAATAATTTTCGTAAAAGTTTATTATAAAAGAGAAACTTTATAGTGTATTTTCTCAAAAGTTAAGAAAAGTCACTTAGAACCCTTTGCTTCTCATAATTTTGTAAATACTGAAAGTGAATTTTGCGTTTGAGTAATTAAAATTCAAACATTTCAATTCATGAATGATTGTGGGGATGCGAGTCACTGTTACACTAATATTTTTTAATACGTCATAAGTCCCATCTTTCTGATTTACTTAAACCGGACATTGAAATTCGCTTCTACGAAGGTTGTTTTTCAATTGTTCGATAGATAAAGCTTATTTCTCTTTATATGCACACATATGAACGATTTTTAATCTTCTAGGCAACCATCTTGATCTTGCATCGTATAATATTGTAAGAAAAATCGTCTGTAAATAATTGTAAATAGTGAGATATTTATTTAAAAGTTCTACGTTTTTTATTCTGTATAAAATTGTAAACACTCGCGTATTTTTTTAACGTTCTATCTTTATAAAATTTAATTTGGAAGCAGCGATAATACCGGTTATAAAAAATTGGCAACACCTAAATAAATCGGGAAATTTCTAGTAATTTCGATCAAGCGATTGGTTAATTGGATTTTGCTAGAAATTTCTGCAGCGAGACTATAAAAGGAAGCCGAAAAATATAATTAGAGCAGCCGAGAATCTGACACTGTTGGAGAAGAATCGGATCTTTGTTTACTGAGCTTGAATTATCGCTGTGTTAGAAGTTGAATGTACCGAAGCTTATATTGAAGCTTGGTAGCAGTTGTTCTGTTGTTCGAAAAAATTTGTGAAGCTTCGAAGGAAGAACAAATTATAGTTTTTATTTAACTGCGTCATCCTTTCCTTTGAGAAAAATTCATAGTAATGTACTTGTCTCTATCAAGCTTCCAAAAAGAAATAAAACTGTGCTGCCATCCAACAATTGAACTTCATAAAAGTGAATTTCATGGTCCCAATGGGTCTCAAAACGTTTAAATTAATACGGAGAAAAAACTGATGGGACTTATAAGTCCCATCAGTAAATAAAGGGTAAGAGTTCATACTAAAAAGGGTCTCTTCAAGTATTAGTTTCAAGATGTACGTTTATTTCAATAGAGGACCGTCCACCTGATGGCTGTGGGCTTAGCACTCTGGCTTCGAATGCCAAAGGTGCTGGGTTCCAATCCCGGGTTAGGCATAGATGTTCTTAGTGGTTCGGAGTCCACGTTAAGCTGTAGGTCGTGGCCGGTGCAATGCTAATTTATTTGGATACGATGTTATACACTAAGGCTGTCATATATCTCCGCGTATTATATCATCATAATTCTTGTTTTGTTGTTGTATGGAAAAAATACTTATTCGACAAACTGTATAAATATTGTATAAATCAGGAACTGCGTATTGAACTCTTTGAGCTACTGTGTTATACTAACTTATACATACCGGGGAACAAATTTTAATTCTGTAACGCGTGCCTTTGTAAATGTAGATCAGTAACTCTGGCCGTTTGTGTACCTATCGAAATAAACGGTTGATGAATCGAAATGAATATTCTTCGGGTTGTGAAGCGTTTATATAAAAATGTAGACAGCGTTCTTAATGAGAAAATGAGAGCGTAGATACAACTTTTGAATGCTGAAAGATACATTAGAATCAATCTAGCCTGCAGATGGTTATTGTTGTCAAAGAAACTCGATACAGATTCTATGCAGAAAGTTGGTTTTTTTTCTGTGGAGTTTGCTTCTGGAGAAAAGAAAATGCACAAATGGATACAATGAAGTTAAACTTTTGTGGATATTTATTAATTAATACGAAAACACATGTTTATGGTAAGACATGTTCCGAAGAAGTTAGATTTTAACTAGCGAAGCTAGTCTGGTTCACAAAGTGGACCAAGGAGAGCATCGGACCTTGTTAAGCTCCGTCAGAAAAAAATGGGAAAACACACATCACTTTTGATACAAGGTTGAATCTCTAAACCACTCACTTTTCCAACCGGAAAGACTCTTGAAGACTCATTAACCGATCGCTACTTAGTAAACAAAACATAGCGCTTTTCCTAAAACAAAGCATGCAACTTTCATTTAACGCTATTTAAAACAATTACGACAAACTTAATGCAATTCTCACGCGTTTTAAAATGTTTCACCGCAAAACGCCTTATTCCCCACCGATAGTCTTCATTAACGAAATTTACCAAATATTGTCTGGAGCATTCCTTCAAAATGATATCGGTTCCCGTTTATTCGATTCGAGCTTCTCATGAAAATTGGGATTCCCTCTGGCCCGGAGGAATTTTGATTAAACTTTTCGTAGTCTTTTCGAGCGAACAATGGAATGTTGGCGCTGCTGGGAAAATGTTGCCCGAAGGGGCAGTGATGGAATCTTAAGGAAACCCATTCTCATGGAAGGTGCTGCAAATCGAGCTCTGCCCTTCTCGCGTCATGAAGGAGAAGATTCTTTCATAACTGCCTATCATTTTAATTTCGAAAACCTTGTGTGTGTGGGGGTAGTTGTGAAGTTTCGATGTGTGGTAATATCGCCAAGTGGACTGAGAACTTCTGGAGGAGGAATTCCTACTCTAATTATTCACACCATTGGGCACAGTTACCAACTTTAGAAAGGGAAATGAGCAAACAATTACCGAAATGCTTTAAAAATATTGACAAATTATTGCTAACTAAATTATAAATGAAAAGCAAATTGATGAATTTATGGTCAAGTTCAAAATTATTATTTTATTTGTTGGCGGGACTTGTATCCGTTCATGGTCGCCGCCAGGAATACTTGAAGGGGGGTGCAAGACTATATTTTTGTCAAAATCATTATTTTTTTTTAATGTTAATTAATAATTAGGTATTATAAATTATACTCTTTGAGAATAGTTAAAAAAATTCAGAGTAATATTTTAGAAAGCGCAACCCTGTTTAAGAAAAAAAAATTAGTAAAATATTAAAAAATATATATACTAACGATTTTTGTTATCATCCAACAAGATCTCAAGGCATTCAAGATACAGTGTTTGGTTGTATTCAGATTATCTGGCGCCGTCAGCAACACGAGGGCTATAATGCGCCGAAACATTTCGTCATTTAACAAACCAACATACATTTACAAACACCCATGCCTACACGGGACTCGAACCCGCAACCTCGCGGTCTAGAAGCCAGCACGCTAACCACTATACCGTTTGGTCGGCTATACAGTGTTTGGAACAGGAACACAAAGATGCAAAAATACAGGAAAAGTAAAAATTTTTATTATTTATTCCAAGTTACGGAAATAGTGAAAAAAAAAAATGAAACTGAGGCTGTATTGGACATGTTCACTTCCAATAATCCTAGACAAAAGGCTCCAGAAAATCATCACGCAAGTAGGTACCAACATAGAAATGAAACAAGAGACTAAAATAATAGAAAAACAAATGCTCATGGTAACATAAAAAGTATAAACGGCATATGTGCTTTTTTTATTTTGAAATTTACACCTTTTCCCACATTTTTTTTTTTTTTTTTAATTTTCAAGAGCCAGGGGGGTGCAAGTTCACCTAGTTGCATCCAACTGGCGGCGCCCATGAGGCCGTTGTTTCTCATGGCATTATATTAACTCAAACGCTTTGATACCCATTGTGACTTTGAAATCAACTTCCATGAAGTTTGTTATTTAATTGTTGGATGGTCTTTGGGAGCTTGACAAGACAAGTATATAAGGACGATGCAAAGTCAAGATGGGTGCCTAGAAGATTGAAAATCGTCCATGTGTTTGCACATAAAGAGAAATATGCTCGCACTGCCATCTAACAACGAACTTCCTAGAAGTGGATTTCAAATTCCCAATGCGTCTCAAAGCGTTAATGAGAGACATGATGGAACAGTAATAAAGGGTTTAACAAATTCAAACTTGGTAGCACTATTACTACCGAATAAAAAATTTTATTCCGTCAACTGAAATCACTAAATATGATGAATAAAGAAACTTTTTACCAGCTCCACCTCTACATAATAATACTCTAGTTTATTTCGTTTCAATTTGACAGCTTGCATTGATAGTACAATCCGAAGTTAGATTGACACATTTTGCACCAGGCTAAGACGCTGTTTATGTAGCTCCCCCCAGATTCAGGAGGGTGGCAGTTGCCATAGAAAAAAAAAATGTTTTAATTTAGAATAGGGGTTGTGCATGCAGGAAATTGGCATCTAAAAATTTAAGAATGCGGCAAATGTAGACGCCTCCTCATGAAATCCCCCTTTGAAAATGAGGTTACTTCCACAGAAAATGGGTATTGTTAAGCAGACAAAGCTAGACTACGTGGCGGGAGCTAACATTGTTATAGACTGATAGTAAGTAGATTTTTAGTCTATTTAACATTTCCTTTGTCAGGAAGAAGGCAGTTATGTTCAGTTCCTCAATAGAGGTTTTCTATCGTGACATAGAAGACAATGAATAAAACCATAAAACAAATATTTTATATCTATAACCGTCGAGGATGAAGAGCAATGAATATCTCGCCTAATTTTATCGAAAAGCTGATCCAAGTTAAAACACAGCTAGCTAGTCTTTTCATGATATTGATACTCTCTAAAAGTAAATATTTCAGCAATAACACCTTGTGGAAAATAGTTTCGTATATCTTGTGAAAGAACGATTAATGCATAATATCACAATTGAAACGTGGAAAAAAAAAAGAAAAAAAAGTGAGATAGCATCTTTTATCTCCAGGATTAACCTATTACTGAAGCATTTAATCATTTTATAAAGAAATATAAAGGAAGTTAGTAAGAAATATTAAAATAAGTTGTGTTTATCGTCTGATAAAACTTGTTATCTCATAAATTACTTAAAAGATAAGTTCGAATTTGCTGCCAATCATACACCAGAAATTAATTTTTTTCGTCAGACTTTTTAAAAACCAGCTGCCTAAAACGTCACAATTTACAAGGGCAATTGGAACAGATTAAAATTTCATAATTTAAAGTTTTCTCCGACGTACAACCATCCTAAAATAATTTTGACTTATTCTTAAAAATAGGAGATTCTTTTATCTATAATTTTGACTACATACAGTAAAATGGGGTGAGAATAGGAACAGCGGGGTGACTCGGAATGGAACTTCACGAAATTACAAAGGAATTATTTTACCCAATTAAAGCAACTTTATTAATTATTCATTTTTTTTTATTTGGCTAACATGTTTGGAATCTTAGAACATAAGTTTGGTAGTGTTTTCAACAGTGTCCTTTTTAAAAAAAAATAATTCTGAAACAGCGTGCACACATTCCAATGAGTTTTTATCTCTCCAAATCTCATCCCGCAATTACTAACATAAACCCGTTAGAGATTTAACTATTATATTTTTAGATGAGTATAAACATCCACAAGAGCATGCCATACTTAATTTAACTTGGTTTTAAACACATTTTATTTTACGAATTTTTATGTTTTGCCTCGTCTTGATTTTGAGATTTGCGGGGTGAATCGGAAAACTTGAAATGTGATATAAAAAAGCTGTTTTTTGGCAAGATTATGTTCCACACAAGATTCAACGACTGAAGAAGCGTCTAATTACTCCCTTCAAGATGGTAATTAAAATTGCAGGCTTGAATAAATGTCAGAAAAGGAGCCTACATGGGAGAAACCCCAATTGTTCCAGTATTTTTTTTCTCTCTAAATGACTTCGTTATTTTAAAGTTATAAAGGAAAAAGCAATCCATATGTATGAAGACTCTATGCGAGCAAAATTTTACACCTACAAGAATATTTCTATATCAGTGTGTTTTACAAAAAGCGCCCATGAATGAGGATATTTTCTGAAACAAATGAGGATGGTTCTTCTTTCTTAAGATATTTTAAGGAATTTGCAGTCATACGGCACGCAAACATAGAATAGATTAAAAAAATATTATAGTTTGAAAGACTATTTGGATAAGTTAGGAGAAGAGTTGATACACTTTCAAACATATGATTTGTTTTGACAATAATTGAAAAAATAAATTTTAATCTGTCATATTAAATGATTTTTTTAAGATAATTTTCTGCTCCTATTCACCACAATGCATTATTACTTTTTTTTTCACCCTGTAAACGTCTAAATAAGATCAGACATAAATTTTAACGTGTGTTTCGATTCATCCCTTTCTGCGGGGTGAATCGGAACACCATGAAAAAATTCAAAATGAATTAAAGTCCTAGTTTTTTCAATATTTTTCGGGTTGATCCTTAAAGAAGAAAGACCCAAGTTTCAATGTCAAAAATATGTTCGTTATCCATCTTATAACACCAGATTTTTACTTTGAAAGTTGAGAAGTGTTCCGATTCACCCCACTTTACGGTACTGTATTAAATCGGTTCAGGAAATTTTTTGCTGTTCAGTTGATATTTTAAATCGCAAAGCAAGATAGATTGCGCTTGATGATTAAGATCGAAACACTGATTCACATTTAGACACCATTTTACTTGTTATTTTTTTTTTCTCCATTATATTGGTGAAAGTTGGTTTACCGATAATAAGGTTGGTTGTTTTCAGATCATCTGGCGTCGTCAGCAACACGAGGGCTATAATGCGCCGAAACATTCGTTATTACCGATAATTAGGACTAACGATTTTAAATCTATGTTGTTTGTTTTGTCATGCACTTCGACATACTCTCGCAGTTCACCTTTTTTCGCGACGTAAAAGCAATAGGAGTACGGCGCTTAAACATCGGTAAACAACATCTGGGCTACTGAGAGTGGTAAGCGAATGTGAACAGGAAATTCAAACATTTGTACCAGGAAAAACCCATGTTATTTTTCAAAGTGGGACCGTAAAAATCTATCGTAAAATTCAAGATGTGCACCTATTTTTTACTTTTAATTACCCATATATTTACACAGAATAGCATTCCCAATTTCTTAAAAATGGTTTAGAAAAAAATTCTGTTTGTGTGTACGTGATCAGCCTACCATGATCATTGATCAACGATTTCATGATCATTAACCTACGATGCTCAAATTTTATGTGCCGGTTAGTGATTACCACGAGACCTACTCTTAAGGTTTTCGTCAAAATCGCACATGCGCATAAGGTTGAAATCAAGTTTTTCAGCAATTGTTTCACGTACAAGAAAGGAAAATGTAATGTTTCTCGAATAACATTGCCAATTTTGCCATTTTGGCGAGGCTTTTTTTTTTGTCTATGTAAGAATTACTGCCAATAATACCACCAAACCGTCTATTTTTATTTGAGTGAAAATACGAAAACTGTAAATAATACCATATCAAATATTAATGCAATGGCCAATATGGCAGTGTAATTGGAAGTTGTGCGATGTTTCGCACCCGTAGTTTAAATTGTAGAGCTTGTATGCAGTGAACTGAACTCGTTCTCTTACTTACTGATACATCGAGTTGCGAGCTAAAAGAGTTCGGGCGACCTCAATGTTCTTCTCGTCAACACATGGAAGTAGAATTACTACGTTTAAAAACACATTAGACACTAGGGTAGTTCGAAAAAAAAAATATTTTTCATTTTTGAAACGCACGAGGTGAAAAAAGTTGTTATACATCGTTAAGTAAAACTGTAAAAAAAATTTGGGAAAAAAATATCTTCCGATCGTGCATTCACCACAAAGTTTGGTTGGTTGTATTCAGATTATCTGGCGCCGTCAGCAACACGAGGGCTATAATGCGCCGAAACATTTCGTCTTTAGACAAGCCAACATACATTTACAAACACCCATGCCAACACGGGACTCGAACCCGCAACCTCGCGGTCCAGAAGCTAGCACGCTAACCACAATACCGTTTGGTCGGCACCACAAAGTTTGGAAAAAATACAAAAAATAACAGTTTTTCCTATTTTTAAAAAAAAAAATTCTAAACGTTATATATTTGAATGGCAATAGTTTGAAATGTGCAGTGAAAGGGTGGTATAACGCAGGAAAACACTATTCTATTCATTAAAAAAAAAAAAAAAAAAAAAAAAAAAACATGTAATAATAATTTAAAATATTCAAAAATAAATTTTTTTGCTGAAAAACTGATTTTTCTATAAAATGGATACTAATGTTATGTCTTACAAATTTTTGTTAACATTATTTTATTTTCTTCAAGCATTCACTTTCAAGTTTTGAATAAATACAAAAAGTACCTTTTTTCCATCAATTTGTAGAATGCCCCAATCACTAAGTTATCGAGGCACATTATATTGTATTGTGTGGAATGAAGTAGATTGAACTTGGAAAAAATCAAATTAGTAATTATTCAATAATAATCGTTCGCGCATATCCTTTGAAACACAGATAAAAACTGTGTTTTGGCTGGTTTCAATCTGGGTGGCCTTTCTCGTGGTGCCTTCTCATTCTTTGAAGCTCATAAACTTACTTGCTTATTCATTGAATCATAGCGCAAATGGCTATGATTGGGACTGCCATTAATACTGGTTGGAAATAATCTGACAGATCAAATTACACGTAGTGGCATATATCCATTACAATGGGTTGGGTTGTATTCAGATTATTTGGCGCCGTCAGCAACACGAGGGCTATAATGCGCCGAAACATTCGTCATTAGACAAGCCAACATACATTTACAAACACCCATGCCAAACACGGGACTCGAACCCGCAACCTCGCGGTCTAGAAGCTAGCACGCTAACCACTATACAGTTTGGTCGGCCCATTACAATGGGATATATGACTCCTATACTTCAATGATTTATCATTCACATGCCTATTTAAATGCGTAGATAATATTACAACAGAAATAACCTTTTTCAGAGGGTTGGTTGGTTGTTTTCAGATTATCTGGCGCCGTCAGCAACACGAGGGCTATAATGCGCCGAAACATTCGTCATTAGACAAGCCAACATACATTTACAAACACCCATGCCAAACACGGGACTCGAACCCGCAACCTCGCGGTCTAGAAGCTAGCACGCTAACCACTATACAGTTTGGTCGGCCCATTACAATGGGATATATGACTCCTATACTTCAATGATTTATCATTCACATGCCTATTTAAATGCGTAGATAATATTACAACAGAAATAACCTTTTTCAGAGGGTTGGTTGGTTGTTTTCAGATTATCTGGCGCCGTCAGCAACACGAGGGCTATAATGCGCCGAAACATTCGTCATTAGACAAGCCAACATACATTTACAAACACCCATGCCAAACACGGGACTCGAACCCGCAACCTCGCGGTCTAGAAGCTAGCACGCTAACCACTATACAGTTTGGTCGGCCCATTACAATGGGATATATGACTCCTATACTTCAATGATTTATCATTCACATGCCTATTTAAATGCGTAGATAATATTACAACAGAAATAACCTTTTTCAGAGGGTTGGTTGGTTGTTTTCAGATTATCTGGCGCCGTCAGCAACACGAGGGCTATAATGCGCCGAAACATTCGTCATTAGACAAGCCAACATACATTTACAAACACCCATGCCAAACACGGGACTCGAACCCGCAACCTCGCGGTCTAGAAGCTAGCACGCTAACCACTATACAGTTTGGTCGGCCCATTACAATGGGATATATGACTCCTATACTTCAATGATTTATCATTCACATGCCTATTTAAATGCGTAGATAATATTACAACAGAAATAACCTTTTTCAGAGGGTTGGTTGGTTGTTTTCAGATTATCTGGCGCCGTCAGCAACACGAGGGCTATAATGCGCCGAAACATTCGTCATTAGACAAGCCAACATACATTTACAAACACCCATGCCAAACACGGGACTCGAACCCGCAACCTCGCGGTCTAGAAGCTAGCACGCTAACCACTATACAGTTTGGTCGGCCCATTACAATGGGATATATGACTCCTATACTTCAATGATTTATCATTCACATGCCTATTTAAATGCGTAGATAATATTACAACAGAAATAACCTTTTTCAGAGGGTTGGTTGGTTGTTTTCAGATTATCTGGCGCCGTCAGTAACACGAGGGCTATAATGCGCCGAAACATTCGTCGTTTGACAAGCCAACATACATTTACAAACACAAATGCCGTACATGGGACTCGAACCCGCAACCTCGCGGTCTAGAAGCTAGCACGCTAACCACTATACCGTTTGATCGGCCATTTTTCAGAGTTAACATAGATAAACAAATTGAAGAACTGTGAAAAATTTCCCCTGACATTTTTTTTTACGTGTTGAATCTTTAATTCCTCAAGTTGGGATTAAAGTAATGAGCACAGATCAGTTATATCTTCTTGATATTATTGCATAAAAAAAAAGTTTTCTGAAGATCATATGAGGCTATTCGACGATATCTCCCTGAACACTGCAAGTTTTAATCTCGGTTACTGAACGAAAGGATTTCTTCTCTCACCCAAAACATTGATTTCGGCAATGATTTTTTTGTACGAAAGGAGAGATGGGTCGTCGGGTTATGAAATCTCGAGAACTTCCCTAGAGATCAGGATTCAGGACTTTATTATCACTGATCACGTGGACATAATTAATTGGAATGCTTATAATAGGACTGGAAAGTAACAAATGAACATTTGTTAGTAAACACTGGCACATTCTAGCTACCATAGCAGTATTGGAGGCAACAGGGGAAGACTGGAAGATTGACTTATTTTGGCCGAGCATAGTTCCAAAATACATGATTCTTCAACAAAAAAAATAACAAGTCAAAACCGCCACATACTTTTGCTTCTCATAAACGCAACATCCCAATTTTAAAACTGTGCATCGACATTTCAAAACCTCTACTGTATTTTATCCAGAATTTAGCGGGATTGGCTAATATTGTTTCCAACGACCGATTCACAGAAATTGCTAGCACGCTAACCACTATACCGTTTGGTCGGCGGACTACTTTGGAAGTAGGACAGGAGATATTCGTCGTTTCGAATGAATTTGACATATTGAAATGTATTACAGTCAACTTGCTATAACTCGAAGTCTCATAAGTCGAATCTTCGTTTATCTCGAAGTTTTCATTAGGTACCAAGAATATGCCTCGATTAGAAAATAATCGTACTGAATAAAAATCTCGGTAACTCGAAGAATTTGGCCAGTCCTTTGAATTTCGAGTCATCTCGAGTTGACTGTAATTGAGATTAGAATCTTAGAGGAGAGATGGGAGGTAGAGGTAGGGAAACCCTAAAGGAAGTGTTCCATGATAAAGTCACGTGACTTTGAAGACCCTCGGCAAATTCTTCTCCCCGCAAAGCTGTCTTAGCATGGGTTTTCAATGGCGATTGCGTAGCCTTGAAAACAAATTTGCTTAAATTTCCATTAAAAAAGGTTGTTTACTGTTGCGTCAACGCCTGTTATGGAAAGCACACATTATAAACTTTCTCAGGATCACCTGGAAAAGTTTTTAGTGCGTTTGTAGCAAAAGTGGATTCAATAATCCTTCAAACAGCACGTCCATTCAAGACAGTGTATAAACAGTTGCTGACACAGATACTGGAAATTCAATTGTTTTAGATAACACTAATATCTTAAATGTCTTATGACAGTAAACCCTCATTTATAAGCACCTAACAAATGTGAGGATGTCATTGCTAATGATGAAGAAGTCTTTACAAGAAAAAATTGCAAAAGAAACATACAGTAATCATTATGTAGTAAGAAATATTAAGATTAGGTTAAAATCATAAGAAAAAATAAGGTGGATTTACAAAGCCTACTTTAGATGCAATAAAATTATGTCGAACTGCGGGGGAAAAAATATTTTTTAAGTGATTGTGATATTAAATTAAAAAATATAATGCATAGGGTAGTCTCTCAAAGTCTTTTTGGTATTGATTCAAATCTTCCATATGTATTTAATCTAATTACTTGCCATGCTATGGACTAATCATCCTTGGAAAATTGGAAAATCATCGAATGTTGTTGATGAAGTCAATTTTATTATGTGAACCTGAAAATAAGACTGTCACTTGGGTAAAACATTCACTGAAAGAATTCAAAGTGGCAGAATTCATCGTATAAAGGCCAAAAATACTTTGTTTTGGGGGCAATAAATGTTAATATATGGTAAAATTGACTTCATTCAACAATGTTTGTTGGCAAAGCAATTAAATACATTTTTACAATTCCAATATATATATATATATGAGTCATAAACTGCATCTGTATACTCTGTCTGAAATTGGTTGGTTGTATTCAGATTATCTGGCGCCGTCAGCAACACGAGGGCTATAATGCGCCGAAACATTCGTCATTAGACAAGCCAACATACATTTACAAACACCCATGTCTAATACGGGACTCGAACCCGCAACCTTGCGGTCTAGAAGCTAGCACGCTAACCACTATAAAGTTTGGTCGTCCTGTCTGAAATTGATTCAATATAATATATGTACTGTTTTATAACAAATACCATGGTAAAAATATACGATTTTTTACCCTTTTCATACTTTATTTTTCATATGATAGATTTTATTTTTTGCTCATCATGCGCAATCTATTATTGGCGAATTTTACTATTTAGCTTTAAAAACTTTCACAAATCAAACATTTTTAGTAAATTCGTATATGTTTATCCGCCAGAATGCATCAATTATTAATGTGTAAGGGAAATTGATGAAAAGTACCAAAACAATAACTGAATGGGAAATTTCACTTGTAATGTAGTTTCTAAGTTCATCTTTTTCACCGTCAGATATATTAATATTGATTACCTACCAAACTACAAACTCGTACTTAAAATTTATTTTGTATAGTGTAAAACTCATATTTTTTTTTTTCGCTAAATGTGGTTGCAAAATTATAACACAAGCTTTTCTACAATATTAAGTATAACAAACATTTAGTACCGGTAAATTAATAAAATTAGAAAAAAAAAGTACTGACATTAAAACAAAAGCTATATAAATGAATTTCAGATATCTCACAGATTTTTATTTTTATTCTTTTGCCAATGTCCTCCAAGAGAGAATGAACGAAATTTTGAATTGATTAAAAAAAATTGTTGATTGGAAGAACGTAAAAATTGCCTAAACACACTGCGCCAAAGATTTTCGCCAAATATGGTAGTTTGAAACCACGTGACTTTGGCTTAACTACGGGGCACCGAAACGCGGGAAGTTAGCATAGCGTTGCTCTCTCTACTATATTTCTCCTCTAAGATTAGAATAGCTTACTTTTCTAAGCTTGCCTTGTTGACATTCTTGTAGAATACGCAAAAAAAAAAAAAAAAAAATCCTTTCGATGACTATATATTCGGTTCTAATTACCGTAGAATCTTGTGATTTGCACCAAAATGTTTTGTTTACGATTTTCTATATGACTGCTGCAAATGTTTTTTCTTTGTGTTTTCTTCTGTATACTAAGTAAATTTAACTCCATCTTTGAAAATTTCAAAATCAAACCCCTATTTTTTCTGTTTTCATTCGATTTAGAATACCTCATTTACCCTAAACACCAAATTTCAGTTCATTATGTTGAGAAACATGTCACTTATGAGCGAAAATGTTTTGACCGATCTTCATGGTAAATTTCTTTAAAGCGGGGAAGAAACGAACGTTTGCATGCTTCAAGAAGTAATATATTACATGGTACCTTAAAGTGCGCTTTTTTACATTTTTACTAAAATATTGAGAACCAAAAGTCAAACTGGAATGAAAAAAGTCTGGAGGGGTTTTTGACCATGATAACTCTAATGAAAGCAAAAAATACATGTTTCTATTTTTAAAAATTTAAAGCTTTTTCATTAATTAATAATTAATTAATAAAACACTGGCACAAAAGTTGATTGCTATTTATGTTTGGGATTTCATAAACTATCGTTTGAAACAAAAATGACTAAAATATATGAATTATTTAAGAATTTATGGCTAAAAGAGTAATTTTTTTCTTTTAAAATTATTTTTTCAATTCTTTGACCTCATTTAAATTAGTAACCAATCATTGGAAAAATTAAGAAATTTGATATTAAGACAAGTTTTTTTTTTTTATTCTAAATCTAAATATGGTATAATATCATGGAGTTGCCATTGAACTTTTCAAAGTTTGGTTCAATTTAAATATGTAGATGACCCCCTTCTGACAATATATATATATATACATACATACAATTATTCAAATCCTTCTACGATTTACAACGGTACTTGACTTCTGTTATTTCATTAATTAGAATACAAGAGATAGCCATCGTTCGGATTTTTTTTTTTGCATACTGCAGGGCCGTAGATAGAGGGGGACCTTTGGACCCTTTCCCCCCCCCCCCGAAATTTTGTTAAATCTTGTTTCACTACTTCCCCTTCTTTTTTGTGTGTAACTTGTTATATGTATTCAATCAAATCTTCAACCATAACCCTCCCTCCCCGAAAATAATCCTCGTTACGGACTAGGCGTACTGTACCAAATACCAGAGTTGTAGCTAAATTGGAACTGGAAGGATTAGTGATGAGTCAGTGAGGGATTAGGCTTTTATAAATAAAGATTATCTAAAATTTCTCTTTCAACCAATTCAATGTTTTACGTCACTTACCTGGAAGATGGCTTAGAGACAAGGCTGAAGATTAAGTAAACATGAGTTTAAATCTTATTCACAAACATAACCTGTTACAAGCAAAGAGATTGAATATTTAGGGATACTTTATGCCATTTGTAAGAAAAATTAAAGGGCAAACAAAATACATTTGAAGGAAATTCTTTCGAAACAGTTTGGTTGTAAAAATTACCAATTAATATTTCCGAGAAGATTAAAGCTCCTCTCAAATTAAAGAATACTCAGAAATAATGATCCAGGAACAGTTATAATCTAAAAGAGATTATGTTCATAATCACCTTCGTGTCTGCTCATTTTCAAAATTGGCTCAAGATTGCGTCCATTCATTGATAAATACCTATCGGCACTACTAATATTATTTGTTTTGTTTATACAGTGGAAATGCAGCCTGACTTGATGCTATATTTCCTTTGTTATATTAAAAGTTAAAAAACTACAACTAATACTTAATCGATTTAAAAAGTGTCTATTTATTTGCAGTTATTAATGCGCAAAATCATTTCGCAAAGAGTGTCATTTAAATTTATTTTATTAATGTTTTACCGATTTGTTTATTTTGCTACTTTTCCCTGAAATGACAAGCGCTAATTTAGCATCTCGATTTACATTTTTCTCACAACTAAGATAATTAATCTTCCATTAATAAATATCAAGGTTTTTTCGTCACGTTTAAAACCTTTCTTTTGGATGTGTCATTTTTATTGGAATCTCAGTTTGCTACCGTATTAAAATTTTGATACGATGCAAGAAAAACCTTCATCTTAGCAGTTTTTAAATGCGTTGTTTTGTCACTGTGTACACATTTTATTATTTTCACAATTAGCAACAACTTCTTCATTGACAATCCTAGGAAATTTTTTTAAGATCATGAACATAAAAATATCTTATGAATGTTCATTTTTCTGATTTAGAAACCTCATCTTTAAAACTAGGGGTGTGGTACATCACGCAACTTTCATTTGCCCTTTAAATTGGTCACTATATTTATATATTTGATGATATTTCATGCTTTGATTGGTGTAATTTACCTACGATTTTATATTCTCATTTATATATATATAAAAAAAAAAAAAATGCCCCTTTTGGAGATATTTTTGGTGCTAACTATTACATTGACAAAATGCAGTTATGTTTTTCGATAAATATTACACTATCCTTTCTTGTAAGTGTAACAGAAGATAAGCAGTCGTTGATGGGCGATGCTCAAAGGAAGAAACCTCTGTTAAAAGACAATCGTTTTTAAACTTTTTACGCTCTTATGGCATTTCTACGCGAATTTTGGAAGTGGGTATAAAAGGCTTTGACAGCGATTTGGATCCGTGTTTTGACAGTATCAGACATTTTCTAAGAATACGTAAAGTAAAGAAATTTTGGATTTACATTCATAGAATTTCGATGAAAATTTTAGCCAACTTAATTTGGCATGGATCCTTCAGAAATAAATTACTATCCTCAATTATTCAGTTATAAATTTCTCATGCAAAGAGCTGCTAAAACGGTATACTGTGCCTAAAATATAGCAACAAAATCGCGATGTAACTTGAAGTTCATGGGAGGAGAGGAGGGGGTCTTTGTAAAGGAAATCTACTCAACATATGCATTCTAGTGAGGGTTAATTGAGTTTTCATATTATTTGACCACTACAAAGAAAACATTCATCCCAAAATATTTACCAACTTCTTTTACCCCAAAACAGAATCAACACATTGTTATCCAGTCTATATGCCAAGTTTCGGTTCGTCTGGATGTCGGCAAGAAAGTTAATTACCTCTCTGAATAATTTGCCTCATCAATCTCAAGAGGAAGTCTTAGTAAGGATCATTCTCTATACTTGTTAGTTACAATCTTCTAACCCAGTGCATTCAGAAACTACTTTGTATAACACCTTGAAATTTGGTTGTATTCAGATTATCTGGGGCCGTCAGCAACACGAGGGCTATAATGCGCCGAAACATTCGTCATTAGACAAGCCAACATACATTTACAAACACCCATGCCGACCAAACGGTATAGTGGTTAACGTGCTGGCTTCTAGACCGCGAGGTTGCGGGTTCGAGTCCCGTGTTGGCATGGATGTTTGTAAATGTATGTTGGTTTGTTAAATGACGAAATGTTTCGGCGCATTATAGCCCTCGTGTTGCTGACGGCGCCAGATAATCTGAATACAACCAACCAAACACCCATGCCTCACACGGGACTCGAACCCGCAACCTCGCGATCTAGAAGCCACTTGAAATTTGGTGAGTAGGTACGAAAATGATCACTTAAAGAAAGACATAAATTTAAAAATTGAAAATAGCGTCTAATATATTTTATAACTGAAATCCTTACGTCAATGTCTATGCAGTATCACCACTTACAATATTCTATTGCTATTCTAAATTTGATTTCATTAAATGAAAACAATTTACGTCATTTCATTAAATGAACTTTTTCGTACCTACTTACCAAATGTGAAAGAGGTTTAATTGAAAGTATTTTGTAAATGCACTGGGCTAGAAGATTGTAACATAACGAGTATAGGGAAGGATTCTTACTAGGACTCTCTCTTAATAAGGAAAGGTTTCAGTATTAAATACTGCCAAATTATTTATGTGTGAATTAAGCTTGGTGTAATAGAACGCGAGTAAAAGCTGACAAGTCTGGCGTAAGACAATAGAAATGTGCGTAAAATATGCCTTTCCTTGACAGCCCAAAAACTTGATAAAGTATTGTCATCGGCAACATGTGTATCTGCCAAGTTTCTAAATTTCAGCTCTCGATTGAACGACGGGAAGTGATTGAAGTGTAATCCAATAGAAGCGTGAGTAAAAGCCGCTTTTTAACGATAGACCAAAACTTGATATGATACATTGTCATCAACATCGAATTTATCTGCCAAGTTTAAGCTCGATTGTATGACGGTAAGTGTGTTAATTAGTCATTTGGTATCTGGCTTTTACTCACGCTTCTATCATCGTTTATAATAGAAGCGCGGGTAAAAGCTGCCTTTTAGTGACAGTGACATCCTTAATATTTCATAAAGTGCACGATCATCGACATCAAATCGATATGTCGAGTTCCAACACGATTGGATAACGGCAAGTTGGTTAATTAATCATCCGAGATCGACAATAGTAGCGTGTGTAAAAGCAGTTTTACTGACAATGATGGTCCCCAAAATCTGATATAATGCATTGCCATCATCATGGAATCTATCTGCCATATCCCAGCTCGATTGGATTACGGCAAGCGGAATGATGTATGGTGGAATCCATTCAACTTAAATGAAACTGTAACATGCAAATACAAGCTTCCAGCTAAACTTCTGAAAGGAGGAAGACAAGATACTATATCTGATATTTGTATCACATGACATGAAAAATACTATTTAGTTACTTTAGATAATCCTAGAATGAACACCGATCGGGTGCAGTCTGATCAGGACAGACTACTGTAAAGTAAAATGACATTCTACCCAGGCGCGTGATCGGCAGCGAATGTGTTAAAGGTAGAATGTTTCAAACTATAATGGGCGTCGTAATCAGATAGTGCAAAATTCGAAAAATTTAAGTCATATGGGAAAATCAAGGAACCTATAATTCTTCAAATACAACAATCAGTTTTTAAAGCGGGTGTTATTTTTAATAACCATCCCATCTAGCGATTTTTTTAATTAGCGGTACTTGGTTGAATTTAATATTTTATAGTACAAGAGCTACATAATGGCTATACTTCGCCTGAACATCGTTACTGCAAGGTCCTAAGAGCAGACAGTGTAAATCCAGGTACCTACTCGGAAGTCTTTCAAGGGCTTACCCTCATTTGCGTCTCGAATGGGAGAAAATCCGGTTAACACTTGACGATAAACGATACGAAACTGTATGTTACAGGGGCATCAAAAGAAAGTAGATTATTATCTAGTTTATTAACCAACCATTTCACTGGATTTCGTGCCATGGATCAGAATGAAAACTTGAATGTTTATTAAAATATTGTGTTTATTGATTTCAATTATCAAAAACGTAATATTCACAATTTATCAAATCATAATTGGAGACTTATTTTATAGCACTTATGTTTAAAATGTCTTTTCTATTTTTGCTGATTATACGATCAGCTAACGCATAAGAAATTACAAGTTTTACTGATGTTAAACCCAGACAGCAATTGGTAGTAAAATAGCACTAAAAGAGAGAGAAAGGCATGCTTTAAAAATTTTATGACATTTTCCTAAAAAAAAACATTTAAAATGTAAAATTGTGTTTTTTGCCGCAACTTTTACAAAGGTTCCCACTGAAATAATATTGAAAATAAATGACTTTTCAAGGACTTTTAAGTACCAAAATAATATTAAGAACCTTTGAAAATTTGTTTTTATGCATCAGGACTTTAATGTGTGACTTTACAGCTGTTTTGCCCAGAGCATTAATATAAAAAAAATTCACGCACAATTTGCATTTTGCCTTATAAACACTTTGATGATGGTCTTGGTTTGTTGGTTCGCAAAACGTAAACACTAATTACACGTGTTCGTTTCACAGAATACAGTCTGTAACTAAATCCATTCGATTGCTACAACACCAATCATCAAATACGAATCAAACGATGTGCAAGTTGATGCATGCTAATCCGTACCGCATCAAAACATACCAAAAAACTACGGTGCGGATAAAAATTAAGGACTTTTAAGGACCTATAAGAATTTCCAAGTACTTTTAAGGCCTGAAGAACCAGTTAAAGTATATTAAGCACTTTTAATGACAGTGGGATCCCTGTTTTATAACTTTCCCACATCAGATATAAGTTATTAAACTTTTATTGGTTTTGAAACATCACTCGTAGACTTATTTGGTATTGCACATTTCCAAGTCAAAGCTTATTTGATGCCACACGATTCTTAAGTTTATGAATAACTATTGAATGATTTATTCATACGTCCACATAATTTGTATTTATTGTACCAGTGAAAGGAAAAAGTTATTATTTATTGGCATTTATCAATTGATGTCTTACCTTTGAATAAACTGAAGACATTCATTCGGTGATGTGTTCAATCAACCGTCTCTGTACCCATGCTGTTTCGTCCGGCTTCTCTCACCGCCAATTCGACCATCATTCCAGCTTGTCATTTGCAGACAGGAAGAACCGCGATTGCAGGCAAGAATCAGATTGCGGAATTCGAATCATTCTGCAACCTCCCTTGGCATCGTCTGCGAAGGATGTTTGAGGAGAGAAGAGAGGATCTTCCGTTCTTTTCCTTGTGGCGTGTTCCATGGGTCACGTGATGTGGGCATCCCGACGCGCCACCTACCGGAGAGAGAGAGGGAGACAGGGCAACCAATCGAATTCTTCCAAACGATTGGGTCTGCGCTGTTCGGAAGCTATGGGAAATAATTCTGGAGGTAGTAGGCAATTCCAAAAAGGACAGATCGCAAATAGATTAGATTTGGGGATCGCTTTTGGAATGGCAATTTCTGTTCGCGTTGTTGTCTTTGGATTATCGTCACAAGTTTGCTTCTAAATATTCTTGAGTATAGTTTCTTAATGGATTTGTTGTACTTGTGAGTTAAACTATCGCGATGATTATGCAGAACTTGGCGAACAAAGCCATTCTTAACATGGTAGACCAAAACATTAAACGTCCAGCATCCCCTTGAAGATTCGATGTTTTTTCAAAGTAGATACGATAGCGATTGTGATAGATAGGTACAAGTCGATTAGGTGGAGTTTTCCAGGATTTTTTACTTACGAGATGAACATGCGGGCCACTCTCTCCTTGAAAGACTACCAGGGTGGCATTTTTCACTTGACTACTCTCAGTCATTGTGATCATGTTATAACGATATTCTATTGCAATAGAGTCCTCGTGAAGTTTTTGCGTCAGAAAACGTCCAGTGCAACCAACCATTAACAGAACATTGCAGTGTACAGTAAATCATTTAGATAAAGTTTTATAAATCTAACTTGTAGTGGCCGACCAAACGGTATAGTGGTTAGCGTGCTGGCTTCTAGACCGCGAGGTTGCGGGTTCGAGTCCCGTGTAGGCATGGGTGTTTGTAAATGTATGTTGGTTTGTTAAATGACGAAATGTTTCGGCGCATTATAGCCCTCGTGTTGCTGACGGCGCCAGATAATCTGAATACAACCAACCAACCAACTAACTTGTAGTGAGTTTTGCAAACTTTAACGTGAAATTCAAGTAGAAAGCACATCCAATACTAATTTGTTTTTCATTAAACATAACTATAAATTAAATTAAGGAAGTTATTAAGCATTCTTCAAAAATACAATATCATTTGTGTGTAGTCAATAGTATTAGTATCATTCTTAGATCCAGAAAACGCCTCCAATGTCTTCAAAGGACAATAGAGAGAGGGAGTGGGGGGGGGGAGCAAAGAAAGAAAAAAAAACTGTATAAAAGGAAAAGAGAATAACATGATTGTGAAGAGCAAAATCTAAATTGAGCATTGATAAATTATAAATTTGCATTGAAAATAATTGAATCAAATTACGAACTTTTGATGATAAATTGTAGAAAGGTTCTTATTACCTCATCTCTTAAAAATAATTTAACTATAGAATAGTGGATAACCATAAAGCAACTTGCTTATCGAAATCAGCGCAATTCACACATAGAAATTTTACACCTATATAAGTTACATATATATTATACCTATAGCATTCAGTACCTATAGAAATCGGTACATTTTACAGATAGAAATTAGTGCATTTTACACATAGAAATCAGTGTATTTTAAAAGTAGAAATCAGTGTAATTTGTTTATAGATATCAATATAATTTATATTTATTAGTGCAATCAACTGGCAATATTTATTGCAAGGATTCCAATATCAGGGATACACTGATTAATGAATTAGAACCTTGTAAATATTTAAACAACTGCTGATAACGCGTATGATTAGCTAAAGTTCTAGTTTTTGCTGGCTGATTCGTAATTGAACTTTTAGTATAATATGTCAAAAAATTATATCACATACAATAAAGCAGAGGAAGAATAGCGACAGACCTTTCACCGTTAAAAAGAGGTCTTATTTGGTTCAGCTTTAGCTACGGTTACTAACACACATACTCTTGCTCGCATGCTACAGGGATTGAATCCCAGAATGCATGTTCGCGGTGTTTCGGCATACACGTTAAACTATAGATCTCGGCCTGATTAACCGTCATTATACACAAAAATGGGACCTTGAGCGTACAAACAAGCTAAGACACAATAACTGCCTGGAATCTCAAAAACTGGGATTTCGGACTTTTTAAAAAGCTGGAAATGAAACTCATGGAAGAGTCAAAAATTGTTTTATCCGCGTCTTCTTAAGCTTGTGTATAAAAAAACCCTAAATATATTTATTGTGCATCCATCGGCAAAAACTAGAACTTCGGAGAAATATCAATTTCTGCACATGATGACCTGCCATATATGCAAATTTTACTGTTCCAATATCCTTGATGTAAAAATGATATAACTCAAAATTCTTTATTTTGATAAATTCTTATAAAGACTGTTTGTTGAACGTCACAAGTGCCAAAATATGCATTAATTTTTTTTAATTTTTTTTTTTCGATTTAGGTTTTTTTTTTTTTAAGCTACTTAATAACGACAGTAAACTGAGGAATAATACACCAATAGAGAATCACATAATTTTTTTTTCTTGCTTTAAATCGACTGCAAATAGTCTTAAATCAAATAAAAATCACTTTTCACACTTTCTGTCAACTGTTTTATTTTCAATTTAAATTTTAAAATAGCTAGTTTTGATATCAAGCTGAAACCGGAAATCATTCTGTAGAGTGGCGTGCTATGAGTGCCTTATCCATTTGTAAACATGTCATTTGCCGACATTTTTAAAAATTTCCAATTGGGCAGTGTAAAGCACATCCTAACCGAAAGCTTTGGTGTATTGCAATGAATAGAATAGGAATAAAAAGAAAAATCCTCCGTTATCAGAGGAAATTAGTTTTGAGATGAGAACTTTTCTACTTTTTTTCATTTACTTGTGATACAGTCAATCAGAGTAACATTGAATTACATTTTCAGTATTTTCTTCTTCCCCACTTATGTTTCAATAATATTTTCAGAACTAATGGCATAAAATGGAAGAATAAACCTTAAATTATATTTTAATTTACAATATTTAGTAAATGATGAAAGCACCAAATAATAGGAAAATAACCCGGTGTCGGTAACTTTGAACCACTATCAGAAGTTTCATATAAAATACCTCTTTTCATTCAATCTCGGGGTTCAGACTACTTTGAGCGTGTAAAATTAAGTTTCTAAGCATCATTAGCTGCAGTTATCAATGCCATAAAGTTTGGATGTTTTAAATAACACCACAAAGAATATATTAGGTAGGAACAGTGGATGACGAATCACATGAATATAATGCAAAAAACCTATTTATTATTCAGTTTAAACATACAAATATAGGGAAAGAACAATCATTAGTTCATTCACTTAAATGTAAAATCATTTTATCAATTAAAAATTGAAAAGATAAATAGAAATAAAAAAAACTGATAGGCCGCCCTTATGCTATTAGTTAAGTACTATGGTGTTTGCAAATCACAATGTGGCACAAATACACATATTCTATTCTTAATGTTAGAAATAGTATGATAATATAAAAACAAAGTTCAAACTTCATAAAATGTCACTTTGCCATTCTTTAGATTAATAGTTTTGCATCAAAGAAAGAATCATTGATCTGGAAACCTTCTCGTGTTCTAGCTGGATTGGTTGGTTTGTAGGCTCAAAGACCTATTTTTATACACAGTAACGGCTAATCAGGACTAGACATACAGCTTAACGTGGATTCCGAACCACAACGAACATCCATGCCTAATCCGGGATTCTAACCCGGCACCTGTGTTCTAGGTGGACTAATAATTTTTGGTGATAATTTTTTAAACAAGCCTAATTTTTCTTACCACAGATCACCATTAATATTGGGCCATTTTCAATATGCTCAAGATTTCTTCATGAACCACCAAATATCACGTTGTCTCTTAAGTCAATTTGGTCTAGGTACATTTCTCCATCATATTGAATAATTAGGCGGTTGTAAACTTTGATTATGCGATAACCAAAATCTAAAATACGTGCATGCTATGTGTATAAAATTCCTCTGCCTCAATGATATGTTTAGCAACCGCTACTTGAACAATCTCTAATTTTGTAGTAACATTCTCCACAACAATTTTAGCAGTATAAATCTCTATCATGTCCTAATTGTCCAACTTACATCTCTTCTGAAAATGACAGTGTTGTACATACACTGTCACATGCATCATCTAGTTCAGGTTGCTTGGTTTATGCGCTCAACTACCTACAGCTTAACGTGGATTCCGAACCACAACGAACATCCCTGACTAACTCGGGAATCGACATGGGGGCCAGAGCTCTAACCACTCAACCATCAGGTGGGTCATCTAGTTTAGGACTTTTACTCTTGCTGTCTTCCAGGAGTTCATATGGTAGAGTACTTTGGACAATCCCATCATATCCTTGCTCTACATATTCCTTTACCATTTATTTTTTGTGCAGATAAATTTTTCACTTCCTCAACTGAAACGCTTTTTACAGCCATTACAGGTTGACACGTTTCTTTTTTAATTATGTGAACGACTGCTAGATCATTATTTTTAATATATTTAAGTACTTCTTGAATTCACTCCCAATAGTTTCATTTTATTGGATTTTGCATGCAAGGGAAGATTCCGTAAATTAAGTTACATTTGTATGTATATAAATGTATTTAAATGCAACCAAAAATAACTTGGAATAAATTATGAATTATATGTGTTGGGATGTATATATTACACGCTGTCATCAGCCTAACTTTGAACAGGCTCAAAGTTACACTGAATATGTGGAAAAATGATATTGCTTTGGTTTTTTGCTTTTAATCAAATGTTTGTAAATACCATCAGCTACTAACAATTTCACTTTCTTCAGAAAATTATATAGCAGATAAAATGAAAAATTGATACTTACTTGCATAAATTAGTTAATTTACAAACTTGCAAACAGTACTCCAGAAAAACAACTGAATGGCCAAATAAATTATGAAATACTTTGCCAATTCATTTTGTAAACTATAAAGCAAAAAGCCAATTTCACAATCTAGTCAGCAGTTTGCAACAGTGGATCATGAGTAGCTCTTTAAAATCCCAAAAAAAAATAGGAGGTGGCGCAAAGTTACACCTTATGGCTCTAAGTTACCCTGAATTACTGTAATCATGCACTCGCAATAGCTTTCGCATTGCTATTGTATTGCAGCATTATTGGTACACAGCCTTTTAGCCTAGTCGCCAACTTTTCAAAATCTCGCCAACCCATGCACACCTGACTAGGAATTTACCGCTTTTTACTGAAACCGGCTTCTAGGCTCCGATAACCTTCCGGTAGAGTATCGGGCTCATGACCAGAGGGTTGTGGGTTCGGGCCTCCGTCCGCCAAATATCGGTGTGTACCTAATGGGGGCTGGTGCACTTTAAATCTGTCGTGGCCTCAATGTCTTCTCGTTGGTGCGGCGGAGTTGGAGAGAGAGGTTTACACTAGAAGATTTCGATCTCGTATTCTTCTAGATGCTCAAAATTACCAGACGTATTTGGCTGTGTTAAGCACTTTATAAGTGGCAGAAATAGACAGTCGGTAGTTCCAAACAAACCAAACCGGCTTCCATACTTATAATTCTACAAATTTAAATCACACGAAATACGAAACCACTCAATTATGATTAAGAAATTCTCAAAATTATCAAACGAAACGATCAACAAACGAAATCTCGAAGTCAGTGCAGGATTGCGCACGCGCAGTAATAGATCCACGTCATCATCAGGCGCTTGATACGTCACGACCGTTTTTGATTGCATAATGTTTCCGGCTGTTTTTAGAAATTTTAAAATTAATATCATTAAATAATTAATTTGTATAACAGTAGTTTTTACCACATATCCAGATTCCTGATACGTTTTTGCATAAAAAAAGACTCTAATTAAATGAAAATTGAAAATAGGCTGTAGTTCCCCATTACTCGATCAAATGAATTCGCAAATATCCAAAACCCTAAAGCATAAACTTCCAACGGAATAGTGCCGACCAAACGGTATAGTGGTTAGCGTGCTAGCTTCTAGACCGCGAGGTTGCGGGTTCGAGTCCCGTGATAGGCATGGATTTTGTAAATGTATGTTGGCTCGCCTAATGACGAATGTTTCGGCGCATTATAGCCCTCGTGTTGCTGACGGCGCCAGATAATCTGAAAACAACCAAATCCAACGGAATAGCCTCAGAAGATGCCCCCACATGTAATTCCTGTAGCTTTCTGTATTAACCCTTTGCCCTCCAGAGGCGACTCTCACTCACCTCATGATTGGATGCCTCAACTAGAGAAGACCACTAGGTTTGATGCGGAAATTCGATGCAAGGCCAATGACTGTGGTTAGTTTCTTTGAGGTGGATCTGTAACCGCGAACCGATCCGAAAATGGCAGGAAACGTCTCGAGTTTCTGGTTCCTCCACGCGAAAAAGGACTGGAGTGCTAAGGGTTAAGTGAATATCCTGCTTTTAACAACACCAAACATCGACATTTTATTACGAATCATTCATCATTGTCATTGATTTTTAAGTGCATCAACTCATCAAAATCTCTCCTTTTAAAAAAAAAAAAAAAAAAAAAAAAAAAAAAAAAAAAAGCTGGCTTTTATTGTTTGATATAGAATTTTGGCAAATTGATACTTTTATAACTTTGGTTGCTTTTAATTTTTATCTTTAAATATTTTTATACGTAGAATATATACGTAATTGTTTGGGGCAGTATGACCCTAGTGAAGCTCTTGCGCCATAAAATTATAAATCAACCAATCCAACTGAATTGACTAAATTGCCTCAGTCAACCGCACGATGATTATAATTCTGTTACACAAATTATCTGTATATAATTGTAAATAGTGACGTATTTATTTTAAAGTTTTAATTTATTTGAATTTTTTTTTTGTTAATAGCGATAATACAGGTTAGAAAAAAGGTGGAAACATTCAAATCAATCGGTATATTTCAAGGCATTTCCGTCATGTTATTTTTTAACTAGATTTTGCTAGAAAGTTCTGCCGCGAGAGTATAAAAAGAGCCGATGCATGAAATCATGGATCAGTTTAACGTCGAATGTTGTTTTGAAAGAAGCTGAGCGTTGTGTTTACTTTTTGTGTGCCTGAATTATCACTGTATCCGAAGGTGTATGCAACGAAGTCGAAGCTTGTGTTGAAGCTGGGTAGTGAGTCTACTGATGTTCAGAAAAGTTTTGCAAGCCTTCGAAAGAAGCCATTGTTTTAATTCGGTAAAAACTGTTTCATTATTTCTTCTGTGAATATTTCTTAACAATAATAATAGTAATAAAGTTTTAGATTTTAGCCTCAACTAAATAACTTAATTTTGACATCTCTCACTCCACCTGGATTCGATGCCATCTAAAAAGAAGTGGAAGTAAAAAAACACTCCAAACGATATTGAACTCGAGATAAAACGAATTCCAAGATCAAGAATGAAAAGGAACACGACAGGAACCAATGGAATACAAGAACGAAATCCAATTTGCGGTTCGTCTTGGAACAACTCACAAAGTGGCCATTTTATTGGAGAAAATCTGGAATTTGGGGAGCAGATGTTATTATCCGAATAAAGGGGAGGAAAGATGTTTTCGCAAGGAGAGAAGGAAAAGTGTGTTTAGATTGGGATGGCCGCAAGTTGAACTCGTTTTCTGTCGAATTCAATCAATGAAGGGAAACACTATTTTTGTTTCAGTCAGCGACTGATTTACAAATTGAACAAACTATTTCTCCCGCAAATGCGCATATCGCATGAAAAGGTATGCGATATAGGTCCGTATCCGCACTGTGTCACAGGCACAGAAGGTGTATCTGCAACTCATTTCAAAATGAGGAAGAGATGTTTAAAGTTTAAGGAGTGTTGGTACCCGCTATACCGGTAATGTTAATTTGCCATACTTCATGTACCTTTTCTCAGAAAATAATTGACAAAGAAGCCCAATTTGTTTTCAGTGCATTTAGCAGACACTCATAATTCATTTACTTTTTTAAAAAAGAAATTAACATCAAAGCCACTCAAATTTGTCAAAAATCACAAGTTTTTTTTTTTTTTGATGAAATAAGCCAGAACAAAAAATATTTTTTAACTAACAAAAAATCTCATTTCGGTTCAGTACATACAGATATATAAAAGGAATTTGTTGTAAAAATTTTATGTGCCTAGTGTACAGTTTCTGAGACAAACGTACATGAGACCCGTACACATTCCCGTAAAAATTCTATGAAGTTTAAAAACGACTGTCTTTAACACATAGTTCTCTTCCCTTGAGCATCGTTTATCAACGTCCTTTTTTCCCCTCTTCTCTGTTTCACTTACAAGAAAGGATATTGTAAGATGCTCTGCATAATAAGGCCCATAGGATTGCATGTTTTGCTTCGAGTGGCTTGTCTGAGCGACTGAAGTGGTGGCGTGCGTTCCCACTCGAGTGGCTCTGCATAATGAGGCCCATAGGATTGCATGTTTTGCTTCGAGTGGCTTGTCTGAGCGAATGAAGTGGTGGCGTGTGTTCGCTACTCGAGTGGATAGGTATAATAAGGTCATAATAGTTTCTGAGATATACATCTACCACCTGTTATGAATATTTCTATTTTATTTACTTAAACCTTACTGGTGCAATTCTATTTTTAGTGAATTCTCAATGTAAGTAATAAATCTCTGCCAAACAAGCCTATTGCCTATCTATCAAGAGAATAGAAGACTAGGCGCTCGCTATAGAAAACAAGTCTTCTGATTTAGAATAGGGGTGATGAAAGCAGAAAAATAGAGTTCGAAGAGGTCACAATACGGAAGATGAAGAGAGCTTTCTACTGGAATCATCCATGAAAAATGGAGTTAGTCTTGTTTCCTCGGCAACTGACAACGGTAGATAATGTGTCGGGAGCTATTCTTGTAATTGGCACACATTAAATACACATTTGGGGATTTTTGTTTCATTTCAAATTATACCTTAAAAGTTCGTTTTCTGTTCAACCATAACTTCGTAATTCACTATTTTAAAACCATCTTCTTCGAGGTTAAGTCTTGGTTAGTCGAGCGGTTGACAAATGTCCCCCACAATCAATTTCTCAATAGATGGCAGCGTATGATCCAAGCCTTCGTACAGTTTTTTTCCAAGTTATTTTTAAAATATATATATTTTTTTATTTTTACTTTATTCCGTTCAATAATGTTGTATTTTTAATTAAAATAAACACTTACTTTGATATTTTGTCACGAATTTAATGATATACACGACAATCTGAATTTGGAGGACAATTGTCCCCCATGCGACTAACCGCGAAACAAAAGGTCGCTCCTAACCAATGGTTAATTAACACTAGAAAGACTGAAACTTAGTATAGTTATGAATTTTTCCACTGAGGCAATGATGGCACAGTTTTTAAGATAAAAACTACTATTTATTCACTCTTCAAAGGCACAAAAATTATTTGAAGAACAGTACAATTACTATCAGACTTCAACACAAGCTTCAACAAAAACAACTTCAAATACAGCGATTATACAAGCTCACTCTAATAGGTAAACAAAGCGATCAGCTTTCATCGAAGTCCAAAGTCAATCTGAAAACTTTCCCGATCTTCGGTCTTTTCCGAAATTTCCAGCCAATTCGTCGAAAAAGAAACATCTCGAATTCTCGATTGCTTTAGGTGTTGCCACCTTTTTCTAATCTGTATAATCGCTGTTAAGAAATAAAATAAATTACAATAGAATATTAAAATAATACGTCACTATTTACACTATATACAGACAATTTGTGCAACAGTATATACCTATATTGCCCAAAAGCAGTCAAAATGATTGCATTGTGAAAGATTAACTAAGTACAAAAATTTGTATAACACATATATATATACCGAAAATGAAGGCGGGGGAGGTAACTACAATTATTAATAAACGTATTTATATGTTGTACAAAAAGTCACAAAATTCTAAGAAATTGTGTCATTATATACATAATTGTTTTTCTAATTGAAAATAAATAGCAGTCAAAATGAATTCCTTGGGCATTCTAGTGTTTAACGAATTTTCAGTTCTTTAGTTTGTTAACAAGTTTTTATAGTTCCTTTATTTATAATGACGTGAAATCTAGAAAAAAAATGCATGGTTTCCCTTTTAAATTCATGATTATTATAATCGTTTGCTAAAAGGGGGCTTCATAGGGGATGTGGGAGAGATCAATTATCTCACATCCCTTTACGAATATTCGGTCGTTCTAATTTACTTTCGAACATGGTCGCTAATTCTGTGTTCTAATTGGTTGGAACTCCAGAAAGTGTGGCGAATAATAGGACGCGAGATATTCTTTGTTACAAGTGAAAAAAGAAACCAAGAACGCACCGGTCTTAATTGATGGAATCTTTAGAGGTTCCTAATAAGGGAGAAAAAAAAATCGATTTTCTTTGACCCCACAGAGAAAGGAGTCTTTTAAACGAAAGGGATTTTAAAGAATCGAACACAAATTGCAGTTGTTTAAATACTCGGATTACGAGATCAAATTGCTTCCTTTGGAAAAATACTTTGTACTGGTATTTTTTAACGTTCATTGGATTTGGATTAGTTTAAAATCAAACACTTCTTGGATTGACTAATGCTACCTATTTTGAAGTTTTTTTTTTTTTCATATTTCACAATTGATTTTAATTCCTGGCATTCGTTGTTTGGAAATTGAATGTTGTCTTTATAACTAGAATAAGAACTGAGTAGTGATTGAAAACTTATTCTTTAGGTTAAAACAATAACATCTAATTAGCATTTATTCAGTTTTAAAAACTATACCATCAGAAAATGTGACTATATTTCTATAAATAGGGAGAAGGGGAAGGGGGGGGGGATATGTTTTGCGTTTGCACAATTTTTAGGAATAGTCGTGGTAAATATTTGAAAACAAATGTTTACTACTTATCTTATTGAATTTTTGCTCTCTATAAAGTTTTAAGAGTATTTACAATGAAATAATTGATAACTATTTTATTACTTTCAATTACCCATTTGTTCACATAGGGTAATGAAAGTATTAGGTTCAGTAAAAAAAAATGTTTCTATCTTTTCGCATTTCTCTACGTTTATGAACATCACGAATTAAAATCAGTGACTTACAATTTTTTTTTATTTCTGTGAGCCAGTGGTTAACATAACTCCCGAACGGATTGACCTATAATGTTCGAATTTTGTGTATGGGTTAGTGGTGGTCAAAGGACCTGTCATTAAAGTTTTCCTCAATATCCAGCTTCAACACAAGCTTCAATGCATACAACTTCGGATAGAGCAATAATGAAGTCACTAAGAAAGTAAACAACAGTCCCCATCCTTTCAAAGCAGCGTCAAAAACTCGACTGCTCCATCATTTCATGACGCGATCTTATTTATAGGAGCACGAGGGAAAGCGTCCAATACTCGACTGATCCCTCGATTTTTTTTTGCATTTCTCCCTTTTTTGGAACATCCTGATTTCAAAAAAGTGACCTAGAAAGAATGACTGTGTGTTTGTGTGTGTGTCTGTGTGTAAGTGGTCCGCCTAACTCCCGAACAAATTGACCTACGGTGTTCAAATTTAGTGTGCTGGTTGCTGATGGCCCAAGGACTTACCATTAAGGTTTTCATCAAAATCGCGCATGCGCATAGCATAGGGTAACTGTCATTGAAAAAATCATGTTTTTCAATGATTGCTAAAAAACGGCTGTGAGGATTTTGATAAAAATTGCAATGGTAATGCATCTAAGGTGTTCTAAACATCCCCACCTCCGAAATTCTCGTAAAAAGTTAAAAAAAGAGTGCCTTTAACACAGAGCTCTTTGACCTTGAGCATCTCCCATCAACGATTGATTTTTTTGCGTTACACGCTCATGAAAGATCAATGTTATGTCCATCGAATAAAATCCTCAATTTTACTTTTTTTTTTTTTTTTTTTTTTTTGCTTATCTAAAAATTATTACTAAAAATATCGCAAAACTGGCCATTTTTTTAATGAGTGAAAATAAGAAAATGGTAAGTAGCACCATGTCTAATTTATCTCAATGACCAATATTGTATAGCTTAAATGAGAGTTGTGCGATGTTCCACACCCCTAGTTTTATCACTTTTTTATAGTCACACGGCAGAAATTTCTAGCAAATTCCAATCAACCAATCACATGACAGAAACGCCTCGAAATTTCCCAACTGATTCAGATGTGGCCACCTTTTTTTTTAACCTGTATTATCACTGTTAACAAATAAAATTAGAGAGAACATTAAAAGAAATACTTCACTATTTACAATTACATACAGAAAATTTGTGTAACACTACGGCACTATAAGAATTGCGCATAGCTACGTCACATGACAGTCACCGACACAAGATAAAAGCCAAATTTACACTAACTTTAATGTTCTGTAAATCATTTATTTCACAACGTATTTACTAACTTTCTTTTATAGATTTTGTAGGTTGATATTTACAAATATTGTAATAAGGCAAAAATGTTAAAGAAAAAAAAATAATGTTTTTAGTATGTAAGAATATTTTGCAATTAACACAAAACAGTGATTTTCAACACTTAGGTACACTTTTAAAAGAGTCTATTCAATATTCCAATCTAATTTTTGAGTAGAATTTTATATAAAAGTTAGTTCTATATTGATAACCTAAATTTTTTATTTTAAATATGTGTATATTTTGTTTAATATGAATTTTATATAAAAAAAAAAAAAATAAAAAAAAAAAATTCTTCAAGTTCATACAAAACATGTAATTTTTTTTCATAAACATTAAAAGCAATATTGTCTAAAAAAATAGGTTAGCATCGTTAATCGAAATGCTAACTTAATATTAGTAATTTTTAAAAAAAATATTCATAAACTATTTTTTCTAGAAAGTAGTGTACCAAGGTGTTAAAAAGCACTGTTTTGAAATAAATAATAAATAATTAAAAAAGAATAAAAGAAAGAAATAATTTATAGGACATTGAAGTTGGATGAAAATAAAACTTTTACATTTTGCCTTAAGCCGGATTTACACGCTACCAGTCGGGCCTCTAGTTTAGATAGCCAGTTCTGTGACGTCAACTAAACGACCGTTGCGCCGTCTATCGGTGATGACGGGAGAGCCCACGTGATTGGTTGATCGGAGTCGCCGGCGCAAGTGAATAAAAAATGTTTGATTTATTGGAACCAGTAGCATGGTGACGTCACATGACGTCACTGACTGGCGATCTAAAATGGAACCTTGACTAGTAGCGTGTAAATCCGGCTTCAAGTTGGATTTACACGTTACATGTCGTCGTTCCAGTTTTGATCGCCTGTTCTCTGACGTCAGCTAAGCGACCACTGCGTCGTCTGTTAGTGACCACGGGAGAGCTTACGTGATTGTATGATGAGAGTCGCAGGCACCAGTGAATAAAAAAATGTTTCATTTACTGGCGCCAGTAGCCAAGTCGCTTCACATTACGCCACAAACTGGCGATCTTAGTGGTAGCGTGTAAATCCGGCTTTATGACGAATTAAAGTTCCCAGGCGTTTTTAAAGATTGAAATTTTTGAAGGTCACATTTTCTCTGGACTTGCCACTGAAGTATACGAGTAAGTCTTATTTTTAATAAAAAAATTGCGAGAAAAAATGTGCGATTAAATAGTAATTTTCAAAAATGTGGTACATTTTTGGTATTTTTTTATTATTCGAAAGCATCACTAGATATTTTATCTAATGAGCAAAGTAGTTTTTTGTCATATTATAAAATTCAATACGATACATTTTATTTAGACTACAACAGTTTATTAAAGATAACAGCCATCTAGAGAAGAATGCCAATCTTCACTTTTTCATTAAAACATTTCGGGTTGTCAGAAATACTGCAAAAATCGTTTGCTGGATGTACGTGGGGATTATGCATTTGTAATGAATTTTGTGCATGGAGTTATTTGGAACGTGTTTTATTGTTTCCCAAAGTATACAGACTAATTACATTACTCCTTCAATAATAAAGTCGGATTTTCAGTTAATCACAAATTCTCTATTTAATATTTTCTCATCAAATACTTCATAGATTATTTGTTTTGGATGTTTACCATCTATAAAGTTCTCAAAGTCTTTGGTAGTGGGTTGATGACAACATGATCCTGTGCAAACGATTCAATTTATGCAAAACAATTATTCTTCATAGCATTATTAATTTATTAAATTAAAAATATTGCTTTTTTACATTCGCACACTGTTTGGACATACACCTCATTTACATAGTAACTTAAAGAGCATAATTAAGTAATTACTTAAATAGAAATTTATTTTCTATTTATCGTTTTTTTTTAAATGAATATTGAGTCCAACAGTGTAGTACTGCAATCTGGAATTCAATTTGTGAAAGAAATGAGTATTATTTTAAATAATTATTTGTAGTAGAACATTTAACTATGCTTATTATTTCTTCTGCCTTAAATATTTAATGATAAGAATGCTTTTATTTTTTATTTTACTATTTACTGAATGCCAATTAATATCAATGAGAAATTTCAGTTTTTTGCAGAGCACATTGTACTTAAAATAAATTGTGCTTAATAAATATAAACTCAGTTTATTAAAAGTACAACTATCGTAACACATTAATCATATCCTTATTTTAAATTTTCTATTAAAAAGAGAATTAAATAACTTAATTAAAGTTCACTGATAATTATCTTAATTTAACAAATTAACAAGCTAAATCAAGTATTAAAATATTCATTATTAATTTAGCTACGCAATTTTATTAACTTCTCTAGATAGGTATTTGTTCATAATGTGTGATAATTTTGCCTGGTGGTGAAATGGTTGTTTAATTTATGGCTCACTAAATTTGTGATTTTTTGTACTAAATTTGTGATCATAAGACCTTATCATTAAGATTTTAGTCGAAACTACTCATGCGCATAAGGAAGTTAACGGACACTGAAAGTTTTAAATTTTTCAACAATTGCCAAAAAACGGCCCCAACGATTTTGATCAAACCACTGTAATGTATCTTAAGCCTGATTTACACGCCACCAGTCGGGCCTCCAGTTTATATCGCCAGTTCTGTGACGTCAGCTAGGCGACCGTTGCTCTATCTATCGGTGATCACGGGAGAGCACACTTGATTGGTTGATCGGAGTCGCCGGCGCCTGTAAATGGAAAATGTTTGGTTTACTGGAACCAGTAGGCTGGTGACGTCATATGACGTCACTGACTGGCGATCTAAACTAGAACCTCGACTGGTAGCGTGTAAATCCGGCTTTAAGGTGTTCCAAACAACCCAATATCCGAAATTCCAGTGGAAACATTGTAAAGCAGTAAAATGTTGAAAATTTTTGTCATTTTGGCAGTGTTTTTTCTTTTGCCATTGTAATAATTTTCGACAAAAATATAGCCTATTTGGCCATTTTTTTTTTTTTTTAAATTAATAAAAATATGAAACCAAAAATATTAAATTACACCCATCCATGGCAAATTCAATTGCAGTGACAAGTACTAAAAGTTGTTTTGAAAGTGGTGCCATGTTCCACACCCCTAGATACCATTCAAGTTGAAGCCATTTTGTTGCATGGGCAATTTTAGCATCGTTTACATAAGATATTGGCTTTTAGAGAGACTCTGAACTTTCTTATCCTTGAAGATAGGATAGTTGGTTAATAGATGTGTATAGGATAAGAAATCCACTCGCCAATTTTTTTAATTTAGCGTTATTTTGGAAATTTAATTAAAAAATCTCCTAATTGGCAAAAAAAATTGTCAATTTCTGGTTTGGGGTATATATGCTCTCTTTTTGAACAGAGTGCAGACACAAAATATTTATAAGCTATCAAAACATTCGTGTGGATCAATGAAGTAGGATATTTTTTAAAAATAAATAAAAACAAATATTCGAATCAAAATATTGTTTGGCAGTAGAAAATAAAAAACCCAAAGAAGCTACACGAAGAGTTAGATAAAGAAGTTGCAAAGAAAAAACGTTAAAGTAAATATTTAGCATTTTACATTCATTCTAAATTATTTTCACTAATCGTTGCCTTTTCAGTTGCCTTTTTTACTTAAAAAGTTAAATGAACGAAAAATCTTGTGTTTCCAGACCACTAACCGTTTAAATAATTCCGATAGGACTCAATTGATCCGCAATCAAATATATACTTTTCGGATTGATTCAAATCATTTCAAGTTTCATATTGAATAGAAGGAAAATTTTCTGGCATGACGAACACAATTTTTACATCTTTAGAATATGTCTGTAGTATTAGACGGAAATCTGTCAAAAATCATTGTAGATTTTTTGAAGAATTACCTACTTTCGCAGAAAAAAAATATCGTAGCAACTGATTTATTAGAAAGTCAAAACTTATAGGTAGTTAATGGAAATACCCTAGATTTGTAAAGAATCTGGTTTACTAAAATGGAGTAGGACCACCTTTGGCAAGTAATGATTCACCTGGGAATCGAATCATACAAGTGCTGAGTAGTGTTTACAGGAATATTGTAACATTCTTCATTTCTTTTTAGACATTTTAATCCGCTTCAAAACGGTCTCTTTTACTCAACTTCTCCTTCCATCCACTATTTTTCTTTACTGAGCTTGTCTTGCGTCTGTACACTGTCATGACTTTCGACACTGTATCTAAAGAAACGCCTAAAAGCTGAAACGTTTCGGTCACAGTTGCTTCAGCTTGTCGGACCAAAATCTGTGAGGTCTGATATTTTACGCTTTTGAAAAAAATCCAAAACGTATACAATTGGGTGATCCAAAAGATGTCGAATTTATTATTATTTTTTTTTTTAATTTTTAATTGTGTTACACTCTTAATTTGTTCATTTTATGTAAAAAAAAAAAAATATTGCAAAATTTGAGCCAATAATTTTAATATTTAAGTGTAGCTCAACACCCCAAAAGTTTTGTGTTAGTATATGTTATATTGCAGAAAATAAAAAAAATTCAGGAAAATATTAAATTTTATTTTGTGGAAATTTGTAGCTTTTTGTGAGTTAAAAATAATTATAAAATACTATGACAGTCATAAAACAGTGACATTTAAATAGCAACAGATGTGCAAGTGCCTGTAAAAGTCTGCTTTTTTGCAGTCAGTATAAGTTAGGCGATGTTTTTCCACCACATGCAGCAAGAATTGTAGTTGGTTCTCATTGCTTTATTTCCCCTTAAATTCTTTAATGAGGGCTAAAGCTCTTTCAGCCTTATCATTGACTTCGATTGTTTCTACCATTTTTTTAATCAGCCTGATCCACCTAAATTTCTGGATCCACTTGAAGAATTGTGTCTGGTAGGCTCATTCTTTCAAATACATGTCCATAAACGTTTTGGGCTTGATGTCAGGATGGTTTGCAGGATTGTTTCTTCCATTAACTTCCTTCATAGCCTTTATCATAATTCTATTCAGACAGTGAGGCACTTGATTGTTGGTTGCTTTTCCGAAATAGCAATGAGTTTGGGTAGTGGTGAGGGTGGCGTTACTCTCAAGAACGAATGAAATACCGATCTAATATGTTTGAGCAGCTCAAAATTGAATTTGAGGAACAGGATGCTAAAATAACAATACAGTAACCTATTACAAGACTTAACAAAAAGGTCTCTGTTATCGTATCTGGAAAGGGTCCATCAATTATTATCAGTGGCAAAATTACCATTAACAAACGGAGAAAGTCAAGCTAACTATAGTTTATGCAGTATTGGAGTTTAGCCATTAATGGCAAAATACGTGCAATGCGCTTTGACACAACAAGTGTTAATAGTGGCCAAAGGAATGATACTTGTGTCTTCTATAATTATAAAACAAGCTGTGTGTCTATATGTCTGTGGATCTATAGAAACCTAAACAAAATTGGACTAGAGCTCTGAAATTTTCAACATAAGAAATTTGGCTTTCTAATTTTATGTATGTGAAACAGAATGTTAAAGTTTTAATTAGTTAGTTTTTAATTAATTTTTTAATTAATTTATTTTTTACAAAGTGACTTCAAATCGACATACAGCTCTAAAATTTTCAACATAAGTAGTTTTAGCCTTTTAGTTGGAGTTTTAAAAAACAGAATTTTCAATTTTTATTTAGTTCCTATTTAATTAATTTTTTTAATTAATTAATAAATATTTTACAAAACGATTTCTAATAGGGCTACAGCTCTTAAATTTTCAACATAAGTAGTTTTTGCCTTTTAATTGGACTTTTGAAAAACAGAATATTAAATTTTTATTTGTTTTTTAATAAATTAATTAACAAATATTTTACAAAACGATTTCTAACTGGGCTACATTTCTGAAATTTTCGGCACAAATAGTTTTTGCCTTCTAATTGGACTTTTAACAAAAGAACGTTAAAATTTTAATTTGTTTTCCAATGAATTTTTAATTAATATTTTCAAAAAAAGCTAATTCTAATAGGCCTAGAGCTCTGAAAGTTTCATCATTAGTAGTTTTGACCTTCTAATTTTGCTTTTTACAAACATCACGTGTTACAATATTCTTAAAGGGGTGTTGTATTATAGTTATTAACGTGGAATATTTTTATTGTTTCTCCACAAGGGAGGGGCTTTTAATATAAAGGCTTTACGAAGCAATTAGTGTTTAGTGTGTGAAGCGACCTTATGCTTGCGCAGCAATGAACATTTCAACGAGCAAAGCGAGCTCATGTTTGCATAACAATGAACCTTTCAACGAATTAAGTGAGCCTGTGCTTATGTGGCAATGACTTTTTCAGCGAGCGAAGCGAGGTCGATTTTGTCTTGCTATGAGCCTTCCTGCGAGCGAAGCGTCAAAAATTGGGACCTATACACCAATAACGAATTTCCGCAACGCGTGTCTCACAGCTGGCTAAAATATTTCACATGGTAAAATTTCGTGGCGAAGCACGGGTATTCAGCTAGTACTTGAATAAAATGTGAACAAGAAACTACTTTATTTGACTTGTCAACCAATTCTATAATATAGAAAACAACTTGTTGTTTTGTATACTATGGAATTGGTTATTAATTCAGTTTCTAATAAGTGTTCAGGGTTTTTTTCCGCATCAGAGGTAGAATCTTGCTATTAGCACCAAAATGTTTTGTTTACGATTTTCTATATGTCTGATGCAATTTTTTTTTTTTTTTAGGGGACTGTATGATAGATAAATTCAACTCTATCTTTAAAAATTTCAATACGAACCCCTATTTTTTATATTTTCATTCGATTTAGAATACCTCGTTTACCCTAGATACCGAATTTCATTTTATGATGTTGAGAAAAACGTAACTTATGAGCGAAAATGTTTTGAACGATCTTGACTGTAAATTTCTTTATCGCGGGGAAGAATCGAACGCTTTGCATGCTTCAAGGCGTAATCTATTACGCGGTCCCTTAAAATGAGCTTTTTTACATTTTTGCTAAGATATCGAGAAGCAAAAGTCAAAGTTGAATGAAAAAAATTATGGAGGGATTTCGACTATGATAATTTTAATGTAAGAAAAAAAAAAGTTTCTACTCAAAATTTTTTAAGACTTGTTTTATAAATTAACAATTGATTATTAAAAAACCGTTTAGTACAAAAGTTACATGTTACTTATGTTTGGCGCACTACTTTCAATTACAATATAATACTGACGTGGATTTGTGTCATTTACCGTTTGTATATTTTCATCCTTCATTTGGACAAAATGACCAGTTTGGCGTTATTTTTTGCAATAATTCTGTATGTGTTAAAAAAAAAATAAAAAAAAATGGGATTTTGGTGATATACTTTTCAATAATCCTTTTTATAAGCGAAACTGAGAGCAGAAGAAACAACGATCGTTAATGAGGTATGCTCAAGGAAAGAGGACTCTGTGTTGAAAGCATTCGTTTTTCAACTTTTTACGCCATTGAAACATTTTTACGGGAATTTCGGAAATGGGAATGTTTAGAACAAGAGGCATTACCAAAACGATTTTTATCAAAATCGTTAGAGCCATTTTTAAGCAATCATTGAAAAACATGATTTTTCAATGGCAGCTACCTTATGCGCATGCGCGATTTCGATAAAAACCTTAATGGTAGGTCCCATGACCGCCACTAACCTAGGTTGAACATCGTAGGTCAATTTGTTCGGAAGCTATGCTGACCACAGACACACACACAGACAGAAATTTTTTATAGATCACTTTTTTGAAATTAGGCTGTTCCAAAACGTGGAAAAAGAAAGATTTTTTTTGACTTGTTGCTATACTTTCATTACACTATGTATATGGGTAATTAAAAGTAATTTTTGGATGAAGCCCCTTCAAGAGATGATTACCGAGAAATTTTCAAACTGATTTCAATATTTTTTAGGTGAAATCCCATCTTGTGGAATCAGATTTATGGCACCTGGAGCAATGCACCATTCTCGATGGATGTCAAAATATTGTAATCTTAAAATATGGGTGTTTAGTTGTCAGTTCACCATCAGTTCAAGAGATTAAAAGGAATCGAAAAGAATGTGTATTTGTGAACCTAAAGGCTTGGATGACAGCTACAATAATAATAATTTGATAAAATCTCTATTGCACTATGAAAATATTGATGAAAAAGTATCAAAAGTTGCAACAGAAAAGCTAGCTAATCGTCTTTGAAATTTGTCAAAGGATCTAGCTACCTTAGCGCTTTTTGAAGCCTGAATGAGAAGCTTTTCCTCTATCTAATGCTCTTTTGCCGTTATACCCCTCATGAGGTATTCACTGGATCAGTTGAAAAAGTGAGTGAAAAAATATATTTAATAAAATATTTGTGTTATATACAAAAAAATGTAATTTAATTCTCTGTTAATCAGACGAAACCGTCGTTTCGCCGCCAACCTTAAAAAGGCAGAAACGACAGTAAGTATCTATTCTCTGCACAACTTCCAGCGAAAAAACAGTGATTGAATATTTTCTAGCGTGCTTACGGAACTTCGCATAATTATACAAAAAATACCACAGATTCGTCTCGGTGATATCTTTTGAAAGAAAAAAAAAATGAGTACCTAGGATAAAAAGCAACGGGGGAAAAAAAAATCCAAAACGAAATAAAAAGTCGAGTTCTAGGCCGTTTTTGATGTAAAAATTTAGACAAACGTTTAAATCCAACTAAGCTATTGATTTACAAACGGATTGAAATCTATGATGTGGAATGTTTCGACTTCAAATCCTACGCTGGTTTGAACTTCATTAAATAATTTTTTCTACTTTTAATTAATTTAAACCTACTTTTTTCATTTCATAATTTTGCGATAGATAGAGGTGATCAGCTTGTAATTGAGGTTCAGGTTAAATATGCCAAATCGCCAAATAGGTATGTCATTATTTCGGCGTTAGTTTGGCCGACAAGTTAGGGCAAACGAGAATGAAAGTAATGTTAAAGTATAGACAAAATGAATCGGACTATAATTATATGGTTTATAGCATCTTTAAAATTGAAATAATTTAATTTTTGAAGAGACAAAATTAAAGAGAAATATTTGTTCTCCAAATTGAAAGTGTTATTTGAACTGTATGAAAATATAGAGTGAGTTAACTTTCAAAAACATTTTTTTCGGGAAATATCCGTTAAAAAATATAAATAATCATATTTTGTTGCCAGATACTATGGACTGAATAGAAAGTATAAATGTGGTGGTTATGCAAGCTGACGTCACAGTCAATTCAATACTGCCGGTCTAAATGAAACACGCATTGCGATTAGCTAATAGAAAAATTTGCAAAAACTTAATTCGTTTTTAAAGATGTGTTGATGTGTTGATTTTGTTTAATTTCCGTTGTGAAATGAAATCGTAGAATCGTATATCATCAAAATTATAACTGTATAAAGAATTTAAAAATTGTTGCTAAGAAAATATTTTAATTTTTTCAAATATCAATGGGTTATTATATGTGAACCAAAATAGTGCTTGGTATAATCAAAATAATTTCTATTGCAATAAATAGACTATAAAAAACTTGTAATATTTATTTGTAATAATTTACTAGAATACATTTTAATTTGGATTCACGCTCTGGCCTTGCATGTTAAAGGTTCCGGGTCCGATTCCTGGGGCCGACCAAACTGTATAGTGGTTAGCGTGCTAGCTTCTAGACCGCGAGGTTGTGGGTTCGAGTCCCGTGTTAGGCATGGGTGTTTGTAAATGTATGTTGGGTTGTTTAAATGACGAATGTTTCTGCGCATTATAGCCATCGTGTTGCTGACGGTGCCAGATAATCTGAATACAACCAACCTCTTCCTGGGTTAGGTGTGGATGTTCGTTGTGATTCGGAATCCAAGTTAAGCTGTAGCTCCCGGGTTGATTAGTCGTTATTATGCACCAAAACAGGTCGCTGTGCGTACAAACTAACCAATCGAGCTGAAATTTGGCAGACAAGCTCTTTGTTGATGTCAATGTATTTCATTACGTTTTGGGGGTTAAGTTGCCACTAAAACGAAGCTTTTACACAAGTTTCTATTGCTCGTTTGTAGTCGATTTTGGTTACTGCGGTGCGCATTCAACCGGTTTGTCAATTTTCAAGATGATTATGGCATGTAACGTATCGTTGAACTCAGCTTGAAGAATTATGAATATTCATGTTACCATGTGTACCATTGGTGGTACCACTTCTGGTTTGTCAATTTTGAAGATAAATAGGGCATGTTGGGTGTCGTCGGGCTTGTCTTGAAAAATTATGAATGTCTAAGGTACCAGGTATGCTATAGGTGGTACCACTTCCAGTTTATCAATTTTAAAGATAATTATGGTATGTAAGGTATTGTCGAACTCAGTTTGAAGAATTATGCATATTCTTGGTACCAGGTGTGCCATAGGAGGTACCACTTTTGGTTTGTCTATTTTTAAGATAAATACGGTAATGTTTAATATATCATGTACATAATAGGTGGCATTTGACAATTTTTAAGATAAATATGTTATGTTGGATGTCGTTGGACTTATCTTGAAAAATTATGTTTGTTAGTGGTGATATGGATCCCACTTCCGGTGTGTCCAATTTCAAGATAACTCTGGCATGTTGGATGTCGTTGGACTTACAATGAAGAATGAAGAAATTACCTGACATACGTATTAGGGAGGATCGCTATGGAGAAAAATAAATTATTAATAATCAGAATCTACCTATGAGGAAAAGATGTTCTAAGATATAGACATTTGGGGGAAAATAATAATAATAAAAAAAAAAAAAAAAAAAAAAAAAAAAAAAAAAAAATTAACACTGCCACAAGGGGGTTGAATTTTCTAATTTTGGTTTGATATAAGGTTCTTAATTTGGTTTGGTAAGTCACTAAAAATAATTGTTTTTTACAATATATATCATAAAAAAGTGATGATTACTGAATAATTAGTAGTACAATGTGCATTGCATCCTTTTTTGCCCCAACTCTCTCCCACTCCTCTCCCCCCACATTATCGTTGCATAAGCCCTACAATCCTGTAGTGCAGTTGTCAGCGGCTTATGGGCTTGGACGCCTTATCGGTGAGCGCTGTTCTTGTAAAGTAAATTAAATTACAATTTTATTGTGTGACATTTGTTTGTTTGTGTACTTGGACTAATACTGTACTGTGGCGTTGTAACGAAAAGACATGATTTGTCCTATATTTGGGTCAGGCTGTAATATGCCATCACTTATGCTTCCTAAGTACGAAAAACGTATTAAGGTGCGTATATTGGCATTCATAAAGAGAATCAAAGAACAGTGTATTTAAGTACACTTTTCTCCGCTTGTCAATAAATTGCAAGTAAATTAGAAGAGATCTGGAAAAGAGCTTATTGCCAATAAATGACCATTACAACATTTTGAGAAAAATAAGTTTACACCACGACAAATATCGTGCCTTCAAAGCCAGAAAATAAGCTGAAATCTTTCGCAAGTTAATTGATACTTTCTGAAAAAAAAAGACAAGTGTTTGATACATCCACATGTACTTGTAAATACTTTGAAAGTTTCTACTGCAAGAAAGAACGGAATGTATCAATGAATGAGCGAGAATTTTTACTAAATTAAAGAACGCTAACTTTAAGGGACCGTATAGTAGACGACTTTTGGAAAACTATCAAAGATTAATTCAAGGTAAACTAGAGGTGTGGAAAATTGCACAATTACTTTTGCGTTTACTTGCTATTTTTGTATTAATCTTAAACATGACACTATAAATCCAAGTAGTTTCTATGCAATTTTAAACTAATATTTGTATTTTTTAACGTCGTGAAACGCCGCACTGACCGTTCGATTTCTCCCGCTGTGAAGAAGAACCTTAAAAATACCTTTCGTTTTATGGAAATTCTCCCTGAAGATCGGTAAAAAAATGGTTGAAACATTTTCGCTCATAAGTGACGTGTTTTTTAACATATTACATTGAAATTTCGTATACAGAGTAAATGATGTATTCTAAATCGAATGAAATGATAAAAAATAGGGGTTGTATTGAAATTGTCGAAGATAGCGTTACTTTTACTTAGTAAACGGTCCCTTAAGAAAAGAATAAAAATTGCATCAGATATATAGAAAATCGTAAGCAAAACATTTTGGTGCAAACTGTAAGATTCTACGATAATTAGAACCGAAGATATAGCCTTCGTTCTGATTTTTTTTTGGTACTGTACCTAAAGCTTTTTTTCATGTAACCATTTAGTATATGTCCTCTCATTCCAATAAACACTTAAAAGTACCGAAGGCCTGTTTCACTTGAACAAAAATCACTTTGACTTTTTACAGTAAAAAAGGGGAAATACGTAAACTTCATCCCCCTTGTGCAGAGCTTAACCTAGAATTTATTTATTTTACTTTTACCTTAATCAATGTATCTTAGAACATTTTTTCCATAAAGGTAGGTTTTGAAATTCCGAAGAAAAAAAATTCTATTGACTTTGACTTTTTGCTATAAAAAGGTTTAAATACTTAAACTTCACCCGCCTTGTGGCGGTGTTGAACTTAAAATTTAATTTTTTATATTATTTTTCTATTTATGTATATACCATAGAACATCTTTTTCCCACAGGTAGGATTTGAAATTCTGAATTTTATTTTCGATCCACCCTAATACGTATGACTAGGGAGGATAATAAAGCTCTTGTGAGTGACCTGACGTAGGCGTAGATGAAACGGACACATTCAAAATATAGAAGTCGCCAGTGTTTTAAAAAAAAAGTTCTCATATCCCCCCAAAAAACACTTTTGAAAGGTGAAAAAACCAACCTCAAAAACACAAAAAAACTTTCTTGCAATAAAAAAATCATTAACATGATGAAAAATGTCAGCTACAAACACAGTGATATCAAAAAAGGCCAACCTCTAATTACTGTTCTCGGTTGTGACTCGCTTGAGAATGTACGCTTACTTAGTTTATTTTTTAAATTTAAGTTCCACTCCCATAAAAATTTAAGCTGATTGAGGTTGGCGCCTGTCTTAATCACTAACCTTTAAAACCCCCTACACAATAAAAACTTTCCAAAATGCATGTATCAACGAAACAAAAGCTTACCACAAACACTTCGATTTCCTACAATTAAAAAATTCTTAATAAAGATTTAAATTCAAGCGCTTGAATACAATTTCTCTATACTATTTTGAAAATTAAATCTACGTGAATATGAAGATTTACACTATTACAACTACAATCTCATTTGTGTTCAGTTTGCGTCTTTGAAAACAACCTCCCTACAGGACAATGGTGTGAACTTCATCTACATTGAGCTTCCTCTTAATATCATTGAAATGTTCTCAAATTTGAACTGATTTATTTTTTACAACATTGGAACAAAATAAGAGGGTAGGACCCAAAAAATTTCGATCTTCTATATTTTGGACCCCACCCTTGTATATAACCTCACTAAAGCTATCTCTCATTCGTACCACGCTACATACTTTTTATATTAAAAAAAAAACAGGTAGCTATTATTATATATTGATGCTTATGAAGCGCTTTCTTAAATGTAACTTTTATTCACTGGTGTTCCCATTATTTGATAGCCATCTTTAAAACTAAAACAATACTGACATTAAAATACTATAAATCATGACTGAATGTTACTAGTAAAAATTTTACCCAAACCAGGACGATTCCTATTTCATGGTGTTAGGAATCAAAGAATAGCTGTTCTCAAATCGAAATCGAGTAACCTCCTTTCGGAATCAGGCGTCTGTTACGAGGCGATATCTAAAATCCCTGTTGGGAAATATCCCCTCACAAAACATCCATACAAAGCAGAAAGAGGAAACTCCGGCCTTACACCCCTGTCCTCTTTTCACTAAAAAAAAAGAGATTTTCTCTAAGTTTATTTCGGAGCCGTCTATACGGAAAATTCGTCATCAAAATGGAGGAAAGCAATTTCAATAAAAGGAGTTGGATATCACAGATTTCCGGATTTTTTTTTTCTCCTTTTATGTATGGAGAAAGATTTAATTCTTAATACTCCCGGACTTGGAAGACTTCATCGAGAAGTGAAACTAAGTTTTTATCAATGGTAGAAAAGAAAAACAGTTAGTTTCTTTAAAAAAAAACTTTTTTTATGGTAAGGATTTTTTTCCTGCGTCTGACGTTTGGCGAAAAAAAAAAAGTTGACTTTTCTTTTTGTAAAAATACATTTGACGCGAAAAGCGAATATGTCGCCAAGTAATTTTTGTTGCGTTTTGTTTTTGTATGTGCGTTTGGAAGTACGGGGAGAAATATTAATTGGAAGGATTCGGGGAGATTTTTTCTTAAAGGGTTCCAGATTGTCTCTTTGGAAGGAGAATGGTATAGATATAGAATCGGGATGTTTTCTGGGATTGTGTAGCAGGATGATTAAGCCTAAAATCTCAAAACATTTTGAAGCTTATTATAAGTATGGAATTTTTATTTACTTTGTTTCATATATAGGCTTCAGTAACGTTAGTAAATTATAGCAAAAATAAATACTAACGGTGGACCACGAAACTGCTTGGGAATTTAATATATTACTTAGAAGAATTAGTTTTTTAGAGGTTCATCTTAGTTATATATTGTTTGCTGAGATATATAATGAAACCTGATTTGGAAAGCTGATCTCCGTACAGCTGGTGTCAGTCCATTTGTGTTCTATATATGAACAAATAATGAAGGGCTTAAAGAAAACTAGATTTTTATTAAATCAGGAATATATTTATTTATTGCAGTTTAAAATATATAAGTCCTTATATCAGGAGAAGAGATAAACATTACAATTTTGAGTTGACTCATCTGCTACACAAAATACCCTCTACTGCTCTAGGATTTCAAAATAGTTATTCATGCAACTAGTTGAGGAAGTAATACTTTTTCAAATGAGGTCAAATAAGCATTTACCTCGTAAATAACTTTATTTTCTTTTATAATTTCTTGCACTCCTTGCAGTAAAGTATTACTTTCTCAAGTATTTCTGATTAATAATGATCAAATAATATTTAATTTTTTCCACGTTGTTATAAAAATTATTTTTAACTTCGATTTTTGAATAAATAACATAATGTGTAATTGAAAATAAACAATTAATCAGAGGCGGATCTTAGACTTTAAATTCGTGCATTATTTATTAATTTTAGTTTAGCGTAATGGGAGAAAAATAATAGTTAAAAAAGAAAAAAAATACAGAGCGATTTTAAATAGTAAAAAAGTTATTATGCAACTATAGTTCCGAATCTAATACATTTTCAAACGAGGCAAAATGCTTATTTGACGAGTGCGTTAGCAAGTGATTGGTGTTGGCATCCAATTTTAAATATTAAAAACAACTCTCAGCAAAATGTGCGGTAAACTACTTTTCAAAATGTATTTATTAAAAAAGAATGGGGGCCGGATTACTCGTCATTGTGCATAAAAATAGGTCGTTGATCGTATAAACCAACTCAAAATGAATGGGAGTTCATGCACTCACATCCAAATGCCCCTTTATTTATTCGGATTAAAAGAATTTTATTATTTATTTATTAAAACAATTTTGGCAACAGGAAAAAAAAGTTTCTTCCATGATCGGTTTAATGCTATATCCACGCGGTTGGATGACTGTTAGTCGGTTTATTAGTATTCCGTAAAAGATATTTTTTAGTGACAGCCGCTAAAATGTGATAGATTGCATTGTTATCGACATCGAATCTATCTGCCAAGTTTCAGTACCGATTGGATGACTGCATAGTAGTTAGTTAGGCCACCGCCCGCCATTGACAAACATACCCATAAACATTCATACACACAAAATCTAAGTTAATATAAAGGATTAAAAAACTCTAGAGATACCATTCAAATGAGAAGACAATAATCGGGTTTAAAGCAGTTTGTGTTACACCTATCGTGGACCATATAATAAATTTCCCAGTTTACCGAATATAAAGGCGATTATTCCAATGTTGGGTTACTAGTTGAACAAACTAGGCCGTGTGGAAATTCTTTCAATTACACTAAATACTACCATCATAAGGTAAAATGTCATAAATCTCAGACAAATTCAAATGTATGGATTTCGACACTTTTTGATTAATCCTTATAATCTTTTTCTTTCATTGAATGGCTCAAGTTCTTACATCCTTCAAACCTATACAACAATAAAAATGTTATCATTTCAAAGAACAAACCCAAAAGGGTCAAAATATGCAACAGACAGATTTTTTTTCTGTTGCATATTTTAACGCTTTCGCGCAAATAATGTGACAGAATTATTTCTCTATCGATAAATACAAAAAGGGAACATATTAATATGTTTTTAATTGGACATAACTCCTTTAGTTTTGCGCTTCAATTAAAAAAACGCTTGAATGATTAATTTTTTAATATCTTTAAATGTTCATCCTAAAAGATACGGTAAAAAAACTATGGGCGTGGAACATCGCACAACTTTCAATTACACTATAATACTGACGTGGATTTGCGTCGTTTACCGTTATTATAGTTTCATCATTTATTGAGAAAAAATGGCTATTATAGCGATATTTTTTGCAATAAATCTTGTATTAATCTTTAAAAAAAAAAAAAAAAAAAAAAAAAAAAAAGGACTAAATTTGTAATTTTGGCGATGAACTTTATGATAATCCTTATATTATCCTTTATTACATAAGGATTATCGTAAAGTTCATCGCCAAAATCACAAATTTGGATCTGTTTTTTTTTTTTTTTTTTTTTTTTTTTTTTTTTTTTTTTAAAAGATCCATACAAGAGTTATCGCATAAAATATTGCCGTACGGAGAAGAAAAAACGATGGTTGATGATGTATGCTAAAGGAAAGAGAACTCTGTGTTGAAGGCATTCGTTTTTCAATTTTTTACACCATTAAAGCATTTTTACGGGAATTTCGGAGGTGGGGATGTTTAGAACACCTCAAGAGCCATTAGCACAGCGATTTTATCAAAATCGTTGAAGCAGTTTTTTAGCAATCATTGAAAAACAAGATTTTTTCAATGGCAGCTACCTTATGCGCATGCGTGATTTTGACGAAAACCTTAATGGTAGGTCCCATGCCCACCAGCAACCCTCATACCAAACTTGAACATCGTAGGTCAATTTGATCGGGAGTTATGCTGCCCACAGACAGATATTTTCTATAGATCACTTTTTTGGAATCAGGATGTTCCAAAACGTGGGGAAATGCAAAAAATGTGAAAATTTTGTCTTATGCTTTCCCGAATCTTATACTGTCCTTACCCTAGGTATACATGCCGACTAAACTGTATAGTGGTTAGCGTGATGGCTTCTAGACTGCGAGGCTGCGAGTTCGAGTCCCGTGTAAAGCATGGGTGATTGTAAATGTATGTTGTCTTGTGAAATAGCGAATGTTTCGGCGCATTATAGCCTTCGGGTTGCTGACGGCCCCAGATAATCTGAAAACAACCAACCCTATCTATAATAATAAAACAAGCTATCTGTCTGTCTGTGGCTCTGTGGATCTATAGAAACCTGTTTAAAATTGGAGTAGAGCTCTGAAATTTTAGGCATAAGTAGTTTTGGACATTTAATCGGACTTTTAAAAAACAGAATTTTAAACATTTATTTTGTTCTTTTTTATTAATTTTTTTAATTAATTAATAAACATTTTACAAAACGATTACTAATAGGGCAACAGCTCTGAAATTTTCAACATAAGTAGTTTTGGACTTTTAATCAGACTTTTAAAAAACAGAATTTTAAATATTTATTTTGTTCTTTTTTAATTATTTTTTTTAATTAATTAATAAACATTTTACAAAACGATTACTAATAGGGCAACAGCTCTGAAATTTTCAACATAAGTAGTTTTGGACATTTAATCGGACTTTTAAAAAACAGAATTTTAAACATTTATTTTGTTCTTTTTTAATTATTTTTTTTAATTAATTAATAAACATTTTACAAAACGATTACTAATAGGGCAACAGCTCTGAAATTTTCAACATAAGTAGTTTTGGACTTTTAATCAGACTTTTAAAAAACAGAATTTTAAATATTTATTTTGTTCTTTTTTAATTATTTTTTTTAATTAATTAATAAACATTTTACAAAACGATTACTAATAGGGCAACAGCTCTGAAATTTTCAACATAAGTAGTTTTGGACATTTAATCGGACTTTTAAAAAACAGAATTTTAAACATTTATTTTGTTCTTTTTTAATTATTTTTTTGAATTAATTAATAAACATTTTACAAAACGATTACTAATAGGGCAACAGTTCTGAAATTTTCAACATAAGTAGTTTTGGACTTTTAATCAGACTTTTAAAAAACAGAATTTTAAATATTTATTTTGTTCTTTTTTAATTATTTTTTTTAATTAATTAATAAACATTTTACAAAACGATTACTAATAGGGCAACAGCTCTGAAATTTTCAACATAAGTAGTTTTGGACATTTAATCGGACTTTTAAAAAACAGAATTTTAAACATTTATTTTGTTCTTTTTTAATTATTTTTTTTAATTAATTAATAAACATTTTACAAAACGATTACTAATAGGGCAACAGCTCTGAAATTTTCAACATAAGTAGTTTTGGACTTTTAATCAGACTTTTAAAAAACAGAATTTTAAATATTTATTTTGTTCTTTTTTAATTATTTGTTTTAATTAATTAATAAACATTTTACAAAACGATTACTAATAGGGCAACAGCTCTGAAATTTTCAACATAAGTAGTTTTGGACATTTAATCGGACTTTTAAAAAACAGAATTTTAAACATTTATTTTGTTCTTTTTTAATTATTTTTTTTAATTAATTAATAAACATTTTACAAAACGATTACTAATAGGGCAACAGCTCTGAAATTTTCAACATAAGTAGTTTTGGACATTTAATCGGACTTTTAAAAAACAGAATTTTAAACATTTATTTTGTTCTTTTTTAATTATTTTTTTTAATTAATTAATAAACATTTTACAAAACGATTACTAATAGGGCAACAGCTCTGAAATTTTCAACATAAGTAGTTTTGGACATTTAATCGGACTTTTAAAAAACAGAATTTTAAACATTTATTTTGTTCTTTTTTAATTATTTTTTTTAATTAATTAATAAACATTTTACAAAACGATTACTAATAGGGCAACAGCTCTGAAATTTTCAACATAAGTAGTTTTGGACTTTTAATCAGACTTTTAAAAAACAGAATTTTAAATATTATTTTGTTATTTTTTAATTAATTTTTTTAATTAATGTTTTTAATTAATTAATTAATTAATTAATTAATTAATTAATTAATTAACATTTCACTAAACGATTACTAATAGGGCAACAGCTCTGAAATTTTCAACATAAGTAGTTTTGGACTTTTAATCAGACTTTTAAAAAACAGAATTTTAAACATTTATTTTGTTCTTTTTTAATTATTTTTTTTAATTAATTAATAAACATTTTACAAAACGATTACTAATAGGGCAACAGCTCTGAAATTTTCAACATAAGTAGTTTTGGACATTTAATCGGACTTTTAAAAAACAGAATTTTAAACATTTATTTTGTTCTTTTTTAATTATTTTTTTTAATTAATTAATAAACATTTTACAAAACGATTACTAATAGGGCAACAACTCTGAAATTTTCAACATAAGTAGTTTTGGACTTTTAATCAAACTTTTAAAAAACAGAATTTTAAATATTTATTTTGTTATTTTTTAATTAATTTTTTTAATTAATTAATTAATTAATTAATTAATTAATTAATTAATTAATTAATTAATTAATTAATTAATTAATTAATTAATTAACATTTCACTAAACGATTACTAATAGGGCAACAGCTCTGAAATTTTCAACATAAGTAGTTTTGGCCTTTTAATTGAACTTTTAAAAAACAGAATTTTAAATTTTTATTTTGTTCTTTTTCAATTAATTTTTTTAATTGATTAATAAACATTTTACGAAACGACTCCTAATAGGGCTACAGCTCTGAAATTTTCAACAAAACTTAACATTTTAATTTGTTTTTTAATTCATTTTTTCACAAAAAGCGACTTCGAATAGGCAGATCTCGGAAAGTTTCAACATAAGTAGTTTTAGCCTCTAATTTTGCTTCCCACAAACACGTGTTAAAATAATCTTAAAGTGTAGTTGTATTATTGTATTAAAGGGGATTTTTTTTTCTTAAAAAGGAGAGGCTTCCAATATTAAGTCATTACGTAGCAATTAGATTTTAGTGAGTGAAGCGAGCTTATGCTTACGCAGCAGTGAACCTTTCTGCGAGCGAAGCGAGCCTATGCTTGCATAGTAGTGAACCTTTTAACGAGTGAAATAAGCGTGTGTTTATGTGTCCATGAACTTTTCAGCGAACGAAGCGAGCTCGATTTTGCGTAGCGATGAACCTTCCTGCGAGCGAAGCGCCAAAAACTGGGTCCTATACACGAATGACAGATTTCCGCAACGCGAGGCCTTACAGCTAGCTAAAATATTGCACATGTTAAAATTTCGTAGCGAAGCACGGGTATTTAGCTAGCGTAAAAATATGGGTAATTGAAAATAATAAACTGGACATTAACACCCTACTTGTTGTTTGGTTTAGTTGTTATAGTATAACATTCAAGAGGAACAAGCACAAATCCCGCTCCATCCATTTATAACTCATCATATTTTGTTCAGAAATTATCGCATTAAATCGTAAGAAAAATACCCCAGTAAGATGCTGGTACACACATAACTAATGTTTCTGTTCGGAACAATTGACGTATGAGTATTCACTTTGGACCACTTATCTATCATTTAATCCTTGCCATCCTCACCTTGACAAAAATGCATAAAACTGTCTTCATATCTCAAAACTGACCACCTCATGGCTGTGGGGTTAACTCTCTGGCCTCGCACGCGAAAGGTGCCGCGTTCGAATCCTGGGTTAGGCACGGATGTTCTTTGTTTTCTGGAATCCACGTTAAGCTGTAGGTCTCGGTCTGATTAGCCGTCATTGTGCATAAATATATGGCTGGTTTGTTCGCTCAACGACCTATCTCAAAACTTTAATGAACAAAAAACTATAATTTTATCATCCACAGTTTAAGGGTAATTTTGTGGTGAGGGCGAATGCTGGTTTGCCGATGTGTGGAACCATGGCACCCAGGGGGGCCATTGAGGGAGGGGGGGGGATGGCATCCCAAAGTGAAATTCAGCACCAGTGGCGTGCTGTGGACCAGAAATTGGCCGCTTGCCCAGGCTTGGAAGGAGTCATTTAATGTAATGCATTATCATGTTGCGTTCTCAGGGGATTTGGAGATCCGCTGCGATTTGTTTAATGTCGGGGTTAAATAAGAGGGTAATTTTCATAATAAGTTATTATCTCGGAGATGAGTCTTAGCTGATATTTTAATCCTCTACCGCAGAGTCGTGTTAGCGAGAGAGGTATGGGTTGGCGAGTATTTTCTTTTTTTAAAGGTTAACTACTAAAGTTCAATGTCCATATAATAAACATACTATATTATTTTCTTCTATTTTTACTTTCAATTATCCATATGTTCACATAGGGTAATGAATTTTTTTTTTTTTTACATTTCTCCACGTTTTGGAATACCCTGATTTTAAAATTGGTCTAGAAAAAATGTATGAGTGTACGTGGTCAGCATAACTCCCAATTAGAGATTGCCGACCAAACGGTATAGTGGTTAGCATGCTAGCTTCTAGACAGCGAGGTTGCGGGTTCCGAGTCCCGTGTTGGCATGGGTGTTTGTAAATGTATGTTGGCTTGTCTAATGACGAATGTTTCGGCGCATTATAGCCCTCGTGTTGCTGGCGGCGCTAGATAATCTGAATACAACCAACCAACCCAATTGGAGATTTATTTAATCTTATATTTATTATAGTGTGTCGTATACTCCATGTTATGCAAATTTGATTGGTATTGCTGGAACCGTAATTGTTGTAAACGGTATGTATATACAGGATTGGATTGTGATGAGAAATAAGGCTTCATATTTGTAACCTTATTAAATTGGTTTTGTTTATGATAATGGGTTGGCTGAGTAATTTGTGGCGTCCTGAGTTTATTGAAATCACCAACACTCCCGGCCGACCAAACGGTATAGTGGTTAGCGTGCTAGCTTCTGGACCGCGAGGTTACGGGTTCGAGTCCCGTGTTGGCATGGGTGTTTGTAAATGTATGTTGGCTTGTCTAATGACGAATGTTTCGGCGCATTATAGCCCTCGTGTTGCTGACGGCGCCAGATAATCTGAATACAACCAACCAACCAACACTCCCGAACAAATTGATCTACGATGTTCAAATTGTATGCGCGCTTTAGTGGCGGCCATGGGACCTACCATTAAGGTTTTCGTCGGTAGAAAAAAATTGCTGTTAAAAAGCTGACAAATAAGGAGATCCTCTCAGATATTTTGTTTAATAAATGATTCCACTACATATCCTTCAGAAAAAAATTGCATTTAAATAATAAATATTTATTTCTCATGTGTTAGTGCTCCAACATTTTCATAATTAATTTATTAAAACACATTCAAGATGAAATAGTAAACCAGTATATAAGGCTTATAAAAAAAAGGGGTTTCCACTCTTTCCTGTAAAAACCTGGAATTGTCAGTGTAAGTAAACCAAGGGAAGAAAAAGAAAATCTACCTAAATTCCAGAAAAAATAGATTAATTCATTTTCTGAGTTTTTTTTATATCAAAAGAATAATATCAAGAATTTATCTGAAAATGATTTTAAAAGCACAAATTAGAGATTACACTTTTAATTACCTCCTACTTAAACTTGTGAATTTTTTTTATTTTTCTTCTGACAAAGTATTTTATTATTACATATTTCATAAATATTAATGGTCAAAATGAATGTCACAAATCAGTTTTGTGTAATTAATACTCTAAACTTTATTTTGCAATGTTCTTATTTCTCAACTAACTGCGAATTTTTTTAATCCATATAGATTTGCTTTGTTTACAAGACGAGAGAGACACACAACATTCCATTTTCAATGAAAATTGGTTTTTATTCCGAATAATTGACATGAATTCTTACTGTTTCAATGAAAATTAACGTTTATATAACATACTAATCAAATTCATCAATTTGTTGCGAAAATGGCACATAGTTAATTGAACTGAGATGAACAGAGCGGTCAAATAAGTAAACAAACAAAACATCCTCTGTAAGATTTGGCGAGTATTGTATGGTGCCAAGAACACTGGATATTGGCGAGCAGATTGTCTTCACAGCGCCAAAACGGTTGAAATGCATATGAGCTGGTGAAGCGCTACCGTCTAGTGTGCTGACGCAGGACAGGACAGCGGACAGGAGGTATTGTAAAAATAGATTGGTCTCCTTCCACACTTCCACGTAATCTCCTTCAGTTTAAAAAGAAACAAAAACGCTTCGATGAAGAGAAAACGTAACGTCGAAAGAGATAGCGTAACGTTCGTTTGGACGATTGAAAACCTAAACGTAGGTTGGAAAGGTGTCATTAAGAGTCCCGCCTTTTTGTCAAGTTCGCTAGATAATACAGAATGGAAAATGAACTTAAATCCACTTGCTGATGACGATAGTTATATTTCTTTGGATCTTACACGATGTGGTTCAGAGGATAATGGAACACAAATTATTACTGCAGATTGCAATCTGTCCATTGTGGACAACAAGGGTTCTACTTTGAAATGGATGGAAACTGAGAATCGTGGATTTAGAAGAGGTCACAGTTGGTTATGCCAGCATTTTGTTAAAAGAAGCGAGGTGTTTGTTTCGAGAAAAATCGATTATTTACCTCTTGACACTTTGACCGTTATCTGTCGATTGTGGAGGAAGTTGAATGCGGAAGCAGAGATACGCTTTTCGCGAACCAGAATCGAGAAAATCAGTTTCGTATGGAGAATCAATAATTTTTGTCATCTAAAGCCTCAGCAGAGAAAAAGTTTGCATGTGAAGACAGTTGATTCAAAAACTCAGTTTTTAACATTCGAGTACGTCGTAGAAAAGAATGGTGAAGTCGAAATCGACGTCAGTTCAACGAAATATCAGAGACTTCATTTTGTATGTTACGTATCATTAATAGATAGTTTTGGAAGAGTATCTAAATGTCAAAGTTTCTGGTATTCTTTTGAGTCCAGGAGGAAAGTTTGGAGTCCAAAAATTTGGCGGTTTTTATCTTTTCTAAACAAAGGTTTTCTATGTAGCAATAAAACCTTGTATTTACCAATGGGCATATTATCAATGCAAGTGGAGTGCTTCTTTTGGACTGGAGATGCAGATAGCAACAATGATAATCAAATTCAGAGTTTCCAAGTAGTTGATGAAATAAAAATTGATAATGTGCAGTATAACTACGAGTCAGGCTGTCGATTCATGCACGACATGCAATGCATGTATGAAGAGGGAATACTCAGTGACTTGATCCTTCGTGCTGGTGGCAAAGAATTTCCTGTTCATAAAAGTCTCCTCAGTGCCAGATCCCCAGTATTCAGGGCCATGTTTACTACTGAAGTGAAGGAAGACGCTGAGATTCCAGATGTGGACGCGGACACTCTCCAGAGGATGTTGCTGTTCGTGTATTTCAACAGAATGGAAGAGAACATGCATTGGGAAAGTGCAATGAATCTGTATTTTGCTGCCGACAAATTTGCAATTGATGAGTTGAAACGCGCAAGCTGTTCGATCTTGAGAGCGGGACTTTGTGCCTCCAACGCTTGTGAAATATTGGTGCATTCTGACTTTCATGAAGATCAGGATTTGAAATCGACCACCAAAGATTTCATAATTGTGAATCATAGCAAAATCATTGGTTCGGAGGATTGGAATAAAATGCTGAAGAACCATATCCACTTAACAGTTGATATTTTTAGTGAACTGTACTTGACGAAAATGAAAAAATGAATTGTGGGTTAAAACTGATTGTAAGTATTGACTCCCTCTTGGAACGTACTTTAAATAGGTACCAAAAATTTTCTGGATTGTTATTGAAGACATTAAAACTCATTGTCTAAATAATTCATTCATTAATTTAAAATAATAATTTCGCAATTTCAATGTTTTCTTTTACATTTTCACTGATTAGAACTCGTGTATTTTTTATAATACAATATTTTTGAAAATTTTTCAATAATTAAAATGTTTTTAAATTAGTAAATTGTATGTTTTAAGATAAAAAGAGATTAAAATTATGTCTACTGGAGATTTACAATTGAATATTTGCAAATAACGTTGCTTTTTTACCTTAAATTGTATTGTATATCTAGGTGCATCACAAAGACCTCGGCCAGATTCGACTTGCACTGTTTTTACTGTCCTTTATAACTGGTTCTAACAATAATATACATAAACCTTTTATAACATAATAAGAACTATAATTCTAACTAATGTACTAACTAACTCACGCAGTTACAATAAGTGTTTTATTTTATAATTTGTAGCAAAAATGTTAGGTGTAGATTGGCGGCACTTAAAAACCGCCAAATCTGTAGCTGCGGTGGCTTTAATACATAACTACCGAAAAATTAAACTCTTCCTTCTTGTAAATAGTAGCGAAAATAATACTTTATCGTGAGGTAGTGTGAAAAATTACTTTCCCGCACGCCTCATGTTCAAATTTTATATGGTTTATAAGTGACAGTATTTTTTATAATCACGTGCAAAAATATATTTCATTTTTTGCATGTGAATCAAAAAATATTGTATGCAACATGTGTGAAATCACTTTTTCAAAGTCGGAAAATAATTTGGCTTGTGCTATCGCACTTATCAAATAAGCATTTTGCCTCATTTGAAAAAGTATTAGTTTCCAAACTAGTTGCAAAAATAACTATTTATGAATTTTAGGTTATAATTAAATTATTTTGTCATCAGAAATTAAAAATTTTACTACACTAAAGATAAAGATTTGACTTAACTATTGATAATTAAATATAATTCATGCCTTAGCTAAATCAAAAGAAAAATAATATTTCAGTTTCCGGAGAAGGTTGGTTGGTTGGAATTAACTTATTGAATTATTGCATTGTCATCGGTCTTCGATAAGTGTGCAGAGTTTGAATCAAATCTGATCGCTCAAAGTAGGGCAAAATCGAGCCAAAAAAAGTCGGTTATAAGCAAACATGCAGGTAAAACTAATAAAAGCGTGTTAAAAAGTGGTCTAGAAAAATGTTTATGTGCCTGTTAATGATCAGCATAACTCCCAAAAATGATTAAGCTGAGATGTTTAATTTTTATGTACTGGTTATTTATGGTCATGAGACCTAGCATTAAGGTTTTCATCAAAATTGCACATGTTTATAAAGTGGGTTCCGGACAAAATCCCGAAAGCCGGAATCCCGACAAGTCAAAATCCCGAATGGTTCGAATTCCCGAACGACCACAATCCCGAATAGGACATAATCCCGAAAGGGACAAAATCCCGACAAGCCATAATTCCTAAAAACGTAAAATCCCTACCTAAAAAAAATCCCTACAAAATCCTTAGATGAACTATTTGTTAATAAAATGACTATTGGTAAATTTTCTATTGAAAACGTACCCATTCTTAAAAGCTTTTCATTATGTTTTTCTGAATAGCTTTATTTTATATTGTTTAGTTTTATTTTCTTCCTTTAATTTTGATTTTAATGCTGCAGAAAAAAAAAAGCTTCAAGAAAAATCCATAATTTTAGTTATACAATAATTACAGTGCAATCATTAAAACAGAATATCCATTATATCATAAGTTTAAAGAAATTAATTCATATTCAGTCATACTTTTAAAAAATTAAATTAAAACAACGTGTTTGAAGAATTGATTACAAAATTATGTGCATTCATGTACAAAAAATATAGATTTTACAATGTATGCAAAAATTGTAAAACGATTACATGCTTTGCAATAGAGGTTTTCAAACTTTTAAATGATGTTATTAAACCTATTCAGTGTCAGCTTGAGATAAAAATTAAAAAGAAGGAAAAGACTCAAAATTAAAATAAAATTTTGAATTAAAATAAAACAATAAGATCAATTAGAAATTTAGAAATGCAATAAAGTAATTTTAAATGAATAAATGAAGATCCCCTTAGAGAGATGGGGGGTTCTGATGTAAAAATATACTTTTTCTGTCTTTTTAACCAACAAAATGGCAATCAATAAAGAATAATTTTTTTGTAAATCAAAATCAGCTGAATTTAGAGCAATACAATTTTACCTTTAAATAATTAATAGTTACTAAATAATACTAATAAATAATTAATAATACTAAAAAGAACGCTTTAATAGAAAAGTGAACTAAAAAGTAGAAAATTTTAAATAAGTTTGAAATAAGAATAGAGTGATTAACAAGAAATATTTATTTTATCGTAAAAAAGCGTGGGGTGCTTTTTAAGATATTTTCATAATGGCTCTACTTTTACCAATATCTGTCATTAAATATTTTCAACAATTGACATCAAGCACCCCACGCTTTTTTACGATAAAATAAATATTTCTTGTTAATCACTCTATTTTTATTTCAAATTTATTTAAAATTATTTCCTACTTTTTAGTTCACTTTTCTATTAAAGCGTATTTTTTAGTTTTTTAAACTATTAATTATTTTCTACTTTTTAGTTTGGTTTTCTATTTATTTTCTACTTTTTAGTTTGGTTTTCTATTTATTTTCTACTTTTTAGTTTGGTTTTCTATTAAAGCGTGTTTTTTAGTTTTTAAACTATTAATTATTTTTTCTGTAAACTCTAATTTTTTTTAGTTAGTGTACAAAACTCTCCAGTTGTTTCTGCAAATAGTCACATGCTTGTCTCAAATTTAAGTCATGTGCATGCCTTAGTACACACCGTATTACTTGGCACAAAACACTACCGTGTCTCTGAATATGAAAAATCACTAATCCTGAAGATCCTGGTAAGGATAATGCGACTAAAAAAAACACGCTTTGTATAACTGTCGTTCAAACGACAAATCTTTCAAACGGCACACCAGGGTTCGATTCCGGAGAAGGTTGGTTGGTTGGAATTTAACGGCGCAAGGGCAACACGAGCTAATCCTTGTGATAAAGCGACAAACGCGCCTGGTAGTTTCCCTTATTGGTCTTGACGCAGACACTCCGGGTCTCAGGAAAACAAATAATCGCTAATCCTGATTATCCTAGTAAGGATAACGGGTCAAACTGCTTAAAATATTGAATTGTCATCGGTCCTTAATAAGTATGCCAAATTTCGAGTTAATCCGACGTTTTGAAGGGGGTCAAAATCATGTTCAAAGATTCCGTTACATACTAACATACATAGGTCTGAAGCTAATAAAAGCGTATTAAAAAGAGATACGTCATGAGAGAGCAGACAAACAAAAACTGGATGTTAAATCATGAAGAGAGGAAAAGATTAATACATTAGGCAATAGGGCTGATACACCTGATAATGCAAGACTAAGATCACAAAGTGACTTTAAAAAATATTGCGAATTGCACGGCATTGTGTATGATTCTAGTTTGTGTTCTTTTAAACCAGAATTTACTGTTCAAGTTCAGTCTGAAATGGTGAATATCAGTAATGAAAATCGAGTAACTAATTCAGAAGAACAAAGTAATGAGTCTATGTATTTTGAAAACTATATGAAGGATATATTTCAAGACGAAATTTATACCGTGGAATTACCAAAGAGCTTTGCAGATACAGTGGGTAAAAAAGTTTCCGTACGAAAGCCAAAGTTACAAATAAATTAGCATAATTTCTACTCTTTTACTTCATATCTTCAGTAACTACTGAAATATGTTTAATTTAGTTATTTAAAATAAGTTTGTAATAAATGTCTGGTTTTACAAAACGCAGCAAGTATTTAAATTGAAATATTTAGGAGATGTTGCTAAGTGCCATGCCAAAAAAGTTTCCATACGTCCTATGAAAATTAATTCTGACGTCTTCCGCAATAGACTTGCAGTAAATTTTTAAAACTGAAGTGTACGCAAGTGTAATGAAGACATGATAGCAGCAATTTTTTAATTTTATCTTGTAGCTGATTGTTTTAAAACGGAGTTAATAAACCTATTCTTGAATTGGTGATTCAGTTATAAAATGTTGGATTACCTATGAAAAAAATTGGCAAAATCTTTAAGATATTGAAGTATATAGTACAATATATTATTGAAAAAGACACCGTGAGCTTCAAACTTTTGAGGATAGAGTTTGATTCGGAAGATCTTCAAAGCTAAAAAGCTTGCATAAAAGAAATATACTACTGTAAGGTTCAATATAATCCTCGAGTAAGTGCACCTGATGTCGCACATGGCTTAAGAATTGATAAAAACATTGAAGACAATTCCCAAGTGACAATTTATGTGCACTGGTTAAGGCATTTTGCTTTGGAATTTCAAGATACACGTACCTAGACTTGCCTACACCAGCAGCTCTCATACACACCCACACCATAACGCCTCCTCCACCGTGCTTGACACTTCAACATAAATTATAAGTTAAAATTTGTTGATTTAGTTTTTTCCTGATCATAACTCGGCCGACCAAATGGTATAGTGGTTAGCGTGCTAGCTTCTAGACCGCGAGGTTGCGGGTTTGAGTCCCGTGTTTGGCATAGGTGTTTGTAAATGTATGTTGGCTTGTCTAATGACGAATGTTTCGGCGCATTATAGCCCTTGTGTTGCTGACTGCGCCAGATAATCTGAAAACAACCAACCTGATCATAACTTGATTATCTGACCCTTGGATATTTAATTTTAATTCATCACTAAAAAAGACTTTGTAAAATCGATGCGCTTTTTTCTGTTACAGGTACTTATATAAGGCTTCTTACGGGCTGTGAGTCCATTCAGACCAGCTTTTTTAATAACATTTCTCACCGTTTGAGATGTCATTTCAATGTTTTTATCAATTTTTAAGCCATGTGCGACTTGAGGTGCACTTATTCGCGGATCATCTTGAACATTGCAATAGAATATTTCTTTTATGAAAGCGTTTTAGCTTTGAAGATCTTCTGGATCGATCTCTATCCTCAAAAGTTTGAAGCTCAGTGTCTTTCAATAATATATTGTACTATATACTTCAATATCTTAAAGATTTTGCCAATTTTTTTCATAGATAATCCAACATTTCATAACTGAATCGCCAATTCAAGAATAGGTTTATTAACTCCGTTTTAAAACAATCAACTACAAGTTAAAATTAAAAAATTGCTGCTATCATGTCTTCATGACACTTGGGTACACTTCTGTTTTAAAAATTTACTGAAAGTCGATTGCGGAAGACGTCAGAATTAATTTTTATAGGACGTACGGAAACTTTTTTGTCATGTCACTTAGCAACATCTCCTAAATATTTCAATTTAAATACTTGCTGCGTTTTGTAAAACAAGACATTTATTATAAACTTATTTTAAATAACTAAATTAAACATATTTCATTAGTTACTGAAGATATGAAGTAAAAGAGTAGAAATTATGCTAATTTATTTGTAACTTTGGCATTCGTACGGAAACTTTTTTTACCCACTGTATACGTTTTTCAATAAATTTAATGTCATAATAATTTTGTAATGGGTATTCATTTGAGCATTGGAAAATTGTTCTAGATATTATAAACTATGTTTTTAATACCATAAATTATAAGATGAATCTTTCAGATGTTTTCAATGGTAATTTAACGGCATATTCAGATGCAAATTGGGGTTGTAGGTTATCAAATCGTCATTCAACGAGTGGCCATATTTTGTTTTTAGTAAATATATCATTTTCTTGGAAGTCTAGAAAGCAGCGTTGTATTGCTTTTAGCACTATGGAGTATGAATTTTTAGCTTTGACTGAATCGGTTCAGGAATTAATCTGGTTTACAAATATTCAAAGAGAAATAAATTTATTAAAAATAGAAATACCAAAGCAGTATTGAGATAATCAATCTGCGATTAATTTCACTAAAAATTCAGTTGATAATTTAAGAACAAAGCATATTGACATCAAGTATCAGTTCATAAGTTGGTTGGTTGTATTCAGATTATCTGGCACCGTCAGCAACACGAGGGATATAATGCGCCGAAACATTCGTCATTAGACAAGCCAACATACATTTACAAACACCCATGCCAACACGGGATTCGAACCCGCAACCTCGCGGCCCAGTTAGAAATCGTTTTGTAAAATATGTGTTAATAATTTAATTAATTAAATAAAAAACAAATAAAATTTCAAAATTCTGTTTTTCAAAAGTCCAATTTGAAGGTCAAAACTACGTATGTTGAAAATTTTAGAGCTTTGGCCTTATTAGAAATTGTTTGTAAAATATTTATAAATTATAACTAATTAAATTTTAACATTCTGTTTTTCAAAAGTCTAATTAGAAGAATAAAACCACTTATGTTGAAAATTTCAGAGCTGTATCTCTATGTGAAGATACTTTGTAAAAATAAATTAATTAAAAAAGCACTAACTAAAATTTTAACATTCTGTTTGACATACATAAAATTAGAAAGCCAAAACTTCCATGTTGAAAATTTCAGAGCTCTACTCCAATTTTAAGTAGGCTTCTATAGATCCACAGACAGACAGACACACAGCTTGTTTTATTATTATAGATTGATTTATTATAGAGTGTCTTACTCCATTTAGCTTCTAGTTGGTTGGTTGTATTCAGATTATCTGGCGCCGTCAGCAACACGAGCGCTATAAGGCGCCGAAACATTCGTCTTTAGACAAGCCAACATACATTTACAAACACCCATGCCTAACACGGGACTCGAACCCGCAACCTCGTGGTCTAGAAGCTAGCACGCTAACCACTATACCGTTTGGTCGGCATGTTAGCTTCTAGACCGAGAGGTTGCGGGTTCGAGTCAAGTGTTAGGCATGGGTGTTTGTAAATGTATGTTGACTTGTCTAATGATGAAAGTTTCGGTGCATTATAGCCCTCGTGTTGCTGACGGCGCCAGATAATCTGAAAACAACCAACCAACCAACTTACTCCATGTTAAGCGAATTTGATGGGTATTGCCGTAACCGTAATTGTTGTAAAAGGTATATAAATACATGATTGGATTGTGATGAGATTAAAGGCTTCACATTTGTAAACTTATGTCATCTTATTAAATTGGTTTTGTTCATGATTATTGGCTGGCTGAGTAATTTGCGACGTCCCGAGTTGATTTTGGTGAGAAATCACCAACACTCTCGAACAAATTGATCTACGATGTTCAAATTGTATGCGCGCTTTAGTGGTGGCCATGGGACCTTTCATTAAGGTTTTCGTCGAAATTGCGCATGCACATAAGGTTGAAATCATGAAAAAATCAGATTTTTCAGCAATTTTTAAAAATTAGATTTTTCAGCAATCTCTAAAAAACGACTCAAATAAGTTTGATTAAAATCTCTGTGGTAATGCCTCTTAAGGTATTCTAATCATTCCCACCTTCAAAATTCCCATATAAAAATGCAAAAAGTTGAAAAAGAAGTGCCTTTAACACAGAGCTCTCTACTCTTGAGCATCGCCTTGAGCAACAATTAATTGGTTTCTGTTTCACCTATAAGAAAGGACAATTTAATGTCTATAAAATTGCCATACAGGCATGTTTTTTTTTGTCTATGTAAAAATTATTGCCAATAATATCACCAAACTGGCCATTTTTAAATAAATGAGTGAAAATGTTAAATAACACCATCAAATTTGAATGATGCAGTGACCCATATTATAGTGTAATTGAAAGTTTTGCGATGTTCCACACCCGTAGTTGGAACTATGAAAAAAAGATAATAACTTTTTGAAATAGGAAAATGCATAAATTTCTATTTTGTAAAAAATTGTCTGTGCAATCTTCCTATATTTTTGAAAAGTACAGAACTAATTATATTCGAGTAATGAACATTTTATTATTATTTTTTTACTCCCAAAAAATAAGGCATCTTCAAGTTTGTTCGCAATCGACTGAATCAATTTGATCCCAGTTGTACCAGGCAATGCCGAGCACTTTGATAGAAAAGCTATACAGAAAGAAACATCCACAGAATCTGCGGAATATGATTTAGATTCAGTAGTATGTATTTTTAATTTTAAGGTAATTTTCAAGAGCTCTCCAAGAGTGTGTGTTATCGTATTTTAAGAAATTGTTAACATAGGGTAATGAAAGTATTGTATTCGGTAAAAAAATTAGATTTTATCTTGTATTTCTACATGTTTCGTAACACGCCGAGTAAAAAAAAAAAGTAGTCTACAAAAAATATCCGTGTGACTGCGGTCAGCGTAACTTCCGAAAGGATGGTCCAACGATATTCAACTTCGATATACGGGTTAGTGGTGGCCATGGGACCTATTTAAGGTTTTCGTCATAATTGTGTATGTGCAATAGGGCGTATCGAAAAAAACTTGTTTTGGAAATTCAAAATTTCAAGTTGATAAAAAGTTGCCACTATGCATATGATATAATCAACGCCAAAAATATCACCAAACTGGCATTTTTTTTCTTAAGTTAATGAAAATATGAAAACGAAAATGTTAAATTACTCTTATCCAAAGTAAATGTTAATGCGGAAATCAGTGCTATGTACAATCAAAAGTTGTGCGATGTTCCTCACCCCTAGATCCCAATCGATTGCAGAAAATTCGCTAAAAACTTTTAAATCAATAACATGTCTCTTTTATTATGTGTGGATTTATTGAGTGTAAACTATGAAAATCTCTAAGCTTGGTTTGTACATGGAGAGAAGAAAACAGGCAGTTAAGAATGTGAATGAATGTATTTTTAGGGCAATTTTAAGACAATTTTAAGTTTTAAAAGAAAGGAAACTTTTTTTTTTAAGTGAGCGTAATTCTGCGCAACAAAATTAGTTTTTGCTTACTTTTTTTTTTAACCTATGTTGGCTTATCTTTACTTTTGTACAGCATTGTTTTTTTTACTTCTGCCACATTCAAGTACTTATCAGTTTTGCCTCTTCCAGATAACGTGGGTAATACCGGAGCACACTCACCAATGAGAGAGATACATTTATCTATCCATTTGAAGCTTGACAAACTCACGAAACTTAATGATGAATGAACTCCTCTCGCAATTCTACTTTCAAAACAGGAAAAGCAACGATTTTTACTTAAGGTCGACAGTCGGGCCGAATGACGTGAGATTTATTACTTAGTTTCACATTAGAGGGAACAAATTAAGGTCTGTTTTCTTTGAACAATCTCTCGAAAAGTGGTCCTTCTTTGAATTCAGACTGCATTCAACAGCTTAAGAGGAAGTTATAGTAAAGATCATTTCGTATACTCTCCATGTTACAACCTTCTATCCCAGTACATTTAGAAACTACTTTGTTGAAAACATTAACCTTTAGTGAGAAAAAGATCACTTGATGAAATGACATACACTGTTTTCATTTAATGTCTATCTAATTATAAATGAAAATTAAAATAGCAAAAGACTATTGGTAGGGAAGCCACTGCATATGCATTGCAGAAAGGATTTGAAATATAAAATAAAATTTACTAGACGCTACTTTCGAGTTTTAAAGTATGTCATTTCATTAAGTGGCCATTTTCGTACTAACTCACCAAATGTGAAGCGTTTATTGAAAGTAGTTTCCAAATGTACTGGGCTAGAAGAATGTATCATAGCAGGTATAGATAATTAGAGCTCCCTCTCTTTTCTCATGGTAACTCCGTGGATAATTATAATTTTCCATACAGTCCACACCGGCAAATATTAATAAAAACTGTCAACACTCGTAGTAACCATTCTTTCTTAAAATTTATAAAAATTGACCTAATGCCGAACAATATCAACAGCATGGCTAAAATTATTCAGTTTTTAGTCCAGATTATATCCGGAAGGCATTAACTACTCTGCGCATTATATAGGCGTCGTTTAGCTCTTGTATGTGAATAAATCAATACAACCAATCCGTTTATAGTAGTTAAATGAGCTTACTTTAATCCAAAGAAATATGTTTCTGAATACTGATTCATAAGTTACATTAGTTAAATTACTAGTTAGTAAATGGACTGGCACGCGGTGATTGGAATTTCAGATACGTCTTTTTTTACACAGTGCAAACAACTGGGACAATATTTTCATGATTCAGTGCAACGTAGTTGCTTGTATTTTAGTGTTGATTGATTGGTAGATGTGAGATCTTTGCTCGCCTGCTTTATTTTAGTTGAGTCAATTCTATTAGAAAGAGAAAAAAAAGAAAAAGAGGAATAATCTGATAATTTGATTGGAATTCCCGCTGTCTGTTTGCACAGTACCAGCAACTTCAACCCAGGAGTGAGCATTATGGCACCAGTCTATGGTTGCAGGAGAGCAGAGGTAATATTTGTTAACCCTTTGCACTCCAGGCCTTTTTCGCGCGGAGGATTCAGCAACTCGAGACATTTTAGGTTCGGCTGGTGTTTATGGATTTGCTTCATAGAAACTAAACACAGTCATTGGCCTTGCATCGAATTTACGCATCACACCTAAGGGTCCTCTCGTGGTTTGGCATCCAATTGCGTGGCGCCTGAGAGGCGCCACTGGAGTGCAAAGGGTTAATCCTTGGTAAGTCGCGCGGTTGACAAATGTCCCCCCCCCCCCCACAATCAATTTCTCAATAATGGCAGTCCATGATCAAAGCCTTCAGTGACTGGCATGATGCGTTTACATGGTGCTAGTTGCTTGGATCTAATAACTGGCGATATCAACTAGCACGCAGACTGATAACGTTTGAATCGGCTTCAACTGTCAAGTCGAGTGGAAACGCGCATATCTATTCCTTAAAGATTACGATATTGACTTGTGTGGGTCAACTCCAAACAACTCGAAATGGCGAATTCCCGAGTGAGGCACTCGAATTCTTACGACTTTAAAGTCTCCAATATAAGTCAGAGCTTTTCTGATGCTGCGCTTGCGTTCCTTTGCTTCGAAAACCAATCATTTCTCTGTTTGTGCGATCTCTCTTTTTCCGTTTGGAAGATAAGCAGAAGAAGAACAACTCTATTCCTGGCAGGAAAAAGAGAAAGGAGGACTTTTACCAATCGGCTTAAAAACCTCGCTCCGGGGTGTGTCTGATGCGATACAACTCCCTCCTTCGGCTGTTTACTCAGGGAGGAACAAGGTGAAGCAATAAAGAAAGGAGGTTATCTCATAAATTTCCCAAGCAAGAGGAAATTCTTCATTATTGATAAATAAGTTGAGGTCTTTATCGCCGAAAAATGTATCTGACGATTCATTTAGTTGACTTAACCCTTCGCACTCGAGAGATAACTCCCATTCACAACGTGATTGGATGCCGCAACTGGGGAAGTGATAATCGCTCACCACAAGATTTGATACGGAAATTCGATGCAAGGCAATGACTGTTTATGTTTGGTTTCTTTCAAGTGGGTCCGCAACCACAAACCGGACAAAAAATGTTGCGAAACGTTCCGAGTTGCTGGTTCCTACGAGCGAAAAAGGCATCAATTGCAAAGGCTTAATCGTAATCAAACATAAATTTATTTTATATTTAACTTACGACATAATCATCGCTATTACTATATTGTTTATTATAGAGAGTGGACAAATGGTTAGGTCCATCTTCTTTGTTAAATCACATCTCACATTTAACACTGCATAAAGTTCTCTCACAATGGCTGCTTAGCTTGTTCACTCAGCAACCTATTTTTGTACTCGGTAACGTCTAATCAGACCGGGACCTACGGCTAAACATGGATTGCGAACCAACAACTAACATCCATGACCAACCTAGGAGTCGAACCCGACACCTTTGACATGCGAGGACAGTGCGCTAACCACAGTCCCATCAGGTGGGCCCTCTTGCAATGGACTTCAACGACTGAACAAGACATGATTTTTGATTGTTCATCTGTCTGAGATAAACATTCAAAAACAAATTAACGTAAAAAAAAAGTGGATATACGAAATTCAGTATTTTTCCAAAGAGTGGCTAGTAATTTATCTGATGACAATGAACCGACAAATTAATGTTAAAAAGAAAAATTGTAATTTTAGCCATAAATTGTGAAACAATTCATGTATTTTAGTACTTTTTAATTCGAGTAAGCTCAAACAAAAATAGCAGGCAACTTTTGCATTAACAAAATTTTTTAATAAAACAATTTTATTATTTTTAAAGCAGAATCACACATATTTCCTCTTTCATTGGATTTATGATGGTCGAAAACGCTCAGAAATAAATTTCTTTCTATTTTAACATTTGTTTTTCAATGTTTTAGCAAAAATGTAAAAAAAAAAGGCTACTTTTCCGGCCGTATACTACATTACATTTGAAATAAATTGTGTAAAAATGTTAAATGTTTTATCTTTACAATATAATGGAAACTAATCTTAATAGTTTCCAATTAGTTTTAGACTAATACATGTATTGTTCTGAAATACGCGTTCGGCAATATCATAAAATGGGGTGAATCGAAACCTTTTTCAACTTTCATAGTATACACTATCTGGCCAAAAGTATCCGGACATCCCTTAAAAAAGTGGTTCTGGCACGTGACGCAATTTGATACGTAATTGAAAGCTATAAAAGTGTTGGTAGTGGTTTGTCAGATTGTATTTATGGGTTTGTGAGACAATGAGTAAGTCAAAGGAGCTTGGTGAGTTTGATCGTGGCAGAATAGTGGGATGCCACCTTTGTGGGAAATCAGTTCGTGAGATTGCGGACATTCTACAGAAGCCTAAATCCACTGTGAGTGATGTAATTATGAAGTGGAAACGTCGAAGCAGTGAAAAGGCAGAAAAACGAACCGGTAGGCCGAAAACACTTGGTGAACGTATCCGCAGAACTCTGAAAAGGGTAGTGAAACAAAATCGCAAGTCCTCGTTGGTGGAAATTTCTCAGGAGTTCCAAGGTTCATCAGGCGTTAGTGTTAGCAGCAGGACTGTGCGTCGAGAGTTAAAAGACTTGGGATTCCATGGTCGTGAAGCCGCTCACAAGCCGAAAATCACTCCACATAATGCGAAGCATCGATTGCAATGGTGTAGAGCACACAGTCATTGGACTGTGGACATGTGGAAAACTGTTCTTTGGAGTGATGGATCTCGCTTTACAGTCTGGCAGTCGGATGGACGCGTCTGGGTACGGCGGATGCCCGGCGAACGTTTTTATAGTTACTGTATTGTGCCGACTGTTAAGTTTGGTGGTGGAAGCATAATGGTGCGGGGATGTTTCTCGTGGTTTGGCCTGGGTCCGTTAGTTCCTGTGGTTGGAAACATGAACTCTGAGATGTATGTGGACATTCTGGACAATGCTGCACTCTCAACTCTATGGAAATATTTCAGGGAAGGCCCATTTCTCTTCCAGCAGGATAACTGCTCCATTCACACATCGAGGCTTGCACAGACGTGGTTTGACGAAATGGGTGTTCAAAAACTGGACTGGCCTTCTCAGAGGCCCGATCTAAATCCCATAGAACACCGTTGAGACGAATTAGAGTGCAGATTACGTAGCCAGCCAAATCGACCATCTTCACTGCAAGCACTCACTTCAGCTGCGATGGACGCCTGGAAGGCAATTTCTATGGTCACCTATCAAAAATTGGTGGAAAGTCTTCCCAAACGTGTGCAGGCTGCCATCGAAGCAAAAGGGGGACCAACATCATATTAATATGTGCCTCAGGATGCTCTAAGTCCATACCACTGGGTGTCCGGATAATTTTGGCCAGATAGTGTATATTGGGTGTGTTAACCCTTTGCACTGCAGAGGTGACTCTCACTCGCCACCATCGATATAGATAAACAACTGCTTAACGCTGGGAAAATGAAGCCGTTGCCAGATGCAATTGGTGGGATAAAAAATACGAATTGCCGAGGATTGAAAATAAAATTGTGGGTTGTTCACAGCAGAAATGTCAATAGTAGACCTTAATTAGTAATGTGCAAAAAAATATATACTCTAGCACTTTAATAGGTTTCTCGCATTCCCATCCAACTATAAAAGTGAACTGTGATTGGTTAATCATCCCACCAGCTTCGCAATCTCCGGCGCGTTTTTCTCTTTGCATTGACAATTGAGCAGTCTATCCAGCTGTTTATCGATGCTCACCACATGATTTGATGCCGCAACTCTAGAGGACCACTAGGTTTGATGCAGAAATTCGATGCAAGGCCAATGACTGTGGTTAGTTTTTTTGAAGCGGATCTGTAACCGCGAACAAACAAAAAATGGAGGGAAACGACTCGAGTTGCTGGTCACTCTACACGAAAAAGGCCTGGAGTGCAAAGGGTTAAGATCGTTAATGAACAAATTTTTTACTTTGAAACTTGGGTCTTCAGCTTTGAGGATCAACCCAAAAAATGCTAAAAAAACATGGATTACACTTATTGATATTTTTCATGGTGTTCCGATTCACACTTTACGAAGGGGTAAATTGGAGCACTTGTTACAATTTATGTCTTATCTTATTCAAATATTTACAGGGTGAAAAACAAGTAATAATGCATTTGGGTGAAAAATTATACAAGATTATCATAAAAAATCCTTAATATGGCAGACAAGAAATTGTTTTTGTCAAAATAATTGTTAAACAAAACAACTTGTGGGTTTAAAATTTGCTCACACAAAGTCTTCATACAAATGGATTGCGTTTTTTCATATACCTTAAAGATAGCGAAGTCATCTGAAAAATACTACTGGAAAAATTGGATGTCTGACATTTTGTTAAGCTTCTACTCTTGATCACTGTCTTGAAAGCACTAATTATAACTCTTTATCATTCGTTGAATCTTGAGTGAAACATAATCTTGCTAAAACTCACTTTTTAACACCATTTTTCTTATGTTCCACAAATTTCAAAATGAAGACTAGGCAAAACATAAAAATTCGTAAAATAATTTTCTTTAAAACCAAGTTAAATAAGCATGGTAAGCTGTTGTGGATGTTTATATTTAACTTAAAAATTGTATGTTAGTTAAGTCTATAACAGGTCTATGTTGGTAATTACGGGATAAGTTTTGGACCCGTTAAAACTCACTGAATTGTATGCATGCCGTTTTAGATTTTTTGTAAAAAAAAAGGACAGTGTCGTCAGCAAATTTTGGTTCACTGTCTCGATATTTTCTTATGAAGCATAGTTGCCCTTGTTAAATGAAAATTCCTAAACCAAACGAGGAAGGAACAGTTTATGTTTACTTTTGAAATTGGAATTACATCGTTTTTAAATAGCATGATAATTTCTAAACTGTATATTCGCAAGGTCAGTCACTGAGAGACAGAATAGCATGCAATAAGGTGGGGTGAACAAGCCTCTTTGCCTACTCTTTTTCAATCCTTTATATTAACTTCGATTTTGTGTGTGTTTGTTGACTGCATGCAAATCTTCGAGGTCTAATTAACCCTCTTGCCACCATCCAATCAGGCTGGAACTTGGCACATAGATTCGATGTCGATGACAATTCATTCTATCAAATTTTAGGGCTGCAACTCTCACTAAAAGGTTTTACACACGCTTCTATAATCGCTTCGTAATACTAATAATTCCCATTTAACTTATTATTTGTTTGAAACTCTTTCCTGTTTGTTTTAATCAAAATAAATAAAGATAATTGAAAGTGAATGCATGAATTTATAAAGCTTGGCTTCCACTATCGCTAAGCAGAGCAGATCAGAGCGGAGTGGATTAGAGCCAATTACAAGGCTGTCAACGTCCATTGTAGCTCGAGTCTCGTGCTATAGTACACATTGTCAGCCTTGCAATTGGCTCTAACGCACTCCGCTCTGATCTGCTCTGCTCAGCGATAATGGACGCCAAGCTTTACTCCATAAAGCTTTGCCAATTACAAGGCCAATTTAGAGCCAATTACAAGGCTTGTAATTGGCTCTGCTTAGCGATAGTGGACGCCAAGCTTAAGTAAAATCCAGTCAATTTAAGTTTGAGTTGGGTAGCAACGCTCTGAGTGAAATAATTTTAACTGATCATTGTTGAAATTCTTTCCTCTTTTGTTTTAATCAAAATAAATAAAAGATGAGTTTTTATTGCCTTACGTCATCCTTATCAGCTTTCGTAGATCGTTGACTCATTATAGATGAAAATGTATTAATGAAGTGTTTTGGGGGAAAAATAGAAGTTAGTAAATAGTTCTGAATGGATCTTTTGTTATTAGTGGTCAAGCACTATGAAAACTCGATCTGAACTGAGGAAGTTGCAATTGTACGTAACAATTAGCAATGCATATAAAGGATTGATATTAAAAACTTTTTTTAAGGGTTATATTTTTCAAACTGAGTAGATACAGAAGCGATCATGACAGATGTTCAGCTTTGGTTTTCGGGTTGTTGTGGGTGGGAGTTTTCCATTCGAGGAATAAAAGACCATTGAGACACCTCATCAAAATAATATTGATCCAACTATGTTCTGGCGCAGTATAGCCTTTGTGTATATCCGGTGCCAGAAAATTTCAATACCAACCAAGCAGCCATTGAAGTGGTTTACCAAAGACGTCATACAAATGAACAGTTATGAGGTGCCTTAGGTTGATTTATTTGTGTGTTCATTACCTACTTTGTGCAGAATAATGGCTATTCATGTCGGGACCTGTAGCTTACCATGGATTGAAAGCCACAATGAACATCCATTCCAGAACCTTGATTTGAATCCGGCACTTTCGAGGTTAGAACTCTAACCACACAGACATTCAGGTGGGCGAGGTGGCTTAGGGTACCTACACAGTGGAGCCGGGAAGTGTGCTTATTCGCATAGTGAAAGGTAAAATTAAACCATACTTTTCTATGGGGACGCACATAGTGGAGACTGGTTGGTTTACCGTTTAATTTTACTTCTCATTATGCGAGTAAGCACCCATCCGGGTTCCATTGTGTAAGTACCCTTAGGACTGAAGTAAACGAAGGAATAGTTTTGAGGCCGCTTGCGTTTTTACTTATCAGCCTTGGACGAAGACTGTTCTTTGAGACGGATCTTGTTTTTTTTGGTTCATGGGTTAAGACAAGGGAATTTAAAATCAATGGACGAGGGATCGGTCAATAATTCAATTTGTCGTCGTTTTCAGACAGTTATTCGGAACTGTTTCGTCGGAAATGGCGGTGTGTTTGCCGGAATTGTTTTTCTTGCTATCAAAGGGAGAATGGTGGGTAATGTGAAAGACGATGCTTGTTTGAGTTAAAGGTTTGTTTCTCTTTTCGATGTCCCTAATTACTAGAGTAGTCTTAAGGCGAGTTTTGTTGTATGGACTAGCAGAGGTGACGATCGTGGAGCTAAAAAGTACCAAAGTAGCCACGAATCACTAAAGTTTTTTAAAAAAATTAGCATGAAGCTTCCCACCTTCCCTCCAAATTTCCACCTCGGTGGACTAACAATACCATTACGCATGCTGTATACTGTGAATGTACGTGCATGAAAGCAAAAGTAGTACAATTAAAATAAAGAGTACTCAGATTTACAAATTATGGACTTACAAGTGAAACACACTGTTAGTTTTTCAGTTTTGAAATTATTTGCTTATCCAGATTAGACCCCCCCCCCCCTCTACAAAAATTAAATGCTTTCTGAATATAAAATAAAATTGTAACGAAGTTTAAAGTACTGAAGAAGAATGTTTGAAAATCATCAAATCTGAATAATTTTTCTCTTCGTTTTTATAAAGTTACTAGGGGGCACAGCCCCCTGCTCGCTAACGTTCACCAACCCCCTGGATCGCTATGCAATCCCCTTGGTTCCCGACGCGAACCAGGCTCGCTCCGCTTGCTTCAAAGTGAGGCATTTAAAATATTCCCTAGAAAAAAACTATTTCAGCTGCATAATCAATAAAAATTTTGAAAGTGATATTGTGCCATGAAACTAAAAACGTTGGATTATTTATGATGCTTTCGTACGTATATTTAAAAAAGATAAGTTATTTCAAAAAGCAATTTAAATTTATGGACTGGTTTTGTATGAAGCGCCAAAATAATGAAAGTAGCACGTCGAAATTTCTTAACGAAGCAATATTAGCAATCATATGTTTGAAATAATCTTTTTAACGATACTTAAAAAATAACACAAATTGTTTATCCACAATGCATTTATTCAATCGGTGTAAATGTGAGCATTAATATTCTTAAAGGAAATTCCGTGCTCAGTTTTATAGCCATGTATCCGGAAAATGTTCATAATAAATATGTTGTGGTTATTTGCCGAATCCAAACAAATCTGGCTAATAATTGTAAATAATAATTGCTTAAATAATAATTGGTTTGTTGGCTGTTTTCAGATTATCTGGCGCCGTCAGTCACGCGAGGGCTATTATGAGCTGAAACATTCATCATTAGACGAGCCAACATACATTTACTAACACCCATGCCTAACACGGGACTCGAACCCGCAACCTCGCGGTCTAGAAGCTAGCACTCTAACCACTATACCGTTTGGTAATGAAAATAATGAAGTATATCAACATTTATTACGATTAATATAGGAGATGAAATTTAGGCTTGATAATTAGTTTATGTATATTTTATTATCTGATATAAATATTAGATAGTTAAAATGCAAATTCATAATGATTTGTTGAAATACCGAAATATCCAGCCAGTTTGATCAGTAGCCGATTTATCAGTCACTACTTTCAATAACACATTTCTTAACATAGGGTAATGAAAGTATTAACTTCAGTAAAAAAAGAATTACGATTTTTTTAACACGTTTTTGAACGTGCTTACTTCAAAAAAGCTATCTAGAATAAGTGTCATTGTTTCTGTCTGTGGTCAGCATAACTCCCGAATGTATTGACTAACAATGTTTAACTTTTCTATTCGGATTAGACGTGGCCATGGGACCTTTTATTAAGGTTTTCATTAAAATTACGTCTGCGCACTAAGTAGCTGTCATTAAAATAAGTTTTAGCAGCCGAAAATCCACAATTGGGTGCAAGAGAATTTGTCTGTGGAACTCTCATTTTTGACTACTTTAGATAGACATGTGAAACTAATACTTTTGCCTGTTTAACAACCTCCTCTCACTGAATTATCAGTAATGCATTACATACTAATTTAGCATTTATTTTGAAATGAATAAATGACTCGGGTATAAGTATCAATACTCTGACATTTTACTTTGAACTTATTGATGAAGAATGCTACCTCGACGAATTAAAAAATGTGACTAAATATTCCAGTAATACATTACAAATATATATATTTTTTTAAATACGAACAAAACAATCAAATAACAAAATATAAACTAGCATTAAACACTTTAGGACGTGAGAAAAAATCTCGCGGCACAGGATGATTTGACCCGCGTTCATGTCCATCTCATGTCTCGGTAGTTAGCGCTCTGGCATTGCATGAGGAAGGTGCCAGGTTCGAATCCTGAAGTTGTCATTTATGTTCGTTGCGGATCGGAATCCATCTTAAGCTGTAAGACTCCGGTTAGAGGTTACTGTGTCCACGAAAGGGTCGTTCATTATACATACCAACCAATCATCCGTGATAACCCTCCGGAGATATTTTCAACCGAGTGACTATAAATCAAATGCTACTTATTCGATAACGTAAACTCGGGAAGAGAAGCCATCTCAATATTGATTGAGATAAAACAGGTTGGCCAGCGTGGGGTATAACTGGAAACAAAACGGATTAGCAGGCCTCTCCAATGACAAATGGGAGCCGAAACTCGAGGCGAGGAAGTGATCTATTTAGGTGAGGTAATTGGGTTGGTATTTCGATAAGAATATCCATTCGTTACCTTTTATTAGGGAATTGCGAATGGATAGCTTACTTTGGCGTAATTTATTTAGTGGTAAGTATTTTAGCGTATCGTGGATTGATTGAATTAAGAGCGAGAACTATGTTGCACCGAAGCATTTTAATGTGCAGTTCTGACCTCGTATTTTGTGACTCGAAATTCTCTGTAGATCCCTAGAGATGTTTAACCCGATCACGCGCCAGTCAGCTGTCCTCCAGTAGCTAGTCCAGATCAGACTGCACCCGATCGGAGTTGACGTTCTTTGCTGGAATTACCTCAAACTGTGTTTTAAAAACACATGCTTCCAGCTAACCTTATGGAGGAAGACAAGATGTATCCGATATTTATGTCATATGACAAATATTATTTTGTTGCTTCAGTTAATTACAGCATGAAGGGAAACTCCAATCAGGTGCAGTCTGATCTGGATAGTGATCGCCAGCGAACGTGTAAAAACTCGTTAACAACACTGCCACAGCGGATAGTCTTCTTTTATTTACAAAGGCAGCTATTTTGATGTTAATGGCAGGTTCCCTGACTGGAATAGAAAACTTGAACTTCGTAGGTCAATAAGTTTAACTATTCACAGAATTCACAGATAGACACGCAATCGTTTATACAGTTTTCAAGACAACCTTTTAATTTACTATAATACTCTATATGTAAAATAAGGAAATGAAAGTATTGCATTCGATAAAAAAAAAAGTGCGATTTTTTAAACGATAACGCTTACCTATACAGTATAGACGTAGCCATAGAACTTGTCATTAATGTTTTGGTAAAAATAGCGCTTGCGCATGAGGAAGCTGCCATTGAATTGTTTTTGTTTTTCATTAATAGCCCAAAAAACGAAAATAACGATTTTGATCAAAAAATGTATTTAAAGTGTTAAAACTTCTCCATGTCCGATGTTTCCGTGGAAATGCCATAAAGTCGTGAAAAAGTTGAAAAAATGTTGGAAAATGAATGTCTTTCATACATAGTTCTTTTCCATTGAGAATCGCTTAGCAACGACTATTTTTTTTCTGTTTCACTTACAAAAGGGATAATGTAATAGTTAAAAAAAAAACATATCTCCAATTTCGCCATTTTGGATTTTTTGCAATAACTTTCGTCAAATATATCGCCAAACTGATTGTTTTTTACAATGAAAGTATGCAAATGAAAGCTAATAAAAGTAAATGAAATCTGTGCGATGTTCCCCTTGGACTCGGGATGTAGAAATGCAAAACTAGTTATGTGGGGAAAGAAATGCTTTTTCAAACGAGACGCTTATTTGACGAGTGCGATAGTCAAATAATTTACCGAAAATATATTTTCCCACATATTGCGTACAATATTTTTTTATATTCACATGCAAGTATTTGAATACATATATTTATTAATGTTAGCCATTCCATTCAAAGAATTTCTTCTGAAAATATGTCATTTCACTGCATAGATATATTAGAGCACGAGGCGTGCTTGAAAGTACATTTTCACCCTAGAGCCCCGCACTCCTCGCGAAAAAGTGCTACTTTAGCACCTATTTTTTTTATTTAAAATGATTAAAAAAAGTTTAATTTAATTAAAAATTTAATAATAATCATTCGAGCGTAACCTTTGAAACAATGATAAAAACTGTGTTTTGGCGAGTTTCAATCTGGGTGGCCTTTCTCGTGGTGTTTTCTCTTCCTTTGAAGCTCATAAACTTACTTGCTTATTCATTGGATCATAGCGCACGGGGCTGTGATTAGGACTTCCATTAATACTGGCCTGAAATAATCTGACAGATCAAATTGCACGTTGGGAGACCACTACATTGGGATATTTGCCTCCTATACTGCAATGAACTAATATTCAGACTCCTATTTAAACACGTAGATAGTACTTCAACAGGGCCAACATCTTTCAGTGAGATCAAAAATTGAAGTACTGTGAAAAATTTCCCTCGACTGATTTTTTTACGTGTTGAATGTTCTATTCCTTAAACTGAGATGAAAGTACTGAGCACAGATCAGTTCTATTCTTGATATTTTTGCAGCGATTAGATCAGGCCAATGACTTGGCAGGTCGCAATCCCCTTTCACACTCCAGATGGCTAACAACAGAAAGCAGAGTACTTAGAGTATATGCGAGTGAATTTAAACCATCGGATGAACAAGTGGTATTCTTTATTTGAAATTGTTACATGCCACATTGATTTCGAATTAAAAAAAAAGCTAATTTTCTGAAGGACCCAAGATCATATATGAGGCAATTTGATTGTCTCGATACCTCACGGAATTTTTTATAGAAGTTGGAAAGAGTGAGAAGATTACGAATCCACTTCTCTGCCGTGGCAAATATAGCCGAAACTGGTCAAAAATCGACTTTTAATAAGTTGAACTAAATCCAATTGCCAAATGCGCCATAACTTGTCATACAATGAGCATCTTTTTTTATTTGGTAACCCTCACTCTTTAATTTACAATTAAGAAGGTTGCAGACAATTCGGATGATTGGCTATGGCTTACTTGCATATTTCACAAATGAGCCAAATTGGCAATAAACATTACGTCACTGATGACGTGACTGATGTCGCCAATTTGGCTCACTTTTAAAAGATACAAGTTTACCGAGCCAGAGATCAGAAATCGTTTGCGCTTTTTCTCATTGAAAATCAAAATGCAGTGGGTTTCCCGACGAAAAAGTTTGTTCTCTTTTTGGCAAGTTATGACATATTTGGCAATCGGATTTTAGTTCAACTCATTCCAAGTCGATTATTGATAAGTTTCGGCCATTTCTGCCACGGCAGACCAGTGGATTCCTAATCTACTCACTTTTCTCTAATTTCTATAAAAAATTCAGAATGATGTTCAATGGAGTCCAAAAATTGCAGTCCCCTCTCGGGCTATTAGTATTTAACGCATAATATCAAAATTCTTTCTTTTGATTATTTTCATTTGTATAGTACGTTTTTTTCCCCTGTGTATAAAGTTCCATATTATTTTATCTAGATTTGAATACATTTTTTGTATTATACATTTTTTATTATTTACACCAGGCTATTTTGCAATTTAAACCAGAATCGTTGTATTTCATTTTCGACTTTATTTCTTTGGTGCTTTATGTTGGTCGTGATTATAAAGTTGGTAAGGGGGTTCTACTTTTTTTTTTTTGTGGATACTAAAAAATTTTGAAGAATACTAAGCTTTTTTGGTACACTTATAGAGTAAGATATTTCTTTGGCTTGATTTTATTTTGTGTTTTTGTACAGATAAATGCTGTTTCTTGCAACGGTTTTTATTTTCAGTTATATTTTAATTTAATTTTATTATTTATATTTTAACTTAGTTTTTTACTGCTCTGTTAGCCGCGTAGCAGATAAAAAAACAAATTGCAGACCTTACAATCTTCATATAACGTATTTCTTCCTATACTTAGAATTGGCGATACATTTACGCGTCATTTAAGCAGGTAAACATTGGCGCCACAGGCTTAGCACCAACTGGTAACCACTTGATAGAAGAGTACCCTTCATAATTTATATTTTAATTTAATCTTATGATTATTGTTGTTTTAATTTTTTTTTTTTTAGTTACTGTATTAATTGATTTTTGCAATTTTTCTGATCGTTAAATGAAAAAAAATCGCCTAATTCTTTATACTATATCTGTTCCACTTTTTCTTAAATGTAAACGCCGACCAAACGGTATAGTGGTTAGCGTGCTGGCTTCTAGACCGACACGCTAACCACTATACCGTTGAACCACTATACCGTTGAACCACTGACCGAGAATGACACAAATTGACATCACTATTATAGTGTAATTGAAAGTTGGGTGATATTCTGCACCCCTAGTCTTTATTAATATTAATCTTTTTTACAAAGCGATTTCCAATCGGTGTGTAACGGTATAGTGGTTAGCGTGCTGGCTTCTAGACCGACACGCTAACCACTATACCGTTGAACCACTATACCGTTGAACCACTGACCGAGAATGACACAAATTGACATCACTATTATAGTGTAATTGAAAGTTGGGTGATATTCTGCACCCCTAGTCTTTATTAATATTAATCTTTTTTACAAAGCGATTTCCAATCGGTGTGTAACGGTATAGTGGTTAGCGTGCTGGCTTCTAGACCGACACGCTAACCACTATACCGTTGAACCACTATACCGTTGAACCACTATACCGTTGAACCACTGACCGAGAATGACACAAATTGACATCACTATTATAGTGTAATTGAAAGTTGGGTGATATTCTGCACCCCTAGTCTTTATTAATATTAATCTTTTTTACAAAGCGATTTCCAATCGGTGTGTAACGGTATAGTGGTTAGCGTGCTGGCTTCTAGACCGACACGCTAACCACTATACCGTTGAACCACTATACCGTTGAACCACTGACCGAGAATGACACAAATTGACATCACTATTATAGTGTAATTGAAAGTTGGGTGATATTCTGCACCCCTAGTCTTTATTAATATTAATCTTTTTTACAAAGCGATTTCCAATCGGTGTGTAACGGTATAGTGGTTAGCGTGCTGGCTTCTAGACCGACACGCTAACCACTATACCGTTGAACCACTATACCGTTGAACCACTATACCGTTGAACCACTGACCGAGAATGACACAAATTGACATCACTATTATAGTGTAATTGAAAGTTGGGTGATATTCTGCACCCCTAGTCTTTATTAATATTAATCTTTTTTACAAAGCGATTTCCAATCGGTGTGTAACGGTATAGTGGTTAGCGTGCTGGCTTCTAGACCGACACGCTAACCACTATACCGTTGAACCACTATACCGTTGAACCACTATACCGTTGAACCACTATACCGTTGAACCACTGACCGAGAATGACACAAATTGACATCACTATTATAGTGTAATTGAAAGTTGGGTGATATTCTGCACCCCTAGTCTTTATTAATATTAATCTTTTTTACAAAGCGATTTCCAATCGGTGTGTAACGGTATAGTGGTTAGCGTGCTGGCTTCTAGACCGACACGCTAACCACTATACCGTTGAACCACTATACCGTTGAACCACTATACCGTTGAACCACTGACCGAGAATGACACAAATTGACATCACTATTATAGTGTAATTGAAAGTTGGGTGATATTCTGCACCCCTAGTCTTTATTAATATTAATCTTTTTTACAAAGCGATTTCCAATCGGTGTGTAACGGTATAGTGGTTAGCGTGCTGGCTTCTAGACCGACACGCTAACCACTATACCGTTGAACCACTATACCGTTGAACCACTATACCGTTGAACCACTGACCGAGAATGACACAAATTGACATCACTATTATAGTGTAATTGAAAGTTGGGTGATATTCTGCACCCCTAGTCTTTATTAATATTAATCTTTTTTACAAAGCGATTTCCAATCGGTGTGTAACGGTATAGTGGTTAGCGTGCTGGCTTCTAGACCGACACGCTAACCACTATACCGTTGAACCACTATACCGTTGAACCACTATACCGTTGAACCACTGACCGAGAATGACACAAATTGACATCACTATTATAGTGTAATTGAAAGTTGGGTGATATTCTGCACCCCTAGTCTTTATTAATATTAATCTTTTTTACAAAGCGATTTCCAATCGGTGTGTAACGGTATAGTGGTTAGCGTGCTGGCTTCTAGACCGACACGCTAACCACTATACCGTTGAACCACTATACCGTTGAACCACTGACCGAGAATGACACAAATTGACATCACTATTATAGTGTAATTGAAAGTTGGGTGATATTCTGCACCCCTAGTCTTTATTAATATTAATCTTTTTTACAAAGCGATTTCCAATCGGTGTGTAACGGTATAGTGGTTAGCGTGCTGGCTTCTAGACCGACACGCTAACCACTATACCGTTGAACCACTATACCGTTGAACCACTATACCGTTGAACCACTGACCGAGAATGACACAAATTGACATCACTATTATAGTGTAATTGAAAGTTGGGTGATATTCTGCACCCCTAGTCTTTATTAATATTAATCTTTTTTACAAAGCGATTTCCAATCGGTGTGTAACGGTATAGTGGTTAGCGTGCTAGCTTCTAGACCGCGAGGTTGCGGGTTCGAGTCCCGTGTAGGCATAGGTGTTTGTAAATGTATGTTGGTTTGTTAAATGACGAAATGTTTCGGCGCATTATAGCCCTCGTCATTTATCATTTTTATATTTTCATCATTTGTTCAGAAAAAATGGCCAATTTGGCGATATTTCTTATATGGGTCTTTAAAAAAACAAAGCAAAAAAATAAAAAGCCTTTGCCAGAATGGTTTTTTTGGCGAAATACTTTTCGAAAACTCCTATATTATCCTTTGTTATAAGTAACACTCAGGAGAGGAGAAAAACGATTGTTGATGGGCTATATTAATCAAAGAGGACTGTGGCGGCGCGAGCTTGTTGGTATGACATTTTGAACTCCATCGGCGTGAGATGAGATGATGTCTCGTGCGTTGCATAGCGATGGAAAAAATAACTTTCCTGGCGAGCAGTTTTATTATTATTACTTGTGTTCCATGAATATTTTCTTAGCATGTTGTATCGTTGGTGTTTATTTAGTTAATTAAAGTCTAATAAATTTATGTTAAACTAAAATGGAGTCAGATTACTAATCCAAGGATTACAACATCGCTAAAGGACTCTGTGTTGAAGGCATTCGTTTTTCAACTGTTTACGCCATTAATGCATTTTTACGGGAATTTCGGATGTGGAGATGTATAGAATACCTGAAGAGATATTAGCACAGCGATTTTTATCAAAATCGTTAGAGTCGTTTTTTAGCAAACATTGAAAAACATGATTTTTTCAACGGTAGCTACCTTATGCGCATGCGCGATTTTGACGAAAACCTTAATGCTATGTTCTTGGGCCATCGCCAACCTGCTCCGTAAATTTTAACATCGTAGTTTAATTTGTTCGGGACTTATGCTGACCACGTACACATGGACAGACATTTTTTCTAGATCACTTTTTTGAAGTCAGGATGTTCCAAAACGTGGAGAAATACAAAAAAAAAAAAATCGATATTTTTTTTTTAGCGAACACTACACTTTTATTACCCTATGTATTACATATGGGTAATTGAAAGTAATAAGAAAGCTTAAAGTGTATTTTCTAAAAAGTTAAGAAAAGTCATTTAGACCCATTTTCTTTTCAGTCCCTCAATGGAGATTGCAGCCTAGTTCATTGTTTCTTTCCAGTTCAGCCATTTTAGATTGTATTTATGGACATAAGTAAAAAGTTTTGAAAATAGGACTTGCACCACTATGATTTTAAACTTCTAATTTCAATTCATGTTATTTTCTATGTAACGTTATTTTTTGACGTCAAAATATTGAATAAATGCGATTTTCTTCGAAGAGATTCAAAGTTCTGTAATAATTTATTTGAAAGGTTTTTGGTTTAACTTGAATAAACACGAACAAGACATTTAAAAAGTATTTCTTAAAGTGTGGGATGTCGGAAAAGAAGAAGAAGGAGAAGAAAAAGAAGAAAAAAAAAAAAGAAAAAAAAAAACTGAATAAAAACAGCATCTATCAATTTGCTTAACTGAAACTAAAAGGAATTTATTTAAACATTTTCGAAGTATCTAGCGAACGCAAATGTTTGGATAAATTTAGGTTTCTTTAAGAGATCGTAAAAAGCGTCTCAGGGATGAAAAAAAAAAAAAAAAAATACATAAGTTATTTGAAAAAAATTAAAGTAAAGATCAGAAAATATTTGTTTTGAAGTGGGTTTAAAAAATTGTAGTCATGTGTCAAATCATTGGAACGTTTTTTAAATTCAAATGAGAAAGCATAAAATATATTTTAAAATAAATATATATATATATATATATATATATATATATATATATATATATATATATATATATATATATATATATATTTATACTTTCAGTAGTAAATATTTGATGGGATAGTATTGAAAACACTTTTGTACAATCCTTTTCATATATATTGTTCTCTTTATAAGGTTATCCATTATTTTTTTTAACGTTGAGCTTTTATTAGATGTCAAACGAAAACTTCTAAAAAGGAGATTTGAAAAATACTGCACTCGTAAGATTTTTACATTTATACTACAACTTTTAAACTGAATTTTTTTTATAAGTGTACAAGTCTTTTTGAAGAATTTGTTAGTACATATTTTGAGCGAGTTTGTTAAAGTAGGAGTTGCCATTGAACTTTCCAAAGTTTGATTCTGTTTGAACATGCATACGAATCCTTACAACAGCAAAAAACAATCTACATGTACTAGCTGCATGGCCTCGCGTTAGGTCTCTCGTTAAATATAGACCTTGGCGTCCACTGTCGCTGAGCAGAGTAGAGCGGAGTGGATTAGAGCCAATTACAAGGCTGTCAACGTCCATTGTAGCACGAGGCTCGTGCTATAGTAGACATTGGCAGCCTTGTAATTGGCTGTAATCCACTCCGCTCTGCTCTGCTTAGCGATAGTGGACGCCAAGCTTAATAAGTGTGTATGTCCCAGCTTTAGGCACTTCGCTCGCTGAAAGGATCATTACTAAGCAAAACGAAGCTCGCTTCCGAAGAAACGAAACGAAGCTCACTAAAATTTTCATTGTTATGTAAAGACAGTTTGCTTCGCTCGCTGAAAAAATTTTTGCGACATAAACACAGGTCCGTTTCGCTTGTTGAAAAAATTCATTGCTGCGCAAGCACAGGCTCGCTTCACTCGCTGAAAAGTTAATTGATGCGTAAACCTTTAATATTGGAACCCCTTCCCGTGTCGAGAAACAAGAAATGATTCCCCGTTAATACAATAATAAAGCCCCGCTCATCCGTCTAATAATATTTTAACATTGTACTTGTGAAAAGTCCAATTAGACGACCTGAAGTGCTTTTGTATAAAATTTCAGAGCCCTAGGCCTATTAGAAATCGCTTTGTAAAGAAAGTTAATTAAAACACTAATTAAAATTTTAACATGTTGTTCGTCAAAAGTCCAACTAGAAAGCCAAAACTATTTATGTGAAAGTTCCTGAGCTGCACACCAATTGGATTGGTTGTTTTCAGATTATCTGGCGCCGTCAGCAACACGAGGGCAATAATGCGCCGAAACATTCGTCATTTGACAAGCCAACATACATTTACAAACACCCATGCCAAACACGGGACTCGAACCCGCAACCTCGCGGTCTAGAAGCTAGCACGCTAACCACTATACCGTTACACACCGATTGGAAATCGCTTTGCAAAAAAGATTAATATTAATAAAGACTAGGGGTGCAGAATATCACCCAACTTTCAATTACACTATAATAGTGATGTCAATTTGTGTCATTTACAGTTTTTCTACTTTCATCATTCAATTACAAAAAATTGTCAGTTTGGAGATATTTTTTGCGATAACTCTTGTACGGCTCTTTAAAAAAAATAAAAAATAAGCCAAATTGATGATTTTGGTGATATACATTTTTCTGTAGATCCTTATAAATGAAACTGAGGAGAGAAGAAAAACGATCGGTGATGAAGTATGCTCAAGGAAAGAGAACTGTGTGTTAAAGGCATTTGTTTTTCAACTTTTAATGTCATTAAAGCATTTTTACGGGAATTTCGGAAGTGACGATGTTTGGAATACCTTAAGATGCATTACCACAGTGATTTCTATCAAAATCGTTCGATCCGTTTTTTAATAATTATTGAAAAATATAATTTTAGTTATTTTATTATTTTTTTAAAAAAACTTCGGTTTATATGATGTTTTGCCACTTTAAAACAGTTTGATTTTCGATATTTTATCTTGTAGGTCTTTCAAATGTTAGCTAGTTTACTAAATAACGTCTTGTTAGGAATTTAGGGCGCTCTTATTGTAGTTAGTGCCTCATGTTACTCACCATTCGCCGCTTGTATGAAACCCGAGGCATTAGAGTCTTCATTCTAAAAGACACACTTAAATTTAAGAAATAGAAATAGTTTTTTAAAAATGGTATAAGTACATAAATTTTTAATTTTTTGAAAATAAAAATTCACGAAACAAAAGACTTCAAATTGTGATTTCAAAGTTTCCTCTAAAAACAAGCTCTTATAACTAGAATAAAAATACGTGTGCATTGCTTCATCTTTTGTCGAAAAAATATCCGTTTCTAAAAAGAAACCCATCTTAAACTACAAAGAAGTATTTATACGAAACAGGAACAATTAATCTTAGCTCGTGAATTTCATGAATCTTTTCCTATTTATCTTTTATGAACAACCTTTTTTCAATCGCCAAAAGAAGTTTTCTGTCGTGAATTGAGCACTGGAATAATTTCAATAACAAAAGATCTTTCAAACGATCTCACATTTCAAATTCTAGGATTTCAATTTGTACTTTTCAACATGATCAATTCCAGCTGCTCAAATGCTTTTTTTTTTTTTTTACTTCAAAAGACATTTTAATAAAAAAAAATTTGGGACTATTGTATTCTCATTGGGGATTATCTGAATTCCCTTGTGATGGAATATTTATTATTTTGTGCATTTCATTTGAGTGAAGACTCTTCGTAACCAAATGTAATTTATCATGAAAGATGAGTAAAATACCTTTTACATGTATTCCTACATAATAAAGGAATGCTTAATGTAAGGATAGTTAACAATACAAATGAATGAAGGGCTTTTTAAGTATAAGAAATGTTACTATAAACTTTAAATCTACTCTATATGTAATTCTTCAAACATGCATTTTATAAAAGCACACACAATCAAATATACCGATGGGTTGGTTGTATTCAGATTATCTGGCGCCGTCAGCAACACGAGGGCTATAATGCGCCGAAACATTTCGTCATTTAACAAACCAACATACATTTACAAACATCCATGCCAACACGGGACTCGAACCCGCAACCTCGCGGTCTAGAAGCCAGCACTATATATATATACCGATGGGAAAACGACAAATCGTTGAACATCCAGCTTTGAGAACTTCCCAAAAACACAAAGATTTCGAATTCAGAAGAAATCGTGCTCGTATGCCTTTTTTTGAAACCTGAAGCATATTATTTAAAAGATCATACAATATTTGTGTTCTTGTAATGTAGTTGAAACATGGACATATTATTGTTACAAAAATCGTCTGCATAAAATAGTAAATAGGGACGAATTAATTTTAAAGTTCTATTTTATTTAATTTTATTCTATATATAATTGTAAATAGTGACATATATATTTTCATGTTTTATTTTATTAAATTTATATTACAGGTTAGAATAAGGTGGCAACACCTAAATCATTCGGGAACTTCGAAGCATTTCGATCAGGTTATTGGATGGTTGGATTTTGCTAGAAATGTCTGCCGCGTTTAAAAAGCCGAAAAATGTGATCGCCAATTCAGTCAAGAATCTTTGCTGTTCGGAAAGCATCGAATGCTTCGTTTACTTTCGTGATGAGTTGAATTATCGCTGTGATCGAAGTTGTATGTACCGTAGCTTGTATTGAAATTCGACAGCGTTTTTTCTGTTCGAAAAGTTTTTTGATCCTTCAAAGGGATAATAAATTATAGTTTTGATTAATTATAGATTGTGATTTGGCCATCAATATAGATAAACCACTGAATAGACTGCTCCGATATCAATGTAAGGGGAAAAACGAACCGGTCGTTGATGATGATGGGTGTACGATTAACCAATCACAGTTCACTTTTATAGTAAGGTGGGAATGCAAGAAACCTTGTAAAGTGTTAGAGTAGATTATTATTATTATTATTATTATTTTTTGCTCATTATTACTAATTAAAGTCTACTATTGACAGTTCTGCTGTGTTCTATCCAAGATTTTATTTTCAATCCTCGGGAATCCGTATTTTTTATCCACCCAACGACCTGGCAACGGCTTCATTTTCCCAGCGTTATGCAGGTCTCTCCAGTTGTTTATCTATTTCGATGGATTCAACCATCGATATCTAGTAGATACATCCTTGTAAAAGGCAGTTGTATATATACGAACCATCTAGTCCATTGGCAAAAATTTCAGTGGAATAGATTTTCAAAGTTATTTTATTTTATTTTTTTTATTTTTTTAATAATTGAAGCTCAATTTTAAAAATTTTTTGAAAAAATTAAATTTTACCTTGATATTTACCTTGTTTTCAATAGCGACTTATGAGGCGGCTTAGTACCCTGATAAGGATGTCCTTTGGATTGCCATGTTTCTATGATTTTTGATCTCAAAATTCTTATTGATATAATTATGAACTTTTCATCGTGGAAATGATGACACGGTTTTTACTAAATAAAAACTATAATTTATTCCTCTTTTGAAGACTCACAAAACTTCTCCGAACAACAGTAAAATTGCTATCAAGCTTCAATACAAGCTTCTGTACATGCAACTTCGGGTATAACGATAATTCATGCTCACAAGCGCTCAGTTTCTTTCAAAACAACATGCGAAATTCAATTGAACCGTGATTTTACACCGCGGTCTTATTTATAAGAGCACGTGAGAACTTTCTCAAAAAATCTAGTGGATCGATCACGTGATGGAAACACCTCGAAATTTCCCGATCGATTTATATGTTGCGATCTTTTTTTAACCGGTATTATCGCTGTTAACAAACAAAATAAAATTAAAACTTCAAAAGAAATACGTCACTATTTACAATGGACAACTACCACATTTTTTTAGAAGCGTGTGTTGTTGTTGTTGTTGTTGCTAATCCTCACTGTCTGACTGAGTCAGACAAGATCCACGAGTTCGTTGACTAAAAGGAAGTCGAAGTCTAGGAGAGGATTGCTAAAGAGATCCTCCTTAGAGAGTCGCATGCAATCCAAGAGGTGCTCAGGAGAGGCCTGATGATTTTGGCAATTGGTGCAGGTGGCGAAGGTTTTCCTGCCCTCTTTGAAAGTGAGGCACTTGATGTGACCGCTAGCAAACCTTGAAAGAACAGTCCGGGTACGTCTGTCACACGGGAAGTCAAGGGACAAACCCGGTTTTGAGCCCTTGTACCAATTATGAGTTGGGGGTGTTTTCCACTCCTCCGAGATCTTTGATTTTTCCAGAGAGTATAATTCCAAAAAAGTAAGTATGGAAGAGGGAGATGTTGAAATCCTGCAACCCTCCTTAGAAAGAATATCGGCCATTTCGTTCCCGTGGAGATTCGCATGGGAAGGTACCCATTGCAAATGAACATCATGATTAAGAGAAATGAGCTTTAATTTAAGCAGGATAGAGGTGCTGTCGCCCACAAGGAGTCAATTACTAAGATGGTGGAAGGAGCTACGGCTGTCAGACAAGATCCATAGGTCACCATAATTAGTCACCATGAAATTAGTATATATTTTTGAAGAATATCTTTCTGATTCCAAGTATTAAAACAAAAGTTTTTTTTCTTCTTTTTTTTTTAAATATTTATTTAAATATTAAGAAAAGAATATGCCCCGAATCCCCGTCCGATCGCAGTCAGATCGAAACGCTACGCTATAGCTGTGACTTCACGACATCCTTTCACTCTCTATAGTTATCGTGAGGTTTCTGCCAAATAGTTGGTGTGTGTGTGTGGTAGACAGTTGCTGTATCCCGTACCGGTTGGCGCGATTTGCGAGAAATTTCCAAAACCGGTGTCCGCTGCTGCGTTTCAAGCCAAGTTGTTTCAGATCAAGGAAAGTCACATTTGATTCGAGCCGAATGTGCCGTTTTTACCACCAAGGTAAATAAATAAATAAGGTGTAGTGAGCAAGCATTTATGTGTTATGGCCTTTTCGAAAAGTTTAGAATTGAATAAAAAAAAAAAATTAAAATGCGGGAATTGTCCACTATATACAGAAAATTTGTGTAACAATATTTTTCTAATGAGAATAATAATAGAAACAATCTTAATTCTAAGGTGAATTTAATAACATTACTTGTAAATTAGCAATCAGAAAACTAATTATTATTAAGTATGGCCTCCCATCTATTTTTTAAAGGACACTACCTTTCCTGAACATCCTTCGATCTGCCTCCGAGACAATTAAAAAAAAGTAACTCCTACTTGCTCGCAACAAACAACAGGAGTCTAATTAGCATGCGTTAATTACATTTGTCGTGAGAAGGGAAGAGAATCCTTAGCGATCATTGATTGTATAGATGTAAGTAGAGTTAAAAAAAAAAGAGTTTCCTTCGGGGGGTCTTGTGACAAGATTACGATTATTCTTCGAATGGAGTACATCTTAAATCGATATCCACCGAACATAATTAGATAGTGATTCTTCCACAGAAAGAGAATGAAAAATTATTTGACGCAAATGAGGTTAAATCACCAAGGGATGATAAATACTTGAGAAATGTACGGTTATGGTTGTGTATATAACGATTAACTAAAATTACATATACAATATTGTTAGAAATTTTTTTTGTATGTAATTGTAAACAGTGACATATTTCTTTTAAAGTTCTATTTTATTTATTTGTTAACAGCGATAATACAGGTTAGAAAAAAAGATGGTAGCTTCTAAATCAATCGGGAAATTTCGAGGCGTGTTCATCAAGTGATTGGTTGAATGGATTTTGCTAGAAATTTCTGCCGCGAGTCTTTAAAATGAGGCGAAAAATGGAATCGAGTGATCAGTCGAATATTGGACGCTGTTTGGAAAGCATCAGATATTTTGTATACTTTCGCTGTGAATGCATTATCGCTGCGTTCGAAGTTGTATGTACCGAATCTTGTTTTGAAGCTTGGTACCAATTGTTTAGTTGTTCGGAAAAGCTTTATGAGCCTTCGAAGGAAAAATAAATTATATTTTTCATTTGCTTGGTGAACATTACATAACAATATATTTTTCTGTTGGAATAAACGTTTTTATGCATGATGAATTAGTTCATAGGTAGTTGATCTCTTTGTAATTTCTGTCCAAGAAAAAATGAAATATTCATTTGTGATTGTCAAAATAAATTTGAAAATAATTTATTTTTAAAAATGTTATTGTGATTAGTCGTAGATTTTTATTCCTTGAACAACATTCCTTTAAATATAATCATACATAGTCTACTTATTCTAAATTTACTTCTTTTGTGCTTCTAAGATCATCCACTAAATATTTATAGCAGCTTCTTTAAGGTACAGTAAAATGGGGTGAATCTTAACACTTTTCAACTTTCAAAGTAAAAATCTTATATAATAAGATCGTTAATAAACATATTTTTGGCATTGAAACTTGGGTATTACCTTATTCTTTGAGGATTAACACCAAAAATATTGAGAAAACCATGAATTGCATTGATTTTGATTTTTTTATGGTGTTCCGATTAACCTCTTTCTGCGGTGGTGATTAATGTCCGATCTTATTTAAACGTTTACAGGGGGGGAAAAAGTAATAAGGAATTGTGGTGAATAGGAACACATAATAATCATAAAAAATCCTTTAATATGGCCGATAACAATTTTTTTGTCAAAATTATTGTCAATACAAATCACATGTTTGAAAGTGTATCAACTCTTCTCCTTACCTAATTCAATAGAAGATAATACAAATAGTCTTTAAAACTAATAATATTTTTCAATATACTTTTTGTTTGCGTGCCGTAAGACTGCAAATAGAGTCTTCATACATATAGTCTTCATACATATGGATTGCTATTCTCCATTTACCTTACAAATAACGAAGTCATCTAAAGTCAATTACTGGAACAACTGGGTTTTCTGCCATGCGGCTCTTCTTCTGAAATTTATTCAAGCCTGCAATCTTGATTACTGGCTTGAAGAGAGTAATTAGACTCTTCTTGTCATTGAATCTTTTGCGGAACATAATCTAATCAAACACCGCTTTTTAATACCACTTTTCTTGTGTTCCGATTCACCCCGCAAATCTCAAAATCGATACGAAACAAAATATAAAAATTCGTAGAATAAAAAGTTTTTAAAACCAAGTTAAATTATGTATAGCATGCTCTTGTGGATGTTTATATTTATCTAAAAAAAAATTAGTTAAGTCGATAACAGATATGTGTTAGTAATTATGGGATAAGATTTGGAGAGATTAAAACTCACTGGATTGTATGCACTCTGTTTCAGAATCTTTTTTTTAAAAAAGGACACTGTTGAAAACACTACAAAATATATGTTCCAAGATTCCAAACATGTGAGTCAAAAAAAAAAAAAAAAAATGTGTATAATTAATAAAACTGCTTTATTTGTATAAAATAATAATTTCTTTGTAATTTAATGATTTTCGTTCCGATTCACCCAGATGTTCCTTTTATGACCACACTATACTAAACTTCAACTTAACTAGACATCACTTAGACGATAGATCGTTACAGTGCTCATAGGTATTTAATCCATTTTGGCGGAGTGAAGACATAATTCTGGCCAAACCTTATAGCCTTTTGTTCTCTATAGGGTTGTGGTTTGGCGAACATTATGCTTTCAAGCCGCCAAAATGGATTAAATACCTATGAGCACTGTAACGATCTACCGTCTAAGTGATGTCTAGTTAAGTTGAAGTCTAGTATAGCTGAATACCCGTGCTGCTCTACGAAATTTTAACATGAGCATTTTAGCAATCAAAAGACATTAATGTATTCTACACTTCAGGCATTTGCTCCCATTTCGATCCCAACAAATTGATTTATTAAAATAGGAACTTTCCTTTGTTGACATTTTTTCCAAAACTTACTATTGAAAATATATTGGAAATGAGACATTTAAATATCACTCGTTTAGAACGTTTAATCCCCTTTGGATCCTTTTTAATTGTTAATCGATATTGCAATAGTCTATTGTGTTTATATTTGCTCTTAGTTCTTAATTTCAAAGTTGTAACTGTATTGAAAGTAAGACATTAAGGTATTCCCAGTGTAGTTTCAATGTTACATCGACTTTTCATCCCTTAAAAACTCATTAATCGATATTGGAATAACTTGTTTTTTCAATATTTGCACTTCTTAACATTTGCACCAGATATCAGAATTGTGACAACATTAAAAGTGGGTCATTCGGATATCCCTCGTTTGGAATGTTTAACCCCTTTTTCAACCCTTTAAAATTAGTTAATCAAGATCGGAATAGCTTAATTTTTCTATGCTTGTTTTTTCTTGAATTTTTTATCAGGATTGGCAGGGCTTAAACCAAAGGGTTTTTTCTTCTAATAAAAAAAATAAAAAGCTTTTTTTTTAACCCATTGGCGGTCATGTTAGTATATATGCATCATTTAATCCTCAGTTTTTCTAGCAATACACAACATTTTTAAATTTATAAATAAAATTTATAACGAAATATTTTTTTAATATTTTTAGTAGGATAATAGTTTATAATATAACTAAAACAAATGAATAGAAAATATTTTTAAAAATAATTTATTTCAATTAGAAATATAATTTAAAAATTATTGCAGGAAAAACAATTGTAGAATTTCGCCCATTTCCTTGACCGTCAGTGGGTTTTGAAGAATAATTTAAAATTGATTTTTTTTTAATTATTTATACTAAGATTATTTAAACTATTTGTTGTTGTAAATAACTTTTTAAAATAAATCTTATAATGAAAGACTATTAAAGACTATTATTTATCACAAACAACTTTTTTATTAATCTAAGAGATTTATTAATGTTTCATAATTATACAAAATTATTAATTAAAATTAAATTATAGGCGGCATTTTAAATTTGTTTCTGAAATAGGGGTTTTGTGCTTTAATAACTTATTTCTAAACCTTAAAAATATCACTTTGTACAACTTATCACCATTACTGATGAATCTAAGAGTAACATTCCATATAGATGAAGTAAAAAATTACTAAAGTATTATATTGTATCCATTGAATTTAATAAAAAACAACATATCTCTAAATATAATATTCAAATTTAATACGATTTGATTGTCCACATAAGTAGCAATTTTTTATTTACTTAGTTTAAATTATTTTCAAAAGAATTATTATTTGTTATTTGAACATTAATTTTTCTAGTTAATGTCAAATTTTATATATAAATATGCATACGTGAAAGTAAAAAATGATTTTTAAAAAAACCCGGTATAAACCAAAAACCCCTTTGCTTTTGATTTTTTACAAAAAAAACTTTTTTTCTGACCCTGGTATGTATCAATTTTCAGAATTGTTATCAAATGGGAAGTGAGACATTCGAATATTCCTCGTTTGGGACTTTTAACCCCTTTACGACCTCTTAAAGTGGGTTAATCGAGATTGGAATAGCTTACTTTTTATTTGTTTATCATTGTTGATATTTGTACAAATTTTCGAAAATTGTGTCCATGTGGGAAGTGGGGCATAAGAATATCCCTCTTTTGGAACGTTTAACCCCTTTTCCCCCCCTTAAAGGGGGTTAATCGAGATCGGAATAACTTACTTTTTCTTTTTTGTCTTTATTGTCATTTGCTCCAATTATCAGAGTTGTGACCAAATGGGAAGTGGGACATTGGAATAATCCTCGTTTGGGACGTTTAACTTCTTTTCGACCTCTTAAAGTGGGTTAATCGAGATCGGAGTAGCTTACTTTTTCTATGTTTACCATTGTTGATATTTGTACCAATTTTCAAAATTGTGTCCATGTCGGAAGTGGGACACTCGAATATCCCTCGTTTGGAACGTTTGACCCCTTTTCCACCCGTTAAAGTGAGTTAATCGAGATCGGAATAACTTACTTTTTTTATGTTTGTCATTTGTACTCATTTTCAGAGTTGTGCCCAAATGGGAAGTTTGACTAACGGATATCCCAAGTTTGGAATGTTGAACCCCTTTTCCACTCCTTAAAGGGGGTAAATCGAGATCGGAATTGCATAGTTTTTCTATGTTTACCAATATTGATATTTGTACCAATTTTCAGAGTTGTGGGCATGTGGGAAGTGGGAGAATTATCGATGAGTGAGTGAGTCAGTGAGTGAATGAGTGAGTGAGGGCTTTGCCTTATATATAGAGAAAGATTTTACAGTACACAAAAAAAAAATCCGTTCGATGACTATATATCGCATTCTAATTGATGAAATAAAAGAAAGACAAGTACCGTTGTAAATCGTGGCTAGAATTTGAATTCCTGCATAGTGTATATAGGTGTATATAGTTTTTTTTTGCATTAGGGTATCATCTACATATTTAAACTGAACCAAATTCTAAAAAGTTCAATGGCAAACCCATAATATCATATCATATTTAGATTTAGCATTTCAAAATTTTCCAATGAGTGGTTAGAAACTTAAATTAGAGCAAAGAAATTATAAATTATTGTTAAAGAGAACATTTGTTTATTTGGCCAGAAATTATGAAGTAATTAATATATATTTATACAGAACGCCTATATACATAATTTATTATACATAACGCCTATGTGTTTAAAAGTTGTTTCATACATAACCTATTTATCATGCAAATTTTCAGCTAAATCAAATAATATCTTTGGCTGTCCAAATAATATTGAATTTTAAGTTTTTAGCCCAATTTCTCACCAAACTGGCCAAAACGGAATGAAAAAAATATAACATCTCTCATTTGAAATTACGAATTGTTGAAATTAAACTTTAGAAGAAATAAATAATCAATCAATATTTGAATGACCTTAGACAACACACAGAGTTCCAAGTGATGAAAGTGTACTTGATAGCAAAATGCTTTTATCAGAAAAAAAGCCAGAAAGTCAATTATTTCATTGAAACAAGAACTGCCAGAAAATCTACTCTCGTTTTCAAGAGAATGTGTCCGTAGAGCATTTCTATTAAAGCAGAAGCTCAATTAGCAAGAGCTCTTTTGCGGTATTTAAATGTTGTAACACTAGAAATACAGTCAGTGGTAATGGATAAATCAAAGGTTTTATTGTGAAAAGGTAAACTACCATCAAGTTATTAGTTAAGCTATTTTTCACTCTTTTTATATAATCTAAAGATGAAGCAGTATTTTACTAAATAAAAACTATAATTTATCCTGCCTCGAACAACAAAACAATCGCTATCCGGTTTCAGTACAAGCTACAATACATTCAACTTCGAACACAACGTTAATTCAGGCTCAGAAAGTAAACATCGGAATCTTTCCGAACAGTAAACGATTCTTGATGCAAATTTCCACCGATTTCATTTTTTGTCTTGTTAAATAGAGTCACGGTAGATATTTATTGCAAAAATCCAGCCGACCAATCTTCTGATCGAAATGCCTCGAAATTTCCCGAATGATTTAGATGTTGCTACCTTTTCCAACCAGAATTATCACTGTTTACAAACTAAATTAAATAAAAATCGAATGTTAAAAGAAATACGTCATTGTTTACAATTTTATACAGAATAAAATAAAATAGAACTTTAAAATAAATACGTTACTGTTTAACAGAATAAAGTTAAATAGAACTTTAAAATAAAGAAGTCACTATTTACAATTATTTACAGACGATTTTTGTAACATTTCTCTCTCCTTAAAGACTGCACGTCTCGGTCACTGAAGTCCTTAAGAAGAACTACTACAATATGACTCAAACCTATTATATTAAGGTTTACAGGAAGGTCTCCGTTGAATCTTTACCACGATGTAGTTGATCTTTTTAAGGACAACATACGGCCCTTAACATTTCGTCTGGAGCTTAGGGGAGGGTCCTTTTGATTTTTCATCTCGGTGGCGATGAATTCATGGCGGGCTTGAACGGCTGCAATCATTTCCATCAGTTGCTTCATTTGGTCTTCCATCATTCCTCTAGTAATCGGCATTCGAAATTATGAAATCCCACTTCTGACACCAATGTAATGAATTTTTCTCCGAGGAAATGATAACACAGCTTTTACTAAATAAAAACTATAATTTAATCTTCCTTCGAATTATCACAAATAACTTCTTCGAAGAACAAAACAATAGATATTAGCTTTCAATACAAGCATACATTCAACTTCGACCACAGCGTTAATTCAGGCTCAGAAAGAAAACATCGGAAGCTTTTCGAACAGCAAAAGATTCATGACGCAAATTTCCCTCGATTTCATTTTTCGTCTCTTTGGGATAGTTTCACGGCAAATATTTCTAGCAAAATCCAGCCTACCAATCGTCTGATCGAAGTGCCTCGAAATTTCCCGAAGGATTTTGGTGTTGCCATCTTTTACAACCTGAATTATCACTGTTTACAAATTAAATTATATAAAAAAAAAGAACGTTAAAATAAATACGTCAGTGTTAACAAATCTATACAGAATAAAATTCGTTTTTGTAACGAAATGCTCGCCATCTAACGTATTTACTTAGAAACATTATTATTCCTGTTGCGTGATATTTCGTCCATAAACTTGCATTGAAAACAACGTGTTAAGTCATCTGCAAAAAAATTGAAAATGTCGAATAAAGATAATACTTTTGTTGTGTTCCACAGTGTAACACACTGTAAATGCTGGTGTCTTAAATTTAGACACAAAGTGTCTGAAAAATTCATTTCAGACACATTAAGTGACTTATTTTGCACAAAAGTGGTTTACTTCTTCGAATTTCAGACATCACACGGGTCTTAAATTGCTTTCAGTCACAACAAGTGACTTAAAATAAGACACTTCTAACCAATTTAAGACATTTCGAAATTCAGACGCTTCTCGCTTTCAGACAGTACAGACAATACAGGCCGTAGCAATTATATCATTCAAGTTCATTTACAAAGTAAAAGGAATACCTTTAAATTTTGAAGGATCCCAAAAAAAGTGTTTTTCACAGAAATCCAAAGTTGTCTTATGTAAACGAACATAGTTTTTAAAATTTAACTATTAAAAGTAGAACTACTTTCCCAGACCTTTTTTCACTCCTATAAGAAACTTTGCAAAACCAAAATTTAAAATCAATAATTTAGAGTTATAAAAATGTTTTTTTTTTAATTTTATTTTTTAGTTATCAGTATAAAATGCCAAAACCAAGCAAAAACAGTCATTAGAATATTATATATAAAAAATAAAACAAGAAAAGAAACTTTTCTTGTATCCTTCCGCCGTAACGTTGTTTGTTTACTTTTAAAACTCGTTATGATCGTGATTCGTGTGAAATCGCGCCTAGCGGAGTAGCGGACATGACGCATTTCTTAAACATCGAATAAAAGCATCTCTAATGTACTCATTTTTGTATAGTTCAGCTGTAACGGATTTGAATTCGCAGTCTTTATACTCATCTGTTTCAAAATTTCTAGATATTCATTTACAGATTCTCCCGTTTGTTGGACTCTAGATGCCAAGCAGTGTCTGGCGAAGATTTCATTTCTCTTTGTAATATACAAAGAATCCAGGATATCGATGGCATCATCATACTTTTCAGAGTCGTTTATGTATAAATAAACATTCGCAGAGAGACATCCAGTGTTGTCTCGTGCTCCCTGGTCTGGGTGCCGAGCCATGTAGGCATCCCGGAAAATGAGTTTGCTGATTCGGCAGCACGCCAGGCTTTATCAAAACCCCTGATTTCGCGCCTCACTTCTCCCGAGGATCTTATCCAGATCATCAAGCGTAACCACATTGCTGAACGATCTCTCGACTGGGACCACTCTCCTTACTCTATCAGATACCCATGGATCTACCCACTGCAGAAAAATTGCTTGTCCTTCTCGCCCAACCGCCAAATGGACATCCTTTTGACCAGACTGAAAACTAAAACGGCCACCGTTAATGCCACCCTTCATCGTTTCAAAATCCCTCTCCCAAGTGTAATTTCTGCGCTGATGTTGAAACTCCAGAGCATTTCATTCTCGTATGCCCTGCGTTCGATATCCAACATGACTCCCTCCGCAAAGATCTCGGCTGCATTCCACTGTCCTTTCTGTGGCTTTTTGACTGGTCACATCGACCCAAAGAAAAGATCAGAACCTTATGCAAATTCATTTCGCTCACGAAAAGATTTGATTAACCTTGATCACTGTTTTATTTACAACGTGCTTCCCGAATGATATAGACTCCAATCTTTTTCATGATTAGTTGTCCTGTAAAGTTCTACTCTTCGCAGAAGACGCTAGCCTCGTACGCATATCTCCTTGGATAATGTCTGGAAAAAGCTCCCTCTCCCCGGAAGCATAATCCAGCAAAACCCCCACCAAATCAAATCATAAATAAACGTTCGCGGATACGTAATTACTTAAGAGCTGGACTAGAAATTCACACACATTTATCGTGTCCAATTCAAACTTTTTACGAGTTTATAATACCTTTAAGAGCGAATGTGAGCTAACGGGATTCGAACGTGGCACTCCTAGGTCAGTAGACAGGCATGCTAACCACTAGGAAAAGTGACCACTAGTGCATAGGTGTTGTACCTGCACCACCACATGCTTCTTAAAGGCTTCGTGCAATAAGAACAACAAAAGTTTGTGTGAAAGTGTACTATATTTATGCAAATGGCAACAATACAATTATACCTTGAAGAGTGGCAGCGCTTCTTAACTTCTGGAAATCTCTTATTTGAAATGTTACGTTCTATCGTTACGATTCTAGTGTTCTAAACGTACGTCAAATATTAGTTAATAAAAGCTTCGTTTTAAGCTTCATTCTTGCAGTAATGTCATAATCATTTCAATTTTATTAACTAATATTTATTTTGAACTTAAACTCCTAAAAGATGGAACGACTTTTGAAACCAGAGAGATTTGATGTTGATCCTATGTGTGTTGGCGCAGAATCAAAATGGAAACACTGGAAAAGGACATTCACGAACTTTTTAACTCGAGTTAAAGAAGTTATTGAAAAGTTTATTAACTAATATTTGACGTACGTTTAGAACACTAGAATCGTAACGATAGAACGTAACATTTCAAATAAGAGATTTCCAGAAGTTAAGAAGCGTTGCCACTCTTCAAGGTATAATTGTATTGTTGCCATTTGCATAAATATAGTACACTTTCACACAAACTTTTGTTGTTCTTATTGCACGAAGCCTTTTATAAGCATGTGGTGGTGCAGGTACAACACCTAGGCACTAGTGGTCACTTTTCCTAGTGGTTAGCATACCTGTCTACTGACCTAGGAGTGCCACGTTCGAATCCCGTTAGCTCACATTCGCTCTTAAAGGTATTATAAACTCGTAAAAAGTTTGAATTGGACACGATAAATGTGTGTGAATTTCTAAATGCTCATCTATATACATTTCATTGTTCCGTTCCCAAAGACTATCTATATTGACATAAAGCATAGACAGCAATACGACATTCATTTTCATATGTAATTGCAGTTTTTTTTGCATTTAAAGTGTATTCTCAGCAAAAATTCTATCTATTAAAGCAAACTTTGTCCAAATTGGTTCTGTAGATCATGAGTTATAGGCCAATATTAACCTATTCTTGATCAATAATTACAACATCATTTGAATTCTTCCTTTTGACGGGTACCAGATAAAAATAGCTAATTTGCAGCGATAACTTATTCAAACTAATAACTTCCCATCTGTGATAAGGTTTGGTTTGGCAGTCCCCCAAACTAATGAATAAAAATAAAAGTTCACTAGATCAAAATATTATTTTCGTGTAAACATTTCAGCTTGGCAATAACTATGCCGACTTAACGGTTTTTGGTACCTGTCTAACGGAAAAGTATCAAATATTGTTGCCAGAGTTTTCTCACATACCCAAATGTGTCTTGAGTGTTTTTTTTTCTTTTTTTTAATATTCAATTGGGGGTTATAGGGAAAATATTCCTCATTAATTTGATGCAATAAAAGTGTGATCAGAAGTGTTGGTATCGCTTGCCTCTTCTAGAATTGCTACCACTGCTGAATCATGGACAAACGGCATACACTATGTTCTAATTGCCCTTTAATACTATTACTTCATACTCCATAGCACTTAGCAACATATCCAAACTGAGCATCGTTGCCAAGCTGTTGGAGCAGTACTCTTTGATTGCATGATATGAGAGTAAGTACTATGTCATCAAAAACATAAATTGAACACCGAGAGATATTAATGACAACAGTATTCAAACTTGAAATAATTATGTGCTTGAAGTAGTCAAATGTTTTGATCAGCATTAAAAAGCATTTGTTCACAATAATATATACATGTACAAGTAGAATAGTATTTAAGTGACTTGACAATCAATTGCTCAAACTCAGAAATGATTATTTTGATATGCACAACGGCTTCATTCCTAGTGAAAAAGTTGGTTTATGTATTATTATTTATCTTATTTTCAGTGTTTTTACTACAGTAAATTTTAATTGATCGATTTCTAAATGACCCTCACAGAATTCTAAATTTTCTGTTTTTAACATTCAATTACATTTTTATCGGTTTTGTTGCATATTACAAGTACTAATGATTTTGAAAATATATTTAGCATGATTTGATACAATTTGGATAAAATTTATTGTGTCCTTTAATTTTATTTCATGAATGATCTTATGTGTTCCATATTATTACATCTGAGGATATTTATGATATGACCTGCATATTATGGGGACTAGATACTCGATGACAGCATTAAAATCAGAAAAATCAACGCATTTGAAATAAATTGAATATTGGTCAAAATGAAGAAATTTTTTTTACATATGTTGTTCAAACCTTTTTAAAATTATATTTTAGAAAAAAGTTTATAATAATAGGCTAATAATTTAATAATAATCACTTATTTAAAACTTGATTAAAAAAACAATCTGCAATGAGTTGAATTTGGTTACGTTCGTAGAGGAATCTTCTTAAAACTAAAAAAAAAGTTTTTTTTGCTTATTATTTCTTCGAAATGTCTATATACTGCATTAAATATCATCTTTCTCAAAATAATAATAAAAAGTTTTTTTATGTGGTAATTAGTTGAGCGTATGAAAATTTGCAATTTTTTAATAATAATTAAAAACTAAATTGCATAGATTTGAATAATATTTTTGTTTAATATGTACTTCAGATGTTATATAATTGCCATAAAAAAATTCAATTCTATATTTTGCATAGTCTTTTATATGAGCATACCAAAAGTTGGAAAATCAACGTTTTGAGAAAACGTGAAAGAACTATAAGTTTTAATAACTTGCATGTTTTCCAAATTTAATGTGCTTCAACTCTGTATTTTGAAGCAGCCATTTTTACAGATATTTCAAATTCCTTTTTTTTAATTCCTCCCCCCCCCCCTTTTCTTACATTTTTTTAGGTTTTTTAAATGCCCTCTCTTTAGCTTCTCAACGATTAAAGAAAAGTCGCAGCGACAGGGAAAATTGTTGTAAAAAGGTTCCATCCACAAATTACTGGAATTTTAATATTATTTTAGTTTTAGTATGCACTTAATATGTTATTTAATCATAATAACAAATTTCAACTGTATATCTGGCATATTTTTTTACAAGAATACAAAAATTTGGAAAACTGACGTTTTCAGAAACACAAAATTTTTTGCGCAACTTGCATACTTTTCAAATTTAATATACTCTTATCTCCATATTCTGAAGCGTCTCTTTACAAATACTTCTAATGCCTTCTGTTTTAATTGTTTATCTTTTAATGTTTTTCTTTTTAAAGTCCTATATCTGCTTCAACTATTCGACAATAATTGAAGCATTGCAGTGTTATAACCATTGTTATTAGGTAGTGTTATTATAGGGAAATGTTATAAACAAGTTAAATTCCCAGATGGGGAATAATTAGATTATTACTGCTTGATTCATCATTAAAATAAGTTTATGTTGCCACATAATGTATCTTAGACTTGCCAACTACTATAAGTGTTTACATCACGCTTGTTATTTGATGTTAAAGTTGACTTGTAAAAAGCAACTTAAAACTGTGATACAATCTTGGAAGTCAAACCTTTTCTATTTAAGATTCAGCCACAATACAATGTCCATTATCTCAATACATATATTTACATTAAGTCCTAAATCCCTTGCTTGGATATATTAATAGTTGTGTGCCTATTATTAACAGTTGTGTTGCAGTTTTGCAATCCCATGCTTAAATTTACCAGGAAAGTGAAACATAGTCAACAAAAAGTTATGTGCACATGGTAATAAAACAGTAATTTTGACTTTTCTTTTAATAAAGATTTGTTATTTAACACAAGCTCATTTATTGCATTTTAATTTAAATATACGTATTTTTAGCTTCCCAACATCTGAAAGGTAACATAAACAACCCTTTCAGACACATCAACTGTCTGAAAATATCCCCAATTCAGACAGTCTAAACGTCTGAAAATACCCCATTTTAAGACACTTCAAGTGTCTTAAAGATTAAGACACCATTTTACGTCTTAAAACAGTGCCACTTGTTTAAGACAGTTTTGTGTCTTATTTTAAGACATTTCAGTTTGCTGTGCAGTTAAGGATCACGAAATCCGGAGCTAAATTTTCACAAGCTTCCACCATTAAACAGCAAGTTATATAAAACTTGCAAAACTTTTCGTTCTTCACAAAACTTTTCGTGTTAACAGAAGAGACGAATAGATTAGGTCAGTGATTCTCAACCTTTTTTTTGTCGCTGCACACTTTTAACGATTTCAAAATTTGGCGGCACACAAAGAAAAAGATAAGTTGTTTACTTACTTATAAATACAATGTGTAAAATAGTTTATGATTATAATTTGGAATGTAAAATAAAATAATATAATATGTACTACAAAAACAACAGTACGTTTATTAAGGGATTAATTACAAATGAATAATAGTACTTTTAATGAGAAATTTGAGCTTGATGTTATTTGATAATTTCATTTATATTTGGTCGTAAAAATGACAATGCTACTCTCATAACGTCTTCTACATTTAACAGTCTCGATCTTTTTTCCGTTTTTATGTTGGTTAATACTGAAAATCCAAATTTACACAAATAAGATGTAGAAAATTGTAATAATATGTGCTTTTCAAACATCAGACAACAAGACGCACACTCACACACCTGCAGGGGGTTGTATGTAAAAAACTAGAGTAAAAAATAGGTCAAAAACGAGACACAGAAATATGTAACGAAGCCGTGAAAGTAAAAAATCTTCGTTACAATATTCATATATATACAAATAAGTACTTTTCTTTAATTTTATCTTTACTCGTAATATAAAAAAACATTATTTTTACTATATACATTTCTAAAATTTGGCGGCACATTTTAAGAATTTGGCGGCACACAAAAGTGCCGCGGCACAGTGGTTGAGAATCACTGGATTAGGTTATTCCGCATTGGAAAAGCTGTATCCCAAGAATGTGCGTTTGTTCCAAGCATTTTAATACTTGTGAATATCGTGCATCAAGTAAGTACATTTTATTTTGTAACTTACTGCATAGCAATTATGATTAGTCGTTATTTGTAAAATAGATTATGATAATGTTATACAGTGGCTCCCAAAAGTTTTCGCACACTTTAAACATTTGTAGAAAAGGTGCTGTAGTTTGGAATTGAATTCGAATATTAACTTCAAAGTTTTTTTGTAGTGTTAATTAAATTCTGAATGAAACCTAACATTTTTAAAAGAAGTATTGAATCGTTTTATTTTTATAAAAATATAAATTCATAGAACAAGAGAAAAAATTCCACAAAAGTGTTCGTACACCATAACATTTTCTGATAATTTCATTAATAAAATAATTTTATACGCTTTTTTTTTTTTTTTTTTTTTTTTTTTTTAATTTTTGCATTGTGGGGACTTTTTAACAATCGATTGTCTGTAATATTTGCCTTCTCTAATTATTAAAATCTATTTATTCTTTAAAATTGTTCGTAGTCGTAAAGAATCAACAAACAATAGTCTAAAATTGGTCATTATATTTTCGTAATAGTAGTAAATGTATTCTATCAATGGCTAATATATTAAATTTATTCTATTTAACTGTTAGTATGTAATAAAACGTTTAAAACGAGAAAATAGAATTCTAAACCAGCCAAGAAGAGATTGTCCAACACATTTATATGAACGTTAAAAGGGATTTATTATAAAAAATTTGAGAAGAGTACACGTTTGTGGCCTATAAAAGTTTCTTCGGAATATAAAGAAAAAAATGTGACTTAAATTTCAATTGAAACTGTTTGATAAGTAGTCATATTAGCTAAATTACATGGCTGTTCTGCCAGAAGAAAATTTTTGTAAATGCTAAAATTAGAAATTAGCGGCAAGAATTGCTTCTCGAACACAATTACGGAACTTTTCACGAAATTTAAAATTGCCGAAAATTCTAAACGCTCTTCCATTGAGAAAGGCTGTTTACAAAAAATACGCCCTTTAAAAGATTGAAATAAATTAAAAAATCATTCAAAAACACTCATTAAATCAATAACACGTTGAATATTTGCTGCTGCGATTTAATCTGCTCTGTCGTTCTTCGAGAATGGAACCTATCTCGTGTAAGGTAAATTGTAAACAAACAAGAGCAACAGGTATATTTGCATCCCCCCTTATCGGTCATTACACACGCGAATAAAATATAACTTTAAAATAAATACGTCACTGTTTAACAGAATGAAATAAGATAGAATTTTAAAATAAATACCTCACTATTTATAATTATTTACAAACGATTTTTGTAACAATAAAATAGAAATAGTAAGTAGTAAATGTGGTCGCATAAATAAACGAAATGAACAAGTATCTTTGGTGTACGAACTATATTGAAAACTGTCCCGATCCCCGGTCTTTAAATACTTGGCGCGAGAGAATATTCGCGAAATTTCCAGCCAATTCGTCGGAAAAGAAACGTCTCGAAATTTATCGATTGCTTTAGGTGATGCCACCTTTTCCTAACCTGTATAATCGCTGTTAATAAATAAAATAAGATAAAAATAAATTACAATAGAATTTTAAAATAATACGTCACTATTTACACTATATACAGACAATTTGTGCAACAATATTCAACATATTTTGAACACTTATCTCCAGAGAGTGGCTCTGGACCAACGTAGCATCATTACAACAATTTATGAAAGAAAGCTGCATTGAGGAGAAAATTATTCAAGATCTAGGTTGTGATGGTACTGTATGACATACAAAAGTATAATTGATAAATTTCTTTATTCGAAAATACTTTAAAATAACCAGTACAAGCAGATGTCTGTTTGCTTCATTTTAATGAATTGTCTCTTAGGAAAGAGTTATGACTATCCTCGATGGTCCAATTTCTTGACGTACTTCTTTTACTGTCCAATAGGAAAACGTTTAACAAGTTGTCGAGGTTTACCAGTTGTTGAATACAATAATATAAATAGTGTTTTTCCAGAAGCTGTTTTTAAGAATTTGAACACCGACCATAAATATTAAAAAATATGTCAGGCTGTATAAACAAGCAAATGCTCCCAAGGTTTAGCAAGCAGAAACCCTGGAAATATCTTCCATTCAAGATGACAGCAAACTGCAAATCGAATTTCGTGTTTTTATATTCACTTTTAGATATATCACTTGCTCCCAACCTCGCAGTTGAAAAAAATAGTTGAGTTTTTAATGAAAATTTATTCTCCCTGATGGTTAACAATATAATGTCATCCTAGAATTATTTATGCACCAAAAAATATTTCTAAGATAATAATATAATGCATTAAGTATTTAGAAGATGATCGTAAGTCTCTTGTTCAATCACCTCTACAGAAGGGCTTTTATGGTAAACCCAGAACATCTTCTTTTGGGAATGTTGTTTGATTCACGAAAACATATTCGATATCTGACAAGTAAAAAGGATACAAAAAGTTCTACAAACAAAGTTACTAGCAAAGTTACCAGCAAAAATTAATTTTGAGGGGAAGAAAACTGCATAGATCTTACTGATTGGCAGCCTACAATGGTAATGGAATGACGTGTCATAACTGACTTAGGCAAACAGGAGTTCATAGTTGAAACATGAACTAGCGATAGAAAGAAACATCCTCTCACACACAAGCACGTTTTTTCTAGAACCACTGTCTAGAATTGCGAATCCAAAATATGTTGAATATAGTGTTTTTTTTTTTTTTTTTTCAATTTGTTTACCAAAGATACGTGTTCTCGTTTACTTATGAGACCATATTTGCTACTCTCAATTTCTGTACTTATTCCTTCATCCTTTCGTTTATATAAATAGAGTGAAAAATAGTTAAAAGAATACTTTGATGGTATTTTACACTTTCACGAAAAATCTTCGATTTATCAATTACCACTGCTTGATTTTCTAGCTTTACAACATTTACTTCCCGCAAAAGAGCACTTGCTAATTGAACTTCTGCTCTAATGGCACATGCTCTGAAACAGGAGAGTAGATTTTCTGGCAGCTCTTGTTTCGCTGAAATAATCGAACTTTTCTTTTAGTAAAAGCATTTTACTATCAAATACCCTTTCAATACTCGAACTCAGTGACATTGAATCGCTTTCAATACAGTTACCTTCATGTTTCAAACCTAGAATCTTTGTTGGGTCTCTTTCACACGGTGCATGCGAGTTCCCGCAAAAAGATTTACCAATGTATTTTGAATGGAGTATTTCACACGGTGCGGAGAGAACACTGCGGGCCCTCACGAAGATTAAAACCTTCGTGCGGACCCGCAGAAGTCGGTATATCTTCACAATTTCCATCGATAACTTCAGTTTGAATTAACTGATTAAATTTTTATTTGTAATTTAAAGTGTATAATATGGGACAAAAACCTACAGGGATCTAACTCACCTATGTAATAATTGAACTTTAACTTAATTTTATATCTTGACATTTTTATAATAGGTCAGTAATTTTAAATATTTTCAAAACAAAATTATATAAAAAATATTTCAGTTACATTTTCAATTCTAGTCGGTTTCTTAGATCAAATCATTGTGTATCGTTTGTCGTTGAATTTAAAATTTTAAATAATTATAAATTGACTTATGACTGGAAAAGGATTATATCCTTTAGTTAATTTTTAATTAATCAATCCTCAAATGAAAATTTTTTATGCAGATATGCTAGTTTTCAAACTCTTGTTAAGTGTGAACAAATTTGAATATAATTAAAAAGTTTAGGAAAACTTTTCCAATATATACTAGTATTGAAACTTTTTTCTAAAACATAACTTCAGGCTTTGAGTTGAAAGGTCCAAACTAAACTTTAAGTTTCAAACCACTTTTCGGTATTTAGAAAGCAGGAAGAGAATCCTACATCGGTAAGTAAAAGCTGCTGACTATATACTAATTCTGCTAATCAGTACTGGCATTATCTTAGCTGTTTGTTCAACTACAATAACGGCCTAAGAGCAAAATGCTGTGTGTGCAAGAATGAGTTTTGGCGCCTCTTACAATGAAATGGGTATAGAAAAACCCTCCGAAAATCGTATGGGTGCTCTATAACTAAAATTTGCAGGAACTTAATATCTGAATTTGACATTTTAAAGGGATTAAAAACTAAAACTAATAAGCAGTAATAAATAGTAAAGTATTTAGTACCTTTTCATTGTTTTTATTTTTTTAAACGATTTCTTCTATTGCTAATTCTTTTAACGAACTTTTTCAAACTTCAATAGGTATGGTGTACTGCACTTCTGTAAAGAGTAAGCTCCTAAATTCTTTTATTTTGTTTATAGTTTTGTCAGAAAAATAAGATACGTTTTTTTAATTACAATAAAAGTTTTGATTTAATAGTCACGAAAAAAAAAAAAAAAAATCTAAGAAAAATATTGCAGAAGATTGATTAAGATAACCTGTATTACATCACTTAGCAGTGGACCTTCCTAGCCTTAGTAGCGGGAAATGGTGTTATTAATTTACATTTTTACCATATTATCGTATTATTTTTAAAAAATATTTTTCTCACTTCGGCTCTCTTCTCAAACTCACATGTGTGCGATCGCCTTAGGCGGCCCCGATTAATAGGATGATTCAATAAACGCCTATCTCTCCGTTTCCTTCTAGAATAAAGGAGATACACTATCTGGCCAAAAGTATCCAGACACCCTTTAAAAAAGTGGTTCTGGTGAGTGATGCAACTTGATACGTAATTGAAAGCTATAAAAGTGTTGGTAGTGGTTTGTCAGATTGTATTTATGCGTTTGTGAGGCAATGAGTAAGTCAAAGGAGCTTAGTGAGTTTGATCGTGGCAGAATAATGGGATGCCACCTTTGTAGGAAATCAGTTCGTGAGATTGTGGACATTTTGCAGGAGCCTAAATCCACTGTGAGTGATGTAATTGTGAAGTGGAAACGTCGAGGCAGTGAAACGGCAGAAAAAATAACCGGTAGGCCGAAAACACTTGCTGAACGCAGCCGCAGAACTCTGAAAAGGGTAGTGAAACAAAATCGCAAGTCCTCGTTGGTGGAAATTTCTCAGGAGTTCCAAAGTTCATCAGGCGTTAGTGTTAGCAGCAGGACTGTCCGTCGAGAGTTAAAAGATTTGGGAATCCATGGTCGTGCAGCCGCTCACAAGCCGAACATCACTCCACAGACTGAGAAGCATCGATTGCAATGGTGTAGAGCTCACTGTCATTGGACTGTGGACATGTGGAAAACTGTTCTCTGGAGTAATGAATCTCGCTTTACAGTCTGGCAGTCGGATGGACGCGTCTGGGTTTGGCGGATGCCCGGCGAAGTTTTCTATAGTGACTACATTGTGCCGACTGTTAAGTTTGGTGGTGGAAGCATAATGGTGTGGGGGTGTTTCTCGTGGTTTGGCCTGTGTCCGTTAGTTCCTGTGGTTGGAAACATGAACTCTGAGATGTATGTGGACATTCTGGACAATACTGCACTCCCAACTCTATGGTAATATTTCGGGGAAGGCCCATTTCTCTTCCAGCAGGATAACTGCTCCATTCACACTTCGGGGCTTGCACAGACGTGGTTTGACGAAATGGGTGTTCAAAAACTGGACTGGCCTTCTCAGAGCCCCGATCGAAATTCCATAGAACACCTTTGGGACGAATTAGAGTTCAGATTACGTAGCCAGCCAAATCGATCATCTTCACTGCAAGCACTCATTTCAGCTGTGATGGACGCCTGGAAGGCAATTCCTATGGTCACTTATCAAAAATTGGTGGAAAGTCTTCCCAAACGTGTGCAGGCTGTCATCGATGCAAAAGGGGGACCAAAATCATATTAATATGGGCCTCAGGACGCTCTAAGTCCATACCACTGGGTGTCCTTATACTTTTGGCCAGATAGTGTATAATACCCGTAACCTTCTTTTGTCTACACTTGAATTTTCCTCTTATATTATTTATGATGTAAAACTTAAAAAATAACAAAATACTTTTAATCAAATATTATTCACATACTGCATTCACTGGGTGAAAATAATATTATAACTCTTTAAAGATGCTGGCGAAACGTCCGCAGATATGGTCTCGTGTGAAAAGGCATGCGTTTGTTGTCCCGCTTCCGCACCATATGAAAGAGGCCTTAGTTGGAACCTCCAAGGTCGTGCGGTAGTAATATGACTTAACATTTGAGTTTAATATTCCATAAAATGACAATTCCACAAATGCTTTTTCATAAAATGATATTCCCGATATTTTAAAACTCTGTACTACTATACCTAGACAATAAATAAAAAAACCGAAATTAACTTAAGAAATTGGTTGAAAATCGAAAAATATGCATATTTTAAAAAAATAAATAAAAAATAAGGTTTTCATGTAAATTCCGGGAGACCTAAATGTTAAATGGCAGATATAAATTTTATTACAGTTAATTAATATTGTTGTGAATTTTCCGCAGAGGCATTGATGGCGCAGATTTTACTAGATAAAAACTATTTATTCTCTCTTCAAGATATCACAAAAGTTATTCGAAGAACAGTGCAATCACTATCAAGCTTCAACTTAAGCTTCAATAAAAACATCTCCGAATTCAGCAATAATTCAGGTCAGGCACACTCAAAGCACTAAGCCTTCATCGAGTTCCGAAGTCAAACTGTAAACTGTCCCAATCTGCGGTCTTATTTATAAAGGCGCGTGAGGACCTTCTCGAAACATCCAGCCAACTCGTCAAATTAAAGAAACATCTTGAAATTTCTCGATTGCTTTAGGTGTTGCCATCTTTTCCTAACCTGTATTATCGCTGTTAATAAATAAAATATTATAAAATAAATTACAATAGAATTTTAAAATGATACGTCATTATTTACACTATATACAGAAAATATGTTCAACAATATTCTACATTTTTATACTTGAACATAAAAAGTTGCTTTATATCTTTTTTTTTTTTTTAATTTTCTTAATAAATATTTTCGTTTTTGTTACGAAAAAAAAAAAAAATCAAACTTCAAGTCCATTCCGGGAGACATAAATATTTTTCAATTGAACTAAAAAATATTTTGGTAAATATTTAAACATAGTGGCAGCTTTTTATCGACTTGAAATTTTGAATTTCCAAAAAGACGTGTTTTTTTTCCGATATGCCCTACTATCTAGTGACAGAAGCCATACTGCTAGATCAGAGGTAACACACACGCCTGGTGTGAGAAACGACTGTTGTTCGATACCTGTAAAAATTAATAGACACAATAGGGATTGTGTGATATATTGTACCCCCCAAAAAAACTTTTGAAAAGTAAAAAAACCGCCAACCTCAAAAACACAAAAAACTTTCTAGCAAGAAAAAAAAATCATACACATAATCAAAATTTGCAGCTACAAACACAGTGATATAAAAAAAGGCCAACCTCTGATTTCAGCTCTTGGTTGTAACTCACTTAACAATGTACGTTTACTTAGTTTATTTTTAAAATTTAAGTTCCGCTCCCATAAAAATTTACGCTGCTTGAGGTTGGTGCCCGTCGTCGGAATTTTGACAATGTTTGCATCTAAACTAATTCATGGACAAATATTGGATAAGGTATGATTTTATTTGGATGAGTAGGAAATTTCTATGTAGTGTAAATTTTACAGTTCACGTAAATGTAATTTTCGAAATGGTATAGAGAAATTGTGCTGAAAAGCTCGTATTGGAATCTCTATGAAGGATTTTTAAATTGTAGAATACAGATGTGTTTGTGGTAAGCTTTTGTTTGATTCATACATACATTTCGGAAAGTTTTTACTGTGTGGTGAATTGCAAAGTTTAGTGATTAAGACGGGCGCCAACCTCAAGCAGCGTAAATTTTTATGGGAGCGGAACTTAAATTTTAAAAATAAACTAAGTAAACGTACATTGTTAAGTGAGTTACAACCAAGAGCTGTAATCAGAGGTTGGCCTTTTTTTATATCACTGTGTTTGTAGCTACAAATTTTGATTATGTGTATGATTTTTTTTTCTTGCTAGAAAGTTTTTTGTGTTTTTGAGGTTGGCGGTTTTTCTACTTTTCAAAAGTTTTTTTGTGGGGATATCAGAGCTTTTTTTAAGACAGTGATAACATCTTTTTTTATCCCCCCCCCTCCCCCTTTTTTCCATTTCATCATTTTTTTTCTCTCTGTCCTTGATTTATGATGTACTTTTCAAGTTCTTCACTGCATCGTAGCATTTGGCGAAATGATGCAGCCAAACTTAACTTTGCGATAAACTTAAGTGATTTGATTAATATAGGGTTTTCGAGGATATATTGTGCATGATACTGGTTAATTTCAATAACAAAGTATCATATTTATTAATGTTGCATAGTTGTGGATTACATTTCCACTTCTTGTTAGGTATACCGCCCTCAACAGCAGATTCAAATAAGTTCTAGCATTTTCCGTCTAAGCTTACTTGTATCGAGAATATGCAATCAGCGAAATCCCTGTAGGTCGACTCAGCGAAAAACGGTTCAGTGCTAGAAGTGTGCAAAGATACGCCAGTCAAAGACTTATACTTAGCTTCCGCATTAGTGCACATTGCAGATTTTGTGAGCAGTATCTTAAATTTAGACCTAATCACATGCAAGTTGGATCGCAATGTTTTACGTGCTCTTTACGAGACGCTATCGCCCATTTAATTAGCTTATCTACAGTCAATTGTGCATTTTGTAAGTCAAGTTTATCCGTTATCTATTAATTTTGTGACGAAAGGCGCCTTAAACTTTACAGTCTCTATAATGTATGACAAGTTTTTTTGGTCGACTATCTTACAAGAAGCTGAACAAGAAACTTCTGTAGGAACATAAGTATCATTTAAGTTCAAAGAACTTTCAAAATTAGAAACAGCGGAATCCTGTGTAATGTCTATTCCCTTTCGTTTTGTAATTGAAGCAGCACCTTCAAACAGACGTCTTTTGATAGTTACTTTTTCTTCTACGCAATTGGCGATTGATTCGAAAGCTTTCCTTTTTGCGTAAATCTGACGGGTTTTTTTAGCTTATTTTGCTGCGCTTTTGAAGGCATATTAATCTAATTTGATGAAACAAAATCAAGTGGTAATGAACTGTAGAGTGTTGGGATGAGGAATTGATAAAACTTACGGAACTTTTTTATATTTTTATTTAAAAACAATTATTAAGTTAAAACTTTAAAATCAATTCTAGCAAGGTAACATTTTTGACATTCCAGATTAGACAGATGAAGCATAACACCCAGGCTGGCGTGGCAGAGAAAGAGAGCAAAGCTAACATTTGAATATTCTTATATAGGGAAGTTTATTTGCATATGTGCTCTTCTTCTTGAAGGAGGGTTTCACAAGGTCAGCTCTTTTTGTTTTGACGCGCCGCAAATAATACTGACGCGCAGCAAGATCAGTTTGCTCGAGCCGCCACAGTACCCCCTTGCCAGTGATAACGTAGGATTAAAGCAGTGTGGCTTCAAATTCTGGAATTAAAAAAACAACATTAGTAACAATAAACGAGGTGAACAAGGTTAAAAGCGAAATTTCACTCTTCTGCCAGCTCTAGTGACATATTGATCACTTTTAACTTCTTCAGGAAGTGCTGGTGCTTTAGAATCTTTGGTTTCGGTTTCTTGAGCGACATACACAGGTTTCAATCTATCCTTGCTAATTGTAGTTCGTTTTCCTTTTACGATCAGCCTGAATGTGTTGGGAAACCGCTGAATAACTTCAAATGGTCCATCATATGGAGGAACTAGAGATCGGCGAATTGCATCACGCCTTACAAAAACGTGGGTACTAGATTCCAAATCTTTATGCACAAAAATCTTCTTCCGATTATGAGCAGAAGTAGGTACCGGTCGTAACATCTCCATGGTTTTTCTTAGCTTGGTTACAAAGGAAATAGGATCTTCGGAAGTTTTGTTGTTATTCTGTGAAATAAATTCTCCTGGTAGTCGTATGTTCGTACCGTAAACCATTTCAGCTGGTGTCGCTTTTAGATCTTCTTTCAAAACTGCTCTCCAACCCATCATAATTGTTGGCAAAGCGTCTGCCCAACTTTTATCAGCATGGCACATAATCGAAGACTTTAGGTTTCTGTGAAATCTTTCGATCAATCCATTAGCTTCTGGGTGATATGGACTTGTACGCATTTTTTCCACTCCAACTAATGAGGACAGAGCCCTAAAGAGGTTTGATTCGAACTGTGTTCCTTGGTCACAAGTGATCTTTAGTGGAGTTCCAAAACGCACGATCCATCCTTCGTATAACGTTCTTGCTACCGTTTCTGCTGATATATCGGAAATGGGAATGGCTTCTGGCCATCTTGAAAATCTATCAATGCAGGTTAAGCAATAGGAGTATCCTCTAGATGGTGGTAAGCGACCTATAATATCTATATGAATATGTTGGAAACGCGATGACGGTACTTCAAACAGCCCAGGTGGGGTAACTGTGTGTCTGCTAACTTTAGATCGTTGGCAATTTAAACAGGATCTTGCCCATAGTGTGCAGTCTTTGCGAATAGAAGGCCAGACGAACTTCTCAGTAACTAGGCGAGTTGTTGATCTGATTCCAGGATGCGCTACGTTATGCAGTGTGTCAAAGATCTGCCTCCTAAAAGCTTTCGGAACAAACGGGCGGATGACTTTAGTAGCGTAGTCGCAATAAAGGCTTGACTTGCTATTTTCGATCATCATAGGTTTGATCCTTAGGCTTGTATTATCAGGATTTTGCAAGAGATCTTGTAACTCTGTATCTGCAATTTGAGCTTCTGCCATGGATTCATAATTGATTGGAGAGGGAAATTCAATGGTTCCAATCCGAGATAATGCATCGGCGACATCATTGTTACAGCCTTTGATGTGTTGGATATCTGTCGTAAACTGCCCAATGTAATCCAAGTGACGAAGCTGTCTTGGCGTGCATTTCTCTGGTTTCTGTTTAAAAGCATACACTAGAGGTTTGTGGTCAGTGTATAGAGTAAAATGTCGACCTTCCAACATGTAACGAAAGTGCTTTACAGCTGAATATGCAGCAAGTAACTCTCGATCGTAAGCACTGTAATTCCTCTGAGCAGGCGATAACTTCTTTGAGAAAAAAGCCATTGGTTGTGGTCCTTGGGGCGTTATTTGATTTAGTGCCGCTCCCATTGCTGTATCTGAAGCATCTACGCAAAGAGAAATAGGTGCATCTGAAGATGGATGAGTTAAAACAGCTGCTTCAGCCAAATCTTTCTTGCATTTTTCAAAAGCTTGTTCCGATTCTGTGGTCCAAACAACGGGTCTTTTGTCCTTCTTCCTGGCTCCTTTTAAATATTCGTGAAGTGGTGCTTGAGTTGCTGCAGCATTCTTTAAAAATCGCCGATAGAAATTCAGCATTGCAAGGAATCTTCTTAGCTCCTGTAGGGTTGTTGGTTTAGGAAATTCGGTAATGGCTTTTACTTTCTCAGGCAAGGGTTCGATTCCTGCTGCCGAAATCTTGTATCCTAAAAAGTTTACCGTTTCTTTTCCCAAAACGCATTTTGATGGATTTAGCCTTATTCCATATTGCTTGAATCTTTCGAAAACTTCCTTTAAATGTTCCAAATGCTCTTCTGGATCTTTTGATGAAATCAGACAATCGTCGATGTAAGGTACGCAAAATGGCAAGTCCTTCAAGACCTCATGGATGAAACGTTGAAATGTTTGGGCTGCATTGCAAAGACCAAAGCTCATTAAAACAAATTCAAATAAACCAAACGGGGTAATTACTGCCGTTTTTTCAACATCCGCAGGGTTGATTGGGATATGATGATAAGCTTTTAAAAGGTCAAGGGTCGAGAAAATGGTTTTGCCCTCCAAAGTGTTGACGCAATCTTGGATGTGTGGAATGGGGTATTTATCAGGTTTTGTGCAGCTGTTTAATCTTCTGTAATCACCACAAGGCCTCCATTCTCCAGATTTCTTGGGTACCATATGAAGTGGTGAAGCCCAAGAACTTTTGCTAGGTCTGCAAATGCCTTGCTGTACCATGTATTCAAATTCCTTTTTAGCGATCTTCAGCTTATCTGGTGCCAGACGTCTTGCTTTCGAAAAAATTGGTGGTCCGGTGGTTTCAATATGATGAACTACGCTATGTCGAATAGGGACAATACGGTCGGTTTCAGTCAGCTCAGGATATTGCTTGAGTAGATCCGCAAATATCGAACTTTCTGCTATGACGCTTATTTTACTACTATCACCGCTTAGAGGTTTAGCTTTTGTAGATAACTGGGTCAAAGTATCGACTAAGCGACCGTTTTTAAGATCAACCAGTAAACCATATTTTCTCAAAAAATCTGCACCGATAATTGGTTGATTAACTTTAGCAATGATGAAAGACCAAGTGAAGTTCCTTCTTAGGTTTAAATCTAAAGACAAAATTTTTTCGCCATAAGTCGGGATTACAGTTCCGTTTGCGGCAAACAGCTTCAACTCGTCTGGAGACTTGTGTCGATGATTGGGGTTTAAAGGTAAGACCGAACAATCAGCACCTGTATCGATCAAAAATCTTAACCCTGATGATTTGTCCAAGAGGAATAGTCTTTGCACCTGTTGGCCTTGCACTGCACCGGTGACTTTAGGTGTTGGCCCTGTTAGTTTTCCGGAACATAGTCACAAGGTTCGTTGCACCTTCTGGCCCTGTCTTGGAAAATTTGATGATACCAGCACACCTTAAGTTGAGGATCATATTTCCGTCTGGTACGAGAACTTGATCGTGGTGCATTACCGTATCGCCGGTAAGGTGATCTTGAACGTGGCGTACTTGTGCTCAGCTTCTCCACCATCTGGGTTAATTTTGCAACTTGATTTTTCAGCTCTGCGATCTCACTGTTTTGGTTCGGCAATTTGGAAACAGCGGCTAAATTGCTGTGGTGGCCATCAGTGACTTCTTGTATCTTGTCAGCCATATCAGCCATTGCCTGCAGGTCTCCTTTACTACTGGCCAAAATTTGTTGAATTGGCGTAGGTAGACGTTGTGCCCATAGCGACTTTAAAAGCTCGTCGTCGAATTTCTCGCCAGCAACTTCTCGCATTCTTCTGAGTAGATGAGATGGCTTTTGGTCTCCCAGCTGTAGCTCTTGTAGCAACATACGAAGTTTCTTCTGCTCCGAATCCGCATATTCAGCAATTAATCTGTTCTTCAAGGCGTTGTATTTCCCTGTCGCCGGTGGTTTGATGATCAGGTCAGAAACGTGGGACAAAACCTCTGTCTCGATGCTGGCTACTATTGTATTGAATTTAGTTTCATCTGTTGTTATCCCAGCAGTGATAAACTGGCTTTCCACTTGTGCAAAATATAATGCTGGATTCTTGCTCCAGAAAGGTGGTGCCCGGAAAGCAATTCTTGAAATATTTGGATGATGGTCCTCATTGCTGCGCTCTGGTATTCCGACCTTTTCATCTTGGTTACCACTTTCATTCATCTTTTTAGAAAATTCCGACGTTTAAGTTTTCACCAAACACTCCAATCTCCAAGGTATCAGAAAGCTGCTTTTCTCCAGGATAAAAGTTCTTTTTCGAGAGTCACCAATCTGTAGAGTGTTGGGATGAGGAATTGATAAAACTTACGGAACTTTTTTATATTTTTATTTAAAAACAATTATTAAGTTAAAACTTTAAAATCAATTCTAGCAAGGTAACATTTTTGACATTCCAGATTAGACAGATGAAGCATAACACCCAGGCTGGCGTGGCAGAGAAAGAGAGCAAAGCTAACATTTGAATATTCTTATATAGGGAAGTTTATTTGCATATGTGCTCTTCTTCTTGAAGGAGGGTTTCACAAGGTCAGCTCTTTTTGTTTTGACGCGCCGCAAATAATACTGACGCGCAGCAAGATCAGTTTGCTCGAGCCGCCACAGAACTCTTACCTAGCCATAATAGTTTTAAAACACTTTTCAAGAAGCAGTTCGTTCAGTTACAGTGAAAACCAGAGTTACACCCAATTAGTAAATCTTATACTCTAGTAAAATCAAAAATACATTGTGAAAACACATATATCATCAATTAGAAACTGAATGAATATTATTGTCACGTACTTTGATAATTATTAAGTTTAAAGAAAATCTTTTTCCAATTCCAACCAAGAACCAATCGCAATTTGAATAACAAAATATTTTTCCAATTCCAACCAAAAACCAATCGCAATGAGTGTTTCACTTAGTCCGGTACTAATGTATTGACTGTGACGTCATCTTTTATTATACTACGAATTTATTCCAGTATCTGGCAACTAAATATGATTATTTATATTCTTCGTTTATTTTTCAACATTTCAACGGAGATTTCCCGAAAATAGAATGTGTTTGAAAGTTACGCACTCTAAATTTTCATACAGTTCAAATAACACATCCAATTTATAGAAAACATATTCCTCTTTACGGTCATTCTCAATTAGCCCTAACGTGGCGGCCAAACTAACGTCGAATTAATGACAAACCTGTTTGGCGACTTGGCATTTAACCTGAACCACAATTACAGGCTGATCACCCGTATCTATCGCCAAATTTTGAAATGAAAAAAAGTGGTTTTAAATTAATTAAAAATAGAAAGAATTATTTAATGAAGTTCAAACCAATGTAGGATTTTAAGTCGAAACATTCTGAATCATATAATTTAATCCGATTGAAGATCTGTAGCTTAGTTAGGTCTGGACGTTTGTCTAAATTTTTACATCAAAAACGGACTAGAACTCGTTTTTTTATTTCATTTTGGAAATTTCAATATTTTTTTTCTTATTTGCTTTTTATCCTAGGTACTCGATTTTTTTTTCTTTAAAAGTTATTACCAAGATGAATCAATGGTATTTTTTGTATAGTTATGCAAAGTTCCAGAAGCACGCTAGAAAATAGTCAATTTCGGCTTTTTCGTTGGAAGTTGTGCAGAGAATTGATACTTACTGTCGTTTTCGCCTTTTTAAGGTTGGCGGCGAAACGACCTTTTCGTCTGATAGCGTTGTCATTTCTTAGCTTCTTCCTTTCGATATTAAATGAAGAAATTTTTATACATTTTATACATATATGTTAGTTTACTAAAATATCTACATAAAAACTATATACCTACTATAAAATGTCTAACACAAATTGCAAGAACTATTTCAAGAAAATATTAAGAATTATCGTGAATAAATCTGAGAGGTATGAAACAGTCGCAATACAACAGTGTATCTGCAGGTATAAAAAGAAAAGCCTTTATTTAAGTAGAAAGTTACTGGTAACGAATGATACACGTGAAGTAAAATACAGGGTAATCTTGGATGGAAAAGTAAAATGAAAAGAAAAAAAAGTCTTATGCAATAACTTGTATCTTTAAAAAGAGGTATTTTATCTCTAAATCGCAATATCACATCTGCGTATTCATGGAAGTGTCAAGCACCCATGAAAAACATATAAAATAACTAAACGAGTTTTCAAACTTTATATACAACAGAAAAACATGTTTGCGGGAAAAGGGCGCTTTTTATAGAAAACACAATCCCCTATACCTATCCTCCTTTTACGATCCAGATTTTTATTTTTTACTTTTCACGCAGAATAAAGCAGTACGGAGCAACGGAATATCCAAGTTTAGAATTTCAATTTGGATGCATCGTAATATTTAAACGTGCTTTTGTTATTTTATCCGTGGCAACATAACCGAGCAGTCGATTATTTTTCTGCTTTGCTGAAAGTGGATTTTTAGTCTTCTTCCTCATCTTTCTTTACTACGCAATGTTATTTATCTCGGTATTCAAAATTTATTTGCTTTGATATTCGCTGTTCTGTGAAATTCAGAATAGAAATACTTGCAACGTTCAATTTCCTTAACCTAAACAAACATTCGAAATGCATAGTATTCAAAAAGAACATTCTACGTTTAGAGATTTAGCCTCAAGAGACTTACAACTTGGCACGAGTTTATGCATTCAAAAGTAATACTCTGTTTTTACACTAAAGGTAATAAACATCACAATGGAGAAGTTGCTTATTTTGTAAAAATGGTAAAAAACAATAAATTTTTATAAAGAAAGCAAAGCTGATTCCAAATATGTAAGTTATATTGCGGTTAAAAATTTATTTAATTAAATATCGAAAGAAAAAAAATCGTAAAAACAGTGGAATCGTGACGTAACTGCAAAACGTTTCATCATTAGCTGGTTAGCTTTGACGTCATAATCCGACGATGGAAAATTTTCTCCTTCATTTTGTTGACTTACGGCGACCTACGAATTTAATAGAAGCTGATATTCGTAGAGTAAAATCTGGTACGTATGTACCCATTTTACAAACAGTTTTTCATTTGTCTTTAACTTGATTGAATATGACTTATTTTTATCGGAAGTTTTTATTTTCAATTATCATTCCATCCAGTTAAACTGCAAAACATTGCAGTAGCCAATTTTTTTACAATACTGTATATTCCAGCGATTCTCAACCTGTGGAACGCGCCCCCCCCTAGGGGGGAGCGAGCACACTAGAGGGGAGTCGTGAGATTATCCAAGAGAAAATATTATTTAAAAAAGAATTGATTAACTGACTGAAAGGAAAGCACACATATAGAAATGAAATATATTTCGACTTATTTAACAAATAAAGTAAAACAACTTACTAAATCAAAACTTACTTAACCAAAACATACTAAATTAAAAACAAATTTAATAATTATTAGTGACTTCCTTGGGCCTATCTTGCAGATCAAAGTTTTTCGAAGGAAGGCTTATTATTAGAAATAGCCACTCTCAGTTCTGTTTCTGTATTTAGCTGAGATCTATATTTTTGTCTTCAAAAAAGCCACAGCAGAAAATGAAGTCTCACAAAGCTAGGCTGTTGAAAATGCCCTTGTTTTTAGTGCAGAAAAATCATCCTCTACTCCTGCCCAAAATTCAAATAGTGATTTATTACTAAATTGTGTTTTTGTTTCGCCACTTTTCGTGAAGTCTATGAATTTTTCTTCCTCATCAATCGAGAGTCCTTCGGGAGTCTTATGAAATGGATCCCTAACCTACTCGTAACTTGCTCTAAGTTTGTCGTCAGCAAGAAAATACTTTTTTTAAATTATTTGCCAGCATGGCATTTTCAATGGTTATAAAAACAACTTTTACATGTTCTTCTTCAGCCTTGTAAGTTTTAGTAAAATCATCCACATTTGCAAACATTGTTAGGTTTTTTTGTTTTAAATTTCGGCTCCACAATTCCAATTTTCTACAAAAAGGATTAACTTTATCACTCGTATCCAACATATCTGTATTTTCTCCTTGGTTGGTTGTTTTCAGATTATCTGGCGCCGTCAGCAACACGTGGGCTATAATGCGACGAAACATTCGTCATTAGACAAGCCAACATACATTTACAAACACCCATGTCTAACACGGGACTCGAACACGCAACCTCGCTGTCTAGGAGCTAGCACGTTAACCACTATGTCGTTTGGTCGGCTGTTTGTTCCTTGGAGTTGAAGAATGAAGTTATTTAATTTCTCGAATATGTCGACCAAGTAGGTCAATTTCATCATTAATAAACCATCGCGAAAATTCTCGGCTTCCGGTATGTTTTCTTCGTCTAGGAAAATGGCAATTTCTTCTCTTAATTCAGAAACACGTTGCAAAAATTTCCCATGTGATAATCATCTTGCCTCGCAATGAAATGGTAACCCTGAATGTACTGAACCCATGTCTTTATAAATGGAGGGAAAGATTCTCGATTTCAGGGGTCTCATTTTTACATAATTTACTACGGTTACAACCGTAGTTACACAATATTCAGACCAGGACTCATTTCTTTCGAAGCCAAAGCTTCTCTGTGGATCATGCAATGTGTCTCGACGCACTGAGGCGATTTTTGTTTTACAAGTGCTTGTATACCCTAGAATCTTCCGGACAATGAACAAGCGCCATCGGTGCATATTCCGACGCAGTTTTTCCATTCTATGCTTGTCTCGTTTATGAAATCAATTAGAATAGCAAATAAGGTGAGAGCTGTTGTTTGGAGTTCTATTGGTTTGCAGAAAAGTAGTTCTACTACTGACATATTATCACAAAATCGAACATAGGCAATTAAATGAGCATCTTGATTACTATCTACTGCTTTATCTTGCTGTATTGAAAACAATTTGTCACGCAACTTAGAGAAAAGCTGACACTGTACATCTTCAGCTATATCACCAATTCGACGAGCAACAGTACCATTTGAAAGAGGTATGGACTGCAATTGTTTTGAAAAATTATTTCCAAACATAGTTTCTACAATCTCTATTTGCTGCTGGCAAAATAAGCTCTTCACGAATGGTGTAAGGTTTTTTACATCTGGCTATTTTATATAAAACTTTGTAAGATGCAATTAAAGCTTTTTTATTCACAGATAAATTTTTTTAAAAAAGGATTTTTGCTTTTTATATGATTTTAATTTTAATTCGAAGAATTCTCTGGGTTTGTTGACGCACTCACTATGAAGCGTTTAAAAATGTCGTTTAAATTTATTAGGTTTCATGCTGTCAGCGGCCTATATTTTTGAGCAAATGATACACATGGGCCATTCTTCTTTATTTACTTCAGTACTGGTAAACCCCAAAATTTTAAGTATCCTTGATAATATTTTCTTGATTTTATTTTCGGAACTACGACGCTCGTCTGTGTACTTGTTGATGCTTGACTATCGTCTAATGCTCGGTTACTTCCGCTTAAAAATTTATCCACGTGTCTGCATAAATCTGCTGCTGTGAATATTTAATATGGTGAATTGCAATTAACACGAAAACATACAAAACATACTTATTCACGATAGATTCGATAGAGGGATCGACTCGAATGAGATTGGCTGGAATTGAAACTTGTGATATCGAACATTTTCCTTCTTTCTATGAGGAAACATTTGCTCTGCGCATGCTCGAGACGGCATCGGTCGTGTTCACCGCCCGCTTAGCAAAATGCCAGATGTGGTTTCTCGCTAACATAGGCTCGCTTTTACTCTAGTTTTGGCAGTAAGTTAAAATAATTTAAAAACAGAATCCAAAATATTCAATATACATTATTGTTGTATACATTTTATTGTAAGCAGGGGCGCGATGAAAATTATGATTGAAAACTGGGCCGCGAATACTGAAAGGTTGAGAAACACTGGTATATTCGATTAAAATTCACGTTCAAGAATCTTCATTTTATTCTTGTACAAGTCATTCTTATACAAGTTAATTTGATTTTTGTACAAGAACCAAGTGACTTTTTCCTTGTTCATAAATGTTTTGGTGCTATTTCAAAACTTATAAGTCGGTTTTTCAACATCTCTTCACTCCTAATAAAGTTATAAAAACACTAGTTTTCCATAGTACAGTTGAATCCAGTATTATTTTTAAAATCAAATTTTCAAGTAGTAGAAGTTGCCACATTGTTTACTAATAAGTGAAATGTCTGTAACTTGGCGTGCTATGTAAACAACTGCCATGAAAATACAATAAAGTAAAAAAAAAGAAGTTTGCCATTATTTTCAATACAGCATTTTTTTTTTTTTTTAGTTCAGATTAATTTATATTCCACTAGTAATTTTACTTTCTTATTTTCAAGAACACTTGTTACCTCTTTGAACAACTTTTACACCTGTTATTTACAAAGTTGGCGACATTTATTACTAAAGAAAATAAAATTTATCCGTTTTAATAAATTCTTCCAAATTGTCAAAGCAGAATAGAAACCAAATAGAATTTAATTTTGTTTATACATTTAATTTAACTGTGTTTGGATATTCATGTTCAATTAAAATGCTGATACAATTTTTTTTAACTACTTTTTAAAAAGATAATTTTAGTTTAATAAGAACAGTCTGGCGACGATGTTCGCATACAGTCCGTTAGGACGAACTCTTATTAATTTGAAAGGCTTCAAAAGCTTATATTTTTTATTATTTTTTCTCAAATTTATTTATGCTCTGCCATATACCTGTAGATGTACTTTTATTTTGCATTCTGCTTTAAGAAATTACCTATACTCAAGCTCACAAGTATAGGCAATGCTTTAGTTTCTGGTGAACTAATTTTGCTTCTGCATTACATAGTTAATACAATATTTATAGTTTATTCGAAATGATTTTAAATAACAAATGGATTATAAGAATTGTAAAATCAAATATTACAGACAATCGATTTTTTACATGTTTACACAATGCAAAAATTAAAAAAAAAAAAAGAGCCAGAAAATGATCCTATTACTGTGAATTTATCAGAAAATGTTAAGTCAAACGAACACGATTGTGGTAATTTTTTCTTTAGCTCTATGAATTTATATTTTCATAAAAATAAAACGATTCAATACTTTTTTCAAGTATTAGGTTTCATTCAGAATTAATATAAAACAAATATAGGAATTAATATTCAAATTCAATTCCATACCCAAGAACTACTTTTTCTACATATTTTTAAACTGTACGAACACTTTTGGGAACCACTGTATATCATAGAATTTCAAAATAATTAGGTAATTATATAAAAACAAGAGTAATAGGTGTGCTATTATCACATCAAAATTATTTTCACAAACGTGTCGAGAACTTTTACACCACTTCTTGCGGATATCTGCGTGTTTAGCAATACTGATAAATAATTTAGCAGCGTTGTAAATTGAAGAAGTCTTACAAATCGGGATGAGGCAATGTTTGTACGCTGAATTTGAGGTCATAATTTTAAATCGATTAAAAGAATACAAGATTTAAAAAAAAAAAAAAAAAAAAATGTGCTATAGCAATGCGAATAAATTTACGATACTTTCAAAGACCGCGCGAAGCCAAAGACGGATTATGAAGTAGGGAGACGTTACAGCTAGACTAGTCTCGTTTTTGCCGCGCTTTTAAAAGCGGGAAATTGAAACGGGTATAACTCGAGAAATATTGAACGGATTTCAAAACTTTTTCTAGTTTTGGTTGTCTTTCGTCACTCTTAATAAAATAAAAATTAAAAAAAAAAAAAATGCTCAAGTTGTCCATTGTAGATCAAACACGATTGAATGTTACAACTGTTTCATAATAGGATAAATATCATAATTAATGCACCAGCACAATTAAGTTTCCTAAAATGCTATAAAAGGATAAACATCATAACTGCAGAAGAAAAAAGGATGAACTTCATTATTGTAGAAAGAACGTAATTTACTGATGTAATATTTTATAAAAAGATAAACATCATAAATATAAAAAAATATATAATTAAATAGTAAAACACTTTGAAGAGAGATAGAGAGGAGAAAAAAGAGAGATTCCTATATTCTTATGGAATACTTTATCTTAACTACACTTGTCCATGTAGACATTAGTTCCAAATTTTATAATTGTGACTATATTGGAAGTGGAGCATTGGGATATTTCATTGTATGAAACTTTTCTACCCCTTTCTGTACCATTTAAAATTAGTTAATAAAATTTGGAGGACATTACTTTTTCTATGTTTACTGTTAGGCACTAAAAGACTGCCAGTGATCAAAAGTTTTCATATGTCGTTTGGCATCATCTAGGTTAGTTGGTTGTATTCAGATTATCTGGCGCCGTCAGCAACACGAGGAGCATCATCTAGGAAAAGGAAACTAAAAAAGAACTCGTATTAATTATATAATTGAACTGAAGGTTGCCTGTTTGTTGTTCTATCAATTTGGACTGCTTTTTATGTGAGGATGTGTGTGCTTGTTCGCATTATATTATTAAAGGATTCAAGCAGCATTGTAATTTCTAATTGTGCGACTGTGTCCAAGTGTCTCATCTTAATCAGAAAATTTTTGGCGCCCGAACAGGGACTTAATCGAAGATCACTTACTGGAAGATTCTAGATAAAACATGGAGGCATTACGAGTCAAGAAGCCGAATGTCAAAGGACAAGTTACGTGGTTATTATGTTGGTGTATATATATGGCAACGACAGATTTTTATTGAATACTTTTGTATCTTTGAGTTGGCAATATCGCGAAATTCTATAACGGTAAAAATTAGTTTAAAAGATGTTGTAACGATTTATCCATCCACTAAAATGTTAACTTCCATATTCTGCTGTGATCTTTTTGTAATAAATTAAACTTCCATTTAAAGTCAGTCTGCTAATCTTTTCTAATAGTAAAACACTAACAGGTTATGGATCCCGGCACTTAAGGGTTAATCTCCTAACAGGTTATTATACTTGACAAATCTTTCGAGTGCCTGGAAACACTGAGAGTCACCTGTCGACTCCAGAAATACCATGGTGGTCTACTTGCTTCGCCAGAAACTAGATCCGGAGTCCCTAAGAGAATGGGACTCTTAAGGACTTTTAAGGTGTTTTCTGACTTTCTGGAAAACCACTCCAGGGCACTAGAAGCTATGAGTATCCTGCATTGAACGTTCATCAAAGCTCTGACAGGGTCCATGGTGGTGAGGTCAGAAACAAGCCAGACACAAGTCAGGTGAAGTCTAGATTTGCCTCACATGTTGTCTGTACTCAATGCCCTGTCTGTAGTGCTGAAGAAAGCATTTATCTTTGCAAGAAATTTCCGAAATGGAGAGTCGACCAAAGGTGGAAATTCTTCTACAGTAGCAAGCTTTGTACAATTGACTTCGAAAAGGTCACATTTCAAAGTCTTGTTCAAGCCGCGGATGCAAGGTTTGTGGACAAAAACACAATAGCTTACTATATGTTGTGATTGCGGCTCCTGAAGAGTCAAAGGCAAATTCATCTCCAAACCTACCTGTCGCGGAAGCCAACAGACTCTTTCAATTCATATCGCCGAGGCGACTCCTCAGCAGAGAAGCTAAGTACTACTGCCAACAGCTCTGATTGGCATCGTAGATGACCATAATGAAATACAATTTTGTTGAGCACTTCTCGATTGCGTATCACAGACCACATTCATTCGAAGCAACTGTTTACTACTGCTTGGACTAAGGACAACACAGACACGATTGGGTGTTAGTGGCTTGTCTTCGAAGGTAGTAGGCCAGTCAAGGGGTAGCAGTCAGTTGCGAGTGACGACATGCTCCAGTGTGAAGGTTGTGGTAGAGATTAATGCACACATCAATGATTACCAGTTCTTTTCCACAATTTTCTGTTAGCTCAACTTGCCTTATCCCATTCAGAAATTTAAAGTTGGCAGACCCGAATTGCCACAAGCCTCGTCAAATTTATGTTTTGCTTGGAAATGACGCGTGGCCAGAAACTGATGTTTAACGAAGAAAGAAGATCCACTGATGGAATGCTGTTTGCTGACCATTCATGGTTTGGGTGGGTCCTGTTCGGCAGAGCTATGCCACAAAAGCCACAAGAACAAGCCTTTAAGCAATCGGTGCAAGTCCATTGTGCCATAGATGATACCGTAAGAAGATTCTGGGAGTTGGACGATCTGCCTGAGGTTAGAAATAGTCTATCTTTGCAGAAGAGCAAATCTGTGGAAAGTACTTTCAGGAAACTACAACACACGATGAGAATGGATGATATTTTATGCGTTTGCCGTTCAAATCATCTTCTAAGCCCCTTGGGTCTTCTAGGAGAATTGTCGTGAAGCGACTCTTACAAATAGAGCGAAGGTTAAATATGATGTTCAGGCTATGGAAAGTTATCGCGACTTTATGGCTGAATACATCAATTTGGGTCACATGGAAGAGATCCCACCAGAACAAATTCCAGTAGAAGAGTCATATTACATTCCTCATCATGCTGTAGCTAAGCAACTGAGGTCAGCTAAAAAGTTCCGAGTGGTGATTAGTCGTTTTAAATGAATGTAGGTGGAGGCATGTGCATGCCACGTAATATCTTGTACATAAAACAAACTGTGGCGTGATCTGATTGTGTTTTTGGATCTGGTGTATGCTGGTCTCACATGCCTGTGATGATCTACTGAAGTTTTAATCTTTTTACAAATGTTTTTAACCTAAAGTTTAGTCCATTTACTATTAATAAAATGATTATTACTGATGAAGCTGGCGTGATCTGATGACCTGGATGGAACATTGCCCAGACCTAACAAAAAAAACCCTCAAAATTACATGGTCCGAATGCCGGAGTGTGCGAACACAGTTCTGGACAGGATGGAAACAGTTGAACTGGGGGTATGTCTGCGGGGTGTGTCTATTTGCGTTTGAAAATGACTTCTAAACAAGAACTCTCAACAGTAAAGCGGGTGTTGAAAACTAAACTAACGACATTAAAAATTAGGTTCTGGGGTGAGGACTTAGTGGAAACTGACTTAAGTGTTATGAAGGACAAACTGGTATTGAAAATGAAATAAAGCTGTTGTTTAAAAATATATACAACCAATGCAACCAAGATGAAATGGATAGTTATGCTTTGGAACAGGAAGAAATTAATGAAGTATTAGATGATTCTGCCTTCTCTATAAATCGTAAAATAGCAGAGTTTAAACGGAAAACTGTGTCTGGAGTTTCAAAACAAGGTAGCGTGGATACTATTAACCTTCCTAAGCTTACAATAGCAAGTTTTGCAGGAAATTTACAATAATGGTTATCTTGTAAGGATATCTTTAAAGCCAGTATTCATAATAATCAAAGTTTATCGGGAGCTATGAAATTATCGTACCTCAAGTCGTCCTTAAAAGGCGATGCATATCGAATTTTCAAGTCTACCCCCACTGATAGATAGTAATTATGAGTTGGCTTGGTCTTTGTTGGAAGAGAGGTACAGTTATACTAGAGAGCAAGTGTACGCCCACTTAAAAAGGTTCTTGAACACTGCAAACATTCAAAATGAATCGGCGGGGGCTATATTGAATGTTATTGATATAACGAACGAATGTGTGTGCGCTCTCGACCAAACAATTGATGGATTTTCCAGTATCATGTTTGCTTATTTTTTAGTTCAAAAATTGGATGCAAATACTAAAAAGTGGTGGGGACGGTATTTGAAAAAAGAAAACTTGCCAACCTTAATAGATCTGTTGGAATTCTTGAAGGGTCATGCTAGAACACTTTCTAATTTTAAAGGTAATCTACCGGTAAAACGGGTTAATAATATAAGGATGGATTGGTATCGGGATAAAATCAAAAAAGCGATCGAAGTTGTCAAATCTATGATTCGAATCATGGGGTTTCCAAATGTGCACGGCTTCTTAAATTGAATGTAAACGAACGGGTAGACTTGGTTAAAAAACATAAATTATGCCTTTAAGGTCTAAACCTCTTTTCCAAAAATCATAGTTGTAAGGGCACTAGTTTTGTCTGCTCGCTTAGAGATTGTGTGAATGATAAAAAACATTCTTATATCTTATTAAACGAATGTGAAGAAAAATGAGGTAAAAATGCTTCCCCCCACACACACTCATTAAACGCCATTAAATATTAACAAACTCAATCAACAGATGACCTTATAGGGTCGGTTTCAAATGCTGGAGCATCTCCATTCAAAACAACGGGTTTTATTGGTGCTGCAAATTCGTCGGAGCAGAACATATTTTTGGGAGCTGCGATGATCTATTTTAGGACATTTAGGGACTCGTTATTTTCTTTTTCTTTGAACTTTTAATGTTAAGTATGCAAAATACAAAGACATAAAATTGTGAAAAATTACTAAAGGATAATCTCGAGACAAGTTTATGAGATACTTGTCTGTTGAAGACTATCAGAAAAATAATCTGAAATAAACATGAAAAACATCCACACAAAAATCACCACATGAACATATTAAATATATAAACCTATAAAATATACGGACATCTTCCGCAAAAAGAAAAAAAAAAGTTGTAAAGACGTAGTAGACGTTGTAAAAAAACCAGCCAAGTCAGCCAGAAAAAGTTATGAAATCTAATGTTTGCCATCAAGCAGCCTCGTTTAATTTCTTTGGGGTACTTGTACACAATGAACTAAATTGTGATTATTAGGGGGGGGGGGAGAACCACAGGCAATCAGAATTTAGCAGGTTATAGTTGTTTCGGATTAATCCCATTTCATTTGCTTCAGCTACTTTGCCCCCTTTGCAATGAATTAAGATTAATTCTATAAAAACTCTAGCCAGCCAAGTACTGATTGCCTATGGTTATCCCCCTAATAATCACAATTTAGTTCACTGTGTACAAGTACCCCAAAGCAACTAAACGCGGCCGCTCGAAGGCAAACATGAGATTTATAACTTTTTCTTGCTGACTTGGAGGTTTTTTTTTACAACTTCTAGTTTTTTTTTTAATACATCAATTCTTTTTATAGAGTTTTCTAACTTAACTGCAGTCGAGCCTTGCTTTCCATTTGAGAATCCAGACTCAGCAATAATTTACTCGCGTTCGGTTAATAAGTTAATTTTTATATTTTTTTATAATTACACTGTTTTGATAGTTCAACTTAAAGTATTAGAGTCACTTCTTTAAGGAAGCGAAAGGTTAATATTTGAAATCCATTGACCTGTTTTAATCAGTCATTACACGGGCTAAAATTCCCATCTTCCGGGATCATTTCTGGAAGGGTACAGACCCTCTTACGCATTAATTCACACAAAAGGCACCTCCTCTAATCAATCTGAGAGAAATAAATAAAGAATGGTCTGAATATATGAAAGCATTTAAGCTGTAGGCCAGGCTAAAATTCCCAAGCATCTTGATCATTTCCAGGGGGTACAGACCCTCTTACCCATCATATCATACAAAAGGCATTTCCTCTAATCAAGCTGTTACTAATTAGCTAATACTAGTTAGAAAAATTAAAATTGTTTTCATTCAATCTTCCAAGGTTTTAACAGTGTCAGAGTTTAGAAACAATTTTTATTCAAATTATAGTCTTTATTATACTATAGTCTTGATAAAGTATTTTTTTTTTATATATAAATAAATTTTTTATAAGAATGTGGATAATTATTTCTTAAGATGTCTAATAAAGCTCATTTTAATGCAATTTTGTGTACCACATCAGGTACAACAGAAATTTTTTATTTTGCTTCTATTTTACTTCAATCTCTATGTTTGTTTCATCAAAAGTTTAATACTATAAAACACATGGATTTATCTTCCAACAAAATCCCTCCCAGTACAAATTACATTGGGACAATGTAAAAGAAATTTCGGGATCACTACACAGAGAAGCTAACTTGAATCTTGATATGTGAAATCGATGGCACCGTAAAAGAATTTGCAAACACAGAGGAAGGATTCTTGAGGATTTCAAATAAGAAATTACCTATCTTACCGATCAAATCTCATAACCTAGTGTACGAACTTGATCTACCCAATTTATTTTTAACGGTCGGTTAAATATTCGCCTTGTTATCAGCGTTCGATCTCTATTTCTCACGAATCACTGAAAATCGGATTTCAGTTACTGAAAGAAAAAACCTCTCTTATTGGAATTTTTCTCCCAAATACTATTTCCTATCGTTTGGTGAAAAATAAGGATTGCTAGAGTTATAATAGACTGAGAGGCGACTGCAATTTTTGGACCCCATCGAACATCATTCTGAATTTTTTTATAGAAATTGGAGAAAAGTTAGTAGATTACGAATCCACTGGTCTGCCGTGGCAAAAATGGCCGAAACTGGTAAAAATTCGACTTTTAATAAGTTGAACTAAATCCAATTGCCAAATGCGCCATAACTTGCCAAATAATGAGCATTTTTTTTTTTTATTTGGTAACCCTCACTCTTCAATTTTCAATTAAGAAGGTTGCAGACGATTCAGATTTCTGGCGACGGTCTACTTGCATCTATTAAAAGGGAGCCAAGTTGGCAAAAAACATTACGTCACTTATGACGTAACTGATGTCGCCAATTTAGCTTAATTTTAAAAGATATAAGTTTTCGGAGCCAAAGATCAGAAATCGTTTGAGCTTTTTTTCATTGAAAATCAAAATGAAGTGGGTTGCCAGACGAATAAGTTTGTTCTATTTTTGGCAAGTTATGACATATTTGGCAATCGGATTTTAGTTCAACTCATTTCAATTCGATTATTGATCAGTTTCGGCAATTTTTGCCACGGCAGACCAGTGGATTCCTAATCTACTCACTTTTCTCCAATTTCTATAAGAAATTCAGAATGATGTTCGATGGGGTCCAAAAATTGCAGTCGCCTCTCGGACTATAACATAAATATATATTTGAGCTATTTCATAGGTAAACATATTTTTCCTTACTTTTTTGTGCGTGTTTAAATATTTCAATTTATATCATTATGCACCAAATGGATCCTAATTGTCGCGTTGATTTTATGAAATCAACCTCTATTTGGATAATACAATGTACAAAATTATTTTTTCCTGCCAAATTTCATCCTTTTAAGTAAAATTCGTTATTATTATTAGCCGACTAAACGGTATAGTGGTTAGAGTGCTAGCTTCTAGACCGCAAAAGGTTACTGGTTCGAGTCCCGTGTAAGGCATGGGTATTTGTAAATGTATGTTGGCTTGTCAAATGACGAATGTTTCATTATAACCCTCGTGTTACTGACGGTACCAGATAATTTGAAAACAACCAACCATTATTAGTATTATTGTTTTCATTGTTGTTGTAATTGTTAATATAGTTACAATTGTTGTTATTGTTTTACATATTGCTATTGTTTTAATTGATAATAATTTCTTAAGTGTTGTTATTGTTTAAATTTGTATTATTGTTTTAATTATGTGTGTTATTATTTGTATTATTGTTATTGCTATTATTGTTGTTTTTTTACAGTTGAATCTGTTGTTGTTATTACTGACAATTTTATGTTTATTGTTGTTTTAATTGCTACTAACATTATTCTTATTTTTACTGTTATTAAGATCATTATCATTATATTATTAGAACTCTTCCAGCTGGATCTATTGTTCTACGTATATTGTAGGTTGGATAAAATCAATAAAAAATTCCATAAATTTTAGGATGCATATTGTATTAGAATCTTTTTTAATTAAAAATCGCATATTTTCTATGACATTATAATAGACTTACAAATATAGGGATCAAAAACAATTTTTTTTTTTTTTTTAATTTAACATAAAAAAACAATACTAGTTGCAAACTAAAAATCATTACCTTAAAGTCTGCGAAACATTTATCAGTAAAACTGTAAAATACAGAAACAACATTAATATTTTTTTTTTACTCATTGGAAATAATAAAGTGACTAAGTTTCAAATGATTCAAATGACTTTTTCCAAGTTATTTTTGATTAGTAAGTATTTCATACGTGTGTAGGAAGTGTTCAGTGTTTTGAGCAAAATGCATTTGAGTAGGATGCAATGGAATATGGGAAAGAAATTTCTTAACAAATTACTAGTCAGGAATAGAATAATTAAAACAGTTTGTTCAGCAGTACAGCTGTTGAAAGGATCAGTCAGAATTTTCATAATGTTGGAGATAAGAGTGTTGTCTCATATTCAAAGAAGTGTTTGGTAGTCCAACGGAAAGTTTTATCTTTGTAATTTAGTTTTTATATTACCTATTTCTTGAATTATGAAATATGAAGTGAAATCATCATCAGTCACAATGTTATTAAATATATTTTAATTTTACACATTTTTCAATTACGATATTTTTAATATTAAATATTTTTCATTTCGATATTTTTAAAAATAATATTTAAACATTTCAAATTTGCTCATTTCATATAAAATATTATTTGTCGAACTTAATTATAAGTTAATCGAACTTAAATATAACTTATATATAAGTTAAATCACGTTGAAATTTAAATGATTTTTTGTCGAGATTAAATACATTTTAAAAAAATATTTTCGTCAAGATTTATGATAAAGGTACCATTTGAAAAAGATTGAAGTGTAGATTTGCCAAAACGTTCCAAAATTACAATAAATAATGTATTAACTAATTTAATTCGCCGACCAAACGGTATAGTGGTTAGCGTGCTAGCTTCTAGACCGTGAGGTTGCGGGTTCGAGTCCCGTGTTGGCATGGGTGTTTGTAAATGTATATTGGCTTGTCTAATGAGGAATGTTTCGACGCATTATAGCCCTCGTGTTGCTGACGGCGCCAGATAATCTGAATACAACCAACCAACTAATTTAATTCCAATATATTTTTATCATTGCACTATTGAACGTGTCTCTACTATGGCAATAATTTTTAAATGACAACAGTGTGTTGTTTACTTCTTTGGTATTTTTATAAATCACATTTTTTGGATAAGATTAATAACTTGTTTGTTTAAAATCGAATGGTTTCAATTTTTGATTCTAAAAACAATTGTTGTTCTCACTAGGATGTTGCTTGTCCTTTGGTTTTACATTTGAATCCATTGTTTTATATTCTTGCCTATATAATCTCCTGCTAGTCATTGAAATGCAATTTCTGCAACATATACCTGCTATTCGGGCTATTTATTAAGATTTTAAAGGTTTGTTAAGGAAATGATTTTTGTAAATTTTCATCAAATACAGCAGTAAATTTTAGTAAATTTGTTTGGAGCTGATTATATTTACAATCTTCATTGATGAGAATTGAGAAGATAATATGATACTTGTGCATGTTTTCATTCGTCTATACGCAGAGTAAATCTCCAGCAAATTAATTTGTGTATAATGGAAAGTTTGATATTTTTCTGGTACTATTCTTTTGGACGAGATAAACAACTTGCAGACGTATCCAACGACCTTTAAATCATTTATAAATCCAATGACAAACCTTAAACATTTAGTTTTAGCGAAAAATTTACGTGTCATTGATTTGTGTAAGCATTTAGGCTTGGCGACAACTGGTACACCAAGCTAACGGAACCTTTTTTTCCTCCACATTTTTATGATAACCCATTGTTTCGGTACGTTTTTGAAGGAAATGTGATTTTTAATCTATAATAATAAAACAAGCTGTCTGTCTGTCTGTGGATCTTTAGAAACCTACTTAAAATTGGAGTAGAGCTCTAAAATTTTCAACATAAGAAGTTTAGGCTTTCTAATTTTATGTATGTCAAACAGAATGTTAAAATTTTTATTAGTTCTTTTTTATTTAATTTTCTTAATTAATTAACAAATTTTTTTACAAAACGACTTCTAATAGGGCAACAGTTCTGAAATTTTCAATATAAGTAGTTTTGGCCATCTAATTGGTCTTTTAAAAAACAGAATTTTAAATTTAAATTTATTTCTTTTTTAATTAATTTTTTTATTAATAAATAAATATTTTACAAAAGGATTTCTAATAGGGCTACAGCTCTGAAAATTTCAACAAAGTAGTTTTAGCCTTTTAATTAGAATTTTGAAAAACAGGATTTAAAATTTTTATTTAATTCTTTTTTAATTAATTTTTTTAGTTAATTAATAAATATTTTACAAAATGATTTTTAATAGGGATACAGCTCTGAAAATTTCAACATAAGTAGTTTTGACCTTCTAATTTTGCTTTTTACAAACATCAAGTGTAAAAATATTCTTAAAGAGTTGTTTTGTTATAGTTATTAACGGGGGAATATTTTTATTGTTTCTCGACAAGGAAGGGGCTTCTTATATTAAAGCTTTACTTAGCAATTAGATTTTAGTGTGTGAAGCGACCTTATGCTTACGCAGCAATGAACCTTTCATCGAGCAAAGCGAGCTCATATTTGCATAGTAATGAACTTTTCAACGAGTTAAGTAAACCTGTACTTATGAGTCAATGAATTTTTCTGCGTGTAAAGCTAGCTCGATTTTGCGTTGCAATGAACCTTCCTGCGAGCGAATTTCTGCGAGACCAATTAAAAAAAAAAAAAAAATTATCCATTCTAACGTCCATTCCACTTTTTTGTTTATAGCAAGAGGGGCACGGCTAAATATTGATCAAAACGGACCAAATTTTGTGTGTGTTCTAACTGACACATTAGGCAACTATTTCATGCTATGCCAATGCCATTTTTTTTTAAAAATAATTTCCAAAATTAAAAAAAAAAATGGCTTAAAAGTGCATTTTTTGTGTGTTTTTGGACATTTTCAATGTCAGAGGGGTGCGGCTAGAAATTGAATAAAATTAACGAAATTTTTGTGCGTTTAAACTGACCCATTAGGTAACTTTTTCTTGCTATTTCAAGACTGATTTCACAAAAAATATTTTTTTTTATCCCCCCTAACGTCGAATCTGTTACGATTTTGCGACATTTAGGTACATTTTTGTTCAAAGCAAGAGAGGAGCGGCTAAATATTGTGCAAAATGGACGACATTTTCTGTGTGTTCCAACTGATACATTAGGCAACTACTCCATGCTATCTATAATAATGCCGGTTTTTTAAAATAATTTCCAAAATTTTCAAAAAAAATGGCCTAAAAGTTATTTTTTTTGTTGTCACTTTTTACATTTTCAATGCCAGAGGGGCGCAGCTAGATATTGACCAAAATATACGAACTTTTGTGTGTGTTCTAATTGATCCATTAGGCAACTTTTCCGTGCTATTCCTAAACTGATTCCGAAAAAAAAAATTCGGCCCACCCTAGTGCCTAGTATATATGACGGATTTGAACGAAGAGGATATAACTGATGAAGAAGCAAATAATACAGACTTCCAAGAAGAATAGACAGGTTCTGAAGAAGCAAGAGGACAAGAAATTAAGAACGCCTGAAGGTAAAAAGGAGAAATACGTTTAAAGTAAAGCTGAGAACTTCAGAAAAGAACAGCAATCGTGTGCAACAGCGGTGAACGAATGGATTTGTGCAAGACAAAGAATAGATAGATTTCTAGTTGTTGGAGGTTTATTGTACCACAACGAAATGATTATGGGGCAGCAGCACTTGGTGTTGCCTCTAGCTAGACGGTAAGTGGATGTACGTATAGCCCATGAATCAGTGTTTGACGCACATTTAGGAGCAAAGAAAGCGGCACAAAGAATTCAATTTTCGTTTTATTGGCAAAGCATGTGTAAATAGTTAAAGAAACATTGCAGCTCTTGTTATAGTTGGCAGATGCTGAGAGTGATCCGTTCTAACAATAGAATACCTATAGTTTCGGTAACCCATCTGGAACTTCCGTTTCAAGTAGTGAATATCGATTTAATCGGTCCAATTGATCCAGCATCATCGAGAGAACACAGATAAATGCTCTGCCTTGTAGATCAACATTTGAGGTGGTCAGAGACAGTGACATTAATATCGCTGATGGCAAAGTCGACTTGTTAAGCCCTTTTACTAATATTTTGCAGGGCGGGTGTGTCAGAGGCAATTGTCTTTCTTAATGCTACAAACTTTACATCAAAATTAACCAAAGAATTTCTGGAAACGATAGGAGTTTGTCCCCATTTTTGCCCTCCAGGGTATCCGGGAAGTAACGGGGTAGTAGAAAAATGGAATCAAACATTCAAGAATATGCTACACCACGTAATTCGACATGATAAGTGAGACTGGGACCGTCATATTCCTTTTCTATTATGGGCGTATAGAGAGGATCTAAATTCTACCAAATGAGTACCGTCGATTTTTTTTATGTATGGAAGGGAGCCAAGAGGACCTCTAGCTATTCTACATGGGCAGGGAAAATGTCTTTACCTTGTTAACTAAGTAAGTGTTGCACCACATAACTTCAGGAGCTAAAGCCAATACTTGAAATAGCAACACAACGAGCATAACTAATTACAAAGCGGCAACAGAAAAGCTACGTGCATCACTACAATCTTCGAAGATGGTACAATGAATTCAAAGAGGGAGATCGTGTAGTGGCTTTGATCACTGATTCCACCAACAAATTTTACGCTAGATGGACTGGTCCAATTGAAATTGTGATGAGGAAGTATCCAGATTCGTATTACGTGAGGATTCCGAAAAATAATTTGAGACTACATGTCAATAAACTCAGTGAATACGCAGTTAGAACGCAGACTGAGGGAATTGTGTTCGAAGATGATGAAGAGTTTGGGGAACTGTATGAAACCCCTAAATTTAAGAAAACCAACAAAAATAATTATCTAAAGGAAGTCCAGCTGAATCATTTGATAGAAGAGCAACGAGGTGCACTGATTAGATTAATCGTGGAAAATGAAGATTTGTTTTTTGATGAGATTCAGAGGGCTAAAGTAGAAAAGCATACTATTCGGACCACAGGTTATAAAGAAGCAATCAAACCCAAGTCTTATCGAGATCCAGAAGCTTTAAAGCAGAAAGTTGATGTACAAATCAAAGAATTATTGAAGTTAGATCTCATCGAAGATTCAAAAAGAGAGACTGTACATCCTATATTATGAGTTAATTTATATTACGGGTCCCTGAGATTATGCATTGACTTTCGAAGTTTGAACAGTGTGTCAATTCCAGGCGCCTATCCGATGCAAAATATCGATGAGTTAACATTTCTGATGGGTAAGAAAAATTTCATAACACTTTTAGAAATACTGAAGAGTTACTGGGCGATACCGATGGATGAAGACAGCAAGGATTCTACAGCTTTCAGAACACACAGGGGCCATTACCGATGGAAAGTAATGCCATTCGGTATCAGAAATGTGGTAGCCACGTACCAACGAGCGATATCAGAGGCTATACAAGATTACTCGTACATTTCATGTGCCTACGTAGATGACCTGGCAATATTTTCCGACAGCTGGGAGGAACATATTGAACATCTAAAACTCATTTTCATAATGTTAAATAACTTACACTTTTCGGTCAACTTAAAAAAGTCTAGCTTTGCAAAGTCTCAAGGGAAATATTCGGTACATTTAGAAGGGTCTGGTAAGCATGGACCAGATCCTGAAAGGATCCAAGGGGTAAGCAGTCTGCAAACACCCAAGACCAAGAAACAGTTACGAAGTGCGTTGGGACTTTTCAAAACTACTATTGGCAATATGTTCCCGATTTTACAGCCGTGAAAAGAACTTACCAATGGAAACGGGTTCCAACCTTATAATAAAGATGCAGATACTGCTTTCCATCACTTAAAGGAGTCATTGCGTGCAGGATCTCAACTGAAAGTGCCGGAAATTCGCAAGCCTTTTTATTTATACACTGATGCCTCGCAACATGCTGTAGGAAGCTGTTTAAGCCAGTCTGATGCGGAAGGTAATCTCCATCCTATCGCGTTTAGTAGCCAAAAGTTTAATGAAGCTTAAAGGAAATGGTCCACCACTGAACGAAAAGCCTTTGCCACTATCTGGGCTCTAAAGCGATTTGAAACAATACTTTTCGGAGTGGAGATTAGGGTGGTTCAGAAAAAATCCTTTTAGCCACAGACCAAGACACCCCCTATTTTTTTTACATTTATTCATAGTATTATTCTCCTAAAAATTTAGCTTCCTACTTCTATAAAAAATGTTCGCTCAATGACCATTCATTTTTACACTTTTTCGTAATTTCGCATAATTTTCGAGTTTTATGCTGATAAGAACGCATGTCTAAATTTTAGGGGGGGGGAAGTTTAATGGTTTTTTAATTCATGAGTATAGTTTGACAACAGTTATCTACTTTATCTGGCAACATCCATACTATCAAAAACACCGTCTGATCTTGAAGCACTCCGTTTGATTGTTCCAATAGTCACAGCTTTGGGGCATCATGTTCCTCGAACGTTTCCTCTTTTAAGAGGGGTCAAAAATCAAGAAAAAAGCTAGAAAAGAATTGGTACTAGGTAAATTTAATCTTATTGTCCTATAATATTTTATTGGAACGGCAAACTTTTGCCAAAATCTTTTGGATAAAGAAAGATTGATCGTTTGCTTGTGCATATTTCGGGAGATGGTATCAAAAAACTTCTTAGTGTCTCAACATTGATAATTGGAAGAACAACGAAATATATTTCAAAAACTGTTTTTATGGTAGCCAATGCCGAGTTGAGAATTAAATTTGGACAAAGTTTTGATACTACGAATATAACTACTGGTTTTGTATAAGAGGCATGCATTAATTTGGAGAAAAATTCGGATGTGAACTATTGTGGCTATCCTGCCTTCACCATGTCATAGAACTATTATTGGCAAAGTTATTTAAGTTGTACTATAGGCCATCTTGTTCCCTCTTTAACAGACTTAAAATCGTCTGAAGAAAAAAAAAAATTGCGCACATAAATTTCCAGGATTTAGAGCTGAAAGAAGACGCTAAAGAGTTTAAAGTTTCAAAAGTAGCCTTCCTTTCAACTGTGGTTAAATCTATGATGATTATAGATGATTATAAAAATATATTCTATCTGACATTAATCGTTTTGGCAATCCACTAGAGAAAATCCTTTGGAGAACAGCAGGTGCTCATCACGTAATGTGGATGACTAAACTCTAATACATTTTTAAATTCTTCTATTCAGAGATCAGCAAGAGGTTTTCCATATAACTAATAGAGAAAAGAAATGCAGCTCCTGTGATTTGTACCGTTTAATGCTTTTTTGTATTGTAAAGACATGGATAGAAGCCTTGAAGTAGCCCTTGCTACTTAGGCTTCTGGTGGGACCTGAATTCATGGAAAAACGTTAAAAGTATAAGATAATTGATTCTAAATTTGAAATTGCAACTGGAAAAGTTTTGAAAAAACTTATATTTTATCTTTCAAATGACTTCGTTGGTTAGGATATATTTCACACAGAATTACAGCAAAAGAAAAATTTAAATGTATTGCAGATATGAATAACTCAAAAGATTCCAGAAATATAAAAGGGTGCGAGCTATTAAAAATTTTGAAAGATAATGCCAGCTTTGGAGAATTTGTTACAAAAAGAACTCTTGATATTTACTTTTTACTTACAAAAAGACCTCTTTATATGGTAATTTTTCAATATTACGCTATCGAACATGTCTGTACTATGACAGTGGGTTTTGATAATCTGAATGGCAACTTCTACAGGATTTATGTTGTTTACACTTTCCATACCTAAAGCTTGGCGTCCACTATCGTTGAGCAGAGCGGAGTGGACTAGAGCCAATTACAAGGCTGCCAACGTCTACTGTAGCACGAGCTTCGTGCTACAATGGACGTTGACAGCCTTGTAATTGGCTCTAATCCACTCCGTTCTACTCTGCTCAGCGATAGTGAACGCCAAGCTTAACCCATATTTTTTAGATGTTATTAACTGTTCTTCGATTGATTTCAATTAAAAGATGTTCTTGGTAGAAGATTGAGTGCCGTTTGAAAATGTTCATTAAGTACAACTGCACATTTAGAAACTTTGAATAGAGCTGAAATTTAGACACTATTTATACTCACTAGTTCACTCTTTATTGAGTGAGAATTTTATGATTTGAAATGATATTATGGTATTTACATAATTTCTGATTGACCATTTTCAGCACACCAAAAATGTAGCCAAGTGGTACTGTAATTTTGTTTAAATGATGAAATAAAAAACACTACTGATCTACATAATACTACACTAATTATTAAGTTTTTATATAGGTGTACTAATCGCTTATTTTGAATGATTTTCAGGATTTTATATCGTCTAATTTATCAGGGCAATTTTATCAGAATTTCAAAAGTTTAATGGAGTAACACGTGGGATTAACGAGCGTTTGTGAGCAGTTGCGGAGCCCTCTAGAGTTTAATTATTTCATAAAATTTTACTAACCTATTTAACATTTTTTAATTATAGTATAAATAAAAACCTTCTTAAAAAAATTGCTTTCAATTATACGTATTACCAAATCCACTACAAATACCCAAAAACGCACTAAGTGCGAATTTTACTGTTCATTGAGCGCCATCTTTTAATTGGAGTAAAATTCTGAAATTTTGCTAGAACATTTGTATGGGTAGATGTAAAAAAATGAGGGGGTGTCCTGGTCTGTAGGTAAAAAAAAAATAAAAAAATTCCTAATATATTTTTGAACCACGCTAGTGGAGATATTTCTAATGACGGGCCATAATCCACTTGTATTCCTGACAGACTCGGTTCCTCTAAGCCCTAGACTCCAACGTTGGGCTTCAGCTCTTCAACGTTTTAACCTTAAGATAACTTATGTCAAAGGTCAGAAGTTGAGCAATGGTGATGCTCTATCGAGACTGTGAACTAGAGACAATATCTCATGTAATGACTTTCAAGGGGAACTAATTGCGCATATGATGTTGCGATTCAATTTGGTTTAATTTGCTTTTACATAATTTTCTCTTAACAGTATTTTATGGGTATTCAGTGTGTATAAGTTTTGGTTATTTTAAATTATGATTTAATATATCTCGATCGAGGGGGGGGGGGGGAGTTGTAAGGTTTCTGAATAAATAATGTGGTTCACATCTGTTTATTTTGCTAGATACCAGGAACAAACAGTATTTAAAATATAACAAACGGGTTTAACAATTTTTTAAGCATTTGAGAGTATATTTAAAATAATAAGGAAATGCTTTTGATTATATCTTGTTAGTTTCCGGAAAATAAAGTGAAATGACGATTCGTTGGTAACCGGATGTTTTTTTTTTTTTTCTTGTTTTTTTTTTTTTTTTTTTTTTTTTTTTTAAATATTTTTTCAAACATAAACAAAAGGCAGCGACTAGCACCTACTATTTTTGTAACTAAAATAAGCTCTAAAATGTTAGAAAGGGAGCGTTTTTAATTGCCAAGTTATTTGCTTTTTAATATATCAGTAGACAAGAAAATTCGAAGAATCTAAAGACTATTTTTACTAACAAATATCTCTTATCCACAATCAATAGATGCAAATAAAATTCTTATTGACTAAAATCAAAATACTATAGTCTCCGTACTTACGATTTTCTATGCACCATTCTACTTTATACAGTTTCAATTTATACAAACATTCCGTTTCTCTAATTGGAGACCTTATTCGAAAACATGGCGAGTATTTCTATAACCATAAAAAACGCTTCTTCTATTTAAAAAAAGAAGAATCCAATTTCTTTACTTATTGATATCCTTCCAATATACCTCAAAGGCCGTTTCATCCTTCGCCATTACTTCATTGTACGAGTACGCATACCAATTCAGAGAGTGACAAAAGACTCGCAAATGAAGGAATAATCCACTTCCCATTACGACGCCCACAAACTCAGACGTCCAACAACTTATTTCCGACAGAAGGAGCTAAACTTCTGATCTCCACACCATCCATCAGAAAAGCACGAGAACTTTCCTCCAAGGCTAGTAGGATAAAAAAGAAGAGAATTCTGTGTGCCATAACTTTCCCTATAGAAAACGTCATCTAAGGAGATCAACTAATGGTTCATATGAGTGTGACCTTACTTAAAGCAGATTAATTCAAATTGAAATTGGGAACGGACCTAACGATTTTTTTACTTTTCAATCTTTAGAGAAAAACTTTATTAAGCCTTTGTTATGGATTTAAAGATAAGAATCCTAAGGGGGTTCAGAAGGCTTAAAATTTCAAAATTTTGGATTTCGTGATTTTTGCATATCTTTAAATTTCAAACTATTCTGCTTTTTTTAAGATATAGTTTTGTACTGTATTTTTTCTAGTTCCGGAGAAAAGTTATTTTTAAAATACGTAAACCCACGTTTGCCATGCTAAAATTTTGCATAAAAATGCATTTATTTCAATGCCAATTTTCAAACTTCTATGTACCTTTTTGAAAAAACGGTTACTATCTTCTTCATGAAATTTTTACCCTATATTTGCCAACTATCAAATTTTAGTCTGAAGTGAATATTTAAAAAATAATGCTGATTATTTATTGATTTTTTTTAATTATTGTATCTTAAAAAAATGCGATTCTCAGAGATTTTTGGTGTTTTATCATTTCAGATTGAATTTAAAAAAAAAAAAAAGTGTTCATATTCTCTTAATGTTAACCTTAGATTGAAAAAGAAGGAATCAGGAAAAATTTCAAAAGTATCCGTTGATAGTTGTTTAGAAAAGGTACATAGAAAATGGACCTTTTAACATAAGTGATAAAGGGCCTACCGAACCCCCTTCACAGTTTATTTAACCTCTTTGAAATTTAATTATTAAAGAGTTGTGAACATCTAATATTTCAGAAAAACAGAGAAATAAAACGAATTTGCCTCGCACGCCCCATCCGAATATAAAGTTGTAAACAAAAATGGAATTAAGAAACAACACAGCTCCTTTCATGGAAAAGAATATTAAAGTATAAATATTAATTGGAGTGAAGCAAATGATCTTTCTCAAACCAATACAATTTAATTAACAGTACAATAATAATCAAACATGTCTTTTTAAATAGTATCGTGATATGTTTGCAAATTACTTATAAGTTTCACTTATGACCCATCCTATATCTTGTCTCTTGTTCACGTCACATATTGTCTGACATTGAATATTATTCTGTATTTCGCGTTAAAATTAGGAAATTGTACGTCCATAAAAGTACGTTATACCAGGCCAATATTGTTAAAATACAAATCGCATGCAGAATAATTTGTAGTTAGCCAAATCATAAACTGACGACAATCAATACATCTAGACTTTCAATTAAGTCTGTTAAACTTAAACTCTTAGTTAAATCATCTCGAATTTCGAAAACAACTTTTTCGATTACCATTCTTGTCGTTCATAACGTACGTCAAGGTTAATACATCAATGATAAAGTAAAGAGATTATGTAATTACCTATGGACGTTCCCTAGCTTTGATTCATTCTTCAAAAAACGGCCGACCAAACGGTATAGTGGTTAGCGTGCTAGCTTCTAGACCGCGAAGTTGCGGGTTCGAGTTTCGTGTTAGGCATGAGTGTTTGTAAATGTATGTTGGCTTGTCAAATGACGAATGTTTCGGCGCATTATAGCCCTCGTGTTGCTGACGGCGCCAGATAATCTGAAAACAACCAACCATTGTTCAAAAAAATTATTGTTTGAATTCAACACGACGGATTGCAATTCAATAAGTAAACGCCAAATAGTTTTCGTCTGTTATTAATTTGGCTTATAATGAAAGGGTACATTTATATTCCGCCACTATTGGACAAGTCTTCCCTACTTATACGACAAAAAAAAAAAGACAAAAAAAAAAAAGACAAAAAAAAACTGCAGACTAAGATATTTTTAGTCAAGGCATTCTTTTTTCTCAGCTCTATTTGATTTCTCATAGGCCTCTTGATATATCTATAATAATAAAACAAGCTGTGTGTCTGTCTGTCTGTGGATCTATAGAAACCTACTTAAAATTGGAGAAGAGCTCTGAAATTTTCAGCATAAGTAGTTTTGGCATTTTAATTTTATGCATCCCAAAGAGAATGTTAAAATTTTAATTAGTTAGTTTTTAATTAATTTTTTTTAATTAATTAATATGTTACAAAACGATATCTAATCGGTCTACAGCTTTGAATTTTTCAAATAAGTAGTTTTGGCCTTCTAATTGGACTTTTAAAAAACAGAATTTTAAATTTTTATTTTGTTCCTTTTTAATTAATTTTTTCAATTAATTAATATACATTTTTCAAAACGACTACCAATAGAGCTACAGCTCTGAAATTTTCAACATAAGTAGTTTTGGCATTCTAATTGTATAAATCACAAACATAACGTCAAAATTTTAATTAGTTCTTTTTTAATTAATTTTTTTAATTAATTAATAAATATGTTACAAAACGATGTTTAAAAGGGCTACAACTCTGAAATTTCCAACATAAGTAGTTTTGGCCTTTTAATTGGACTTTTAGAAAACAGAATTTTAAATTTTTGTTCAGTTCTTTACTAATTAATTTTTTGAATTAATTAATATATATATTACAAAATGATTTCAAATAGGGCTACAGCTTTGAAATTTTCAACATAAATAGTTGTGGCCTTTTAATTGGATTTTTAAAAACAGAATTTAACTTTTTTTTAAATTTTTTTTTTATTAATTAACAAATATTTTACAAAACGATTTGTAACTGGGCTACATTTCTGAGATTTTCAACACAAGTAGTTTTGGCCATCTAATTGAACTTTTGACAAAAAGAATGTTACAATTTTAATTTGTTTTTTTATTAATTTTTTAGTTATTATTTTCACAAAAAGCGACTTCTAATTGGCCTAGAGCTCTGAAATTTTCAACATAGGTAGTTTTGGCCTTCTAATATTGCTTTCCACTAACACGTGTTAAAATAATCTTAAAGAAGTGCTGTATTATTGTATCAAAAGGGAATTTTTTTTTCTTGAAGAGGGAAAGGCTTCCAATATTAAGTCTTTACGTAGCAATTAGAATTTATTGAGTGAAGCGAGCTTATGCTTACGCAGCAATGAACCTTTCATCGAGCAAAGTGAGCTCATGTTTACATAGTAATGAATTTTTCAACGAGTTAAGTAAAGCGAGCCTATGCTTGCGTAGCGAACCTTTTAACGAGTGAAAATAAGCCTGTGTTTATGTGTACATGAACTTTTCAGCGAACGAAGCGAGCTCGATTTTGCGTAGCGATGAACCTTCCTGCGAGCGAAGCGCCAAAGACTGGAGCCTATACATAATGACAGATTTAAGCAACGCGAGGCCTCACAGCTAGCTAAAATATTGTTCATGTTAAAATTTCGTAGCGAAGCACGAGTCTAGTATGTAATATAACATCTTAGTGTAAGTTAAGGAAGTGTACAGAGTCAAGAAAACAGTCTTTGAAGACGCAATCGATCCATTTATTAATTAATAATTTGGAACTCGGAGGGAGGGTTTACCAGCGAATGAATAGACATATATGAATAGAATGATTCATAATGAATCGTCTAACGAAACACCCTGTTCTCACATCTCAGTGTAAATTATAAGTGACCGTGTTAAGGCAGAAACAATCTTTTTTGAGGTAGTCATTTATTGAGTTAATAATTAGCACGGATAGATAGATCTAAGTTAGGTGTGATCTAGATGACAGATACGCGGAGAGTGAGACACACTGGAAACTATCATTGTATTAAACCGTGGAAATGGAGATGATCTTAGCAGAATAGCATGGGTGTGAAGCTATAAAAGCAATCTGATTAATACTGAATACTAATTATGAGACTCTCTGTTACAAAACGCAGACACCGCAAATCTCACCTAATTAAATGTGCGTGGGCAGTTAGGGAATGAATTGGACAAAGAATTTAAAATAGGAATACGCGCTTTGAAACGATTAATTAAATTAATGTCTATTACTGAAGTCGATACTGAAGAGATTTCTATTATATATACGTGAAAGTTATGAGGCACCCTCTTAAGTTGTTAAACCGTGGAACTTTCCCTCTTGTCAACGACGCGAAGAAAGAAGAAATAAAGAAACGACCATAGAAGGTATAGGGAAAATAAACTGCAGAACTCTGACGCTCTCCCTTTTCTTCTGTTGACGATATTTATGCCGGAGGAGGAAGTTCTTCGGATAACCGTTGAAAGGAGTTTGGGGCAGAGAAACGGACCGAGGGGTATCTGTTAGAGCGGATATCGAAAACTGCGACCGCTGCAGGAAAAAGGAGATTTCAACACGACAAGTAAAATATGTATCGCCTCGGGAAGAGAAAGGGGGATGGCAGTGTTCTTCCTCCCTTTTCAAACTGGGTTTAAGGATTTATCTTTGAGCAAGTGCTCATGTGTTATTCAAGGGGGAGAGCGTTTAGAAAGAGATATGTCATAGAATCGGGGTGTTTTGGAAGAGTTCAAAAACATTCGACGTGGCGTGGTTTTGTATTCGGGTACCTTCATTCATACTCAAACTTGATAGAGAACTCCTAGATTAACAACTTTATAAATCGAGTTTCGAGATATTTATTTGTTTGGACTGACGTCCAAAAGGAAGAGTACAGCATGGGATTGATCCTCACTTGGCCTCTGAATTATCTTTTTCACTAGCGCAACAACTTGACTAATATCTCTCTGTATCGGTAAATTCCGATGTGAACTATTGTAAATCAGCCGTTATTATTGATATTGGCCAATCTTTTCCAGTTCTGGATAAAATATGCTGAAAGTTTCGAAATGTTGTTGTTAAAATTGCAGTATTTTATTTATGTGAAAGGACAGAATGCAAAGAAATAAGTTTTGAAAAGTTTTTGTTAAAGCTTCACTCGCTCGTTTCTATTTAAAAATAGTGTATTTTGGTTTGAAGCTCAAGCTTCACCCTGGATTGGCCAATCTTCCAGAAACCCTGTTTCAGATATGGTCAATACTGTTGTGCTGTCTGGGACGATGACAGATGTGACAGATCGTCTCAATTAGTTATGTGTTAGGAGTTTTCCAAGTATTATATATCATTTGTGACACAAGTGCAAGGTAGTTTCCCTCATGCAAAAATTCTCAGAATTTACTCCCTCCATTACAAATGGACTTTCTCATTGGTCCAGATTTTTTGATCCAGTGGTTCCCAATATGTGTTCTTTGGACCACATTTGGGGTGTTTAAAGTCATCAAATAATTTAAAAATTAAAAAACAGCTTATTAAAAAAGTATGAATCCTTTTGTGACGTGTCATTAGAGCAAAGCATCTCAACAAGAATAAATAATTTTTAACATACGAGGTGACATAATTATATTACATACTGTAATCCAAAATTTTCTCTGGTTTATCCAATGTAAGAATAGGGTGTTTCAAAAAAAAATCAAAAAAAAAAAAAATCATCTACTCACCAAGGCACCCCCTATTTTTTTTTCCATTTACCTATAGTATTATTCTCCTAGAATTTTAGCTTCCTACTCCTATAAAAAGGTGGCTCTCAATGACCATTTTTACAATTTCGCATAATTTTCGAGTTTTATGTTGATAAGAACACATGTCTACATTAAAAAAAAAAAAAGTTTTATGGTTTTTTAATACATGCAATATAGTTTGGCAACAGTTATCTACTGTATCTGACAACATCCATATTACCAAAAACACCGTCTGATCGTTATCATGAAGCACTTTGTTTGATTGTTCCAGTAGTCGCAACTTTGGGGCATGTTCCTCGAACGTTTCCTCTTTAAAGAGGGGTCAAAAATCAAGAAGAAAAGAATATGCTGACTCAAGCAATGAGTAAATTCAAATCTGACTGTCCTACAGCCCTTCATTGGAATGGCAAGCTTCTGCCAAAATCTTTTGGATTAAGAATGATTGATCGTTTGCCTGTATATGTTTCAGGAGATAATAGCGAAAAACTTCTTACCTTCTTAGTGTCTCAAAGTTGAGTGGTGAAAGAACAGCAAAATATATTTCAAAAACCGTTTTTATGCTGGGCAACGGCAAGTGAAAATTAAATTTGGACAAAGTTTTGATACTACGAATTAGGGATGAGCCATATTTTAATAACAGTTAAAAGTTATTGATACTTAAACTCACGCGAACTAACAGTTACCTAATTTTCCCAGTAACAGTTATTCATTTATTATAAATACAATAGATGGCGCTAGTATGTCCGTATATTTCTGTTATTGAAGATCATAATATCAGAATCAAGAAATAAAAATATATTTTTCTAATAACGGTGATTGGAAAAATATATTTTTTTATCGTGATTCTGATATTAGGATCCTGGTCATTATTCCTGGAATAACTAACTGTATCCATCGAAATAACTTGTCTGAATGGATTAACTTGTCCGTTTGGTATCAGTTGATATTGTCATAATTTTCAATAAAAGTAGATATAACTGTTATAAAATATTGACAGAAGTTTTTGTATCGGAATAACTTTTGGACCATTCTTTGTTAGCGCTGCTTTTCAAGATGGTATTTTAAATTTCGTTTCGATTTTTGTTTTACAGTTCGTTATGATTTCGTGTTTATTCAAATTAATTCGAATTCTGCATCAATTTCTTGTTAGAGTTTATATCTCGGTTTCAGAATAGATGTTTCAGTTTTATTTGGATGCACATTATGAGTGGTGGGGTGAAGAGGAATGTGAGTGGGGGGGGGGGGGAGTATCTGACGCAACATTCTTTGGGTTTAAATGACAGAGATGGGGGATTAGAATTAAGGATTTAGGAAGAAGCATGCGTGTTTTTACGGAAGGCTCTTTTGTTTATGTTACAAGAATTCCTTTGGTGGGAGAGGTTTTGAACGTTTTACACTAATAATTTTACGCAATAAGCTATAATAATTGAATATAATAATCTATAATAAAATAAGTTACTTCAAATACACTGAGATAACAATAATAAAAATGTTATATATTTAATAATTTACTATACAAAAATAAATAGTGCTTATATACATATATATATATACATATATATATAATTTGTTATAAAATAACCTCAAAACTATAAATGTTTTCTTTTATTTTGATATTTTTACAAATTTATGTTGAAAGATGTTCTAATTTAAAATCGATTAACTGATATCTAAAGAGAATGTTGAAGAAAAACAGTTATGTTTTATTTATTCCATGTACTTATTTTTATTTACCTTTTACTTTAAAAATAACAGATAACTGTTATAATATTTCGTTATTTCCTGATAATTTTAATGTAACTGCAGTTATTTAACAATAACTGTTAAGCTCTTCCCTATTACGAATATCACTACAGGTTGTGTATAAGAGGCATGCATTAATTTGGAGAAAAAATCGAACGTGAACTATTATGGCTATCCCACCGGCACCATTTCATTGAACTTCTATTGACAAAGTTATTTAAGTTGTGCTATAGGCTATCAAGTTCCCCAGAAGTTTCCCTATTTAACAGACTTAAAACTGTTTGAAAATGAAATGCACAAATAAATTTCCAGGATTTAGAACTGAAAGAAGACTCTACAGAATTTCAAATGTAGCCTTCCTTTCGACTGTGGATAAATCTATGATGATTAGAGATGATTATAAAAAAGTAACCTATCAGACATTTATCGTTTTGGACAATCCACTAGAAAAAATCATTTGGAGAGCAGCAGGTGCTATTCATCACCCACCGTAAACAAAATCTGCAATTTCATAGAATTTGACCGGTGCAACTGCGGAACAAATAATTTCGAATTTTATCATCTAATAAAGGTAATAACAACTGGTAATTTATTGGGGAAAATTGGAGATGGTGTGAATCACCCCTTAATGTTAAGTGGCTCAATCTCTCAGAATCTTGCTCTTAATATTTATACGTTAATATTCTTTTCGATGAAAGGAGCTGTATTGTTTCTTAATTCCATTTTTGAGTACAACTTTATATTCGGAAGACGCGTGCGAGGTAAATTCATTTTATCTCTCTGTTTTTCTGAAATATTAGACATTCAAAACTCTTTAATAATTAAATTTCAAAGAGGTTAAATAAACTGTTAAGGGGGTTCAGTACGCCCTATGTCACTAATGTTAAAAGGTCCATTTTCTATGTACCTTTTCTAAACAACTAACAAACGGATACTTTTGAAATTTTTCCTGAATATTATTTTAGCCTTCTTTTGTAATCTGAGGCTAACATTAAGAGAATATGTTTACTTGTTTTTTAAATAAAATCTCAAAGGATAAAACACCAAAAATCTCTGAGAATCGCAATTTTTTAAGACAAAATAATTTTTAAAAAAATAAATAATCAGAATTTTTTTTTTTTTAAATGTTCACTTCAGACTAAAATTTGATAGATGGAAAATATAGGGTAAAAATTTCATAAAGAAGATAGTAACCGGTTTTTTTTTTCAAAAAGGTACATAGAAGTTTGAAAATTGGCATTTGAGATAAATGCATTTTTATGCGAAATTTTAGCATGTCAAACGTGGGTTTACGCAATTTAAAAATAACTTTTCACCGGAACTAGAAAGAGTACAGGACAAAATATATCTTAAAAAAAGCAGAATAGTGTGAAATTTAAAGATATGCAAAAATCACGAAATCCAAAATTTTGAAATTTTAAGCCATCTGAACCCTCTTAAGATCCTATCTTTAAATCTATAACCAAGGCTTATTAAAGTTTTTCTCTCAAGATTAAAAAGTAAAAAAATCGTAGGTCCGTTCACAATTTGAATTTGCATTAATCTGCTTTGTAACATACCAAGTAGTGACTTATGATATTTAATTGACTTTGAACAAGAAGACCTTGAGTAATGTCACACTCATGTGAACCAGTAGTTGATCTCCTTAAATGCCGTTTTCTATAGGGAAAGTTATGGCACTCAGAATTCTCTTCTTTTTTTTTCTACTAACCTTGGAGGAAAGTTCTTGGACTTTTCTGATGGATGGTGTGGAGTAGAGAAGTTAAGAGCCTTCTGTCGAAAATAAGTTTTTGGACGTCTGAGTTTGTGGGCGTCGTAATGAAGTGGATTATTCCTTCATTTGCGAGTCTTTAATCACTCGCTGATTGGTATGCGTACTCGTACAATGAAGTAATGGTGAAGGATGAAACGGCCCTTGAGGTATACTGGAAGGATATCAATAAGTAAAGAAATTGGATTCTGCTTTTTAAATGGAAGAAGCGTTTTTTATGGTTATAGAAATAAATACTCGCCATGTTTTCGAATAAGGCCTCCAATTAGAGAAACGAAATGTTTGTATAAATTGAAACTGTATAAAGTAGAATGATGCATAGAAAATCGTAAATACGGAGACTATAATATTTTGATTTTAGTCAATAAGAATTTTACTTGCATCTATTGATTGTGTATAACAGATAGTTCTTAGTATAAATAGTCTTTAGATGCTCCGAATTTTCGCATCTAGTGATATATTAAAAAGCAAATAACTTGGCAATTTAAAAAGCTCCCTATTTACCATTTTAGAGCCTATTTTAGTTACAAAAATAGTAGGTGTTAGTCCCTGCCTTTTGTTTATATTAGAAAAAATATTTAAAAAAGAACACAACCGGGTTACCAACGAATCTCCATTTCACTTTATTTTTTGAAAACTAACTAGATACAATCAAAAGCATTTCTTTATTATTTTAAGTATACTCTCCCGTGAAGCAATGTTTAAAAAATTCTAAAACCCGTTTGTTATATTTTAAATACTGTTGCTGGTATCTAGCAAAATAAACAAATGTAAAAGCATAATTAATTCAGAAACCTCATACCTCCCCCCAAGAGTTATATTAAATCACAATTAAAAAAAAAAAACCTTATGCACACACACTGGATACCCATAAAATATTGAGAAAATTATGTAAAAGGAACTAAACAAATTGAATTGCAACATCAAATGAAACAGTGCAATTAGTTCTCCTTGAAAATCATTGCAAGAGATATTGCCTCTAGTTCACAGTCTCGATAGAGTATCAGCATTGCTCAACTTCTGACCTTTGACATAAGTTATCTTAAAGTTAAAACATTGAAGAGGTAAAGCTTAACGTTGGAGTCTAGCGCTTTGAAGAACCGATTCTGACAGGAATACAAGTGGATTATGGTCCGTCATTAGGAATATCTCCGCTCCGAAAAGTATTGATTTAAATCGCTTTAGAGCCCAGATGATGGCAAGAGCCTCTCGTCCACTGGTGGACCATTTCTTTTAAGCTTCATTAATCATTTGGCTACCAAACGCGATAAGATGGAGATTACCTTCTGCATCAGACTGGCTTAAACAACTTCCTACAGCATATTGCGAGGCACCAGTGTATAAATAGAAAGGCTTGCAAATTTCCGCCACTTTCAGTTGAGATGTTGCACACAATGACTCCTTTAGCTGCTAAAAAGCAGTATCTGCATCTTTATTCCAAGGTAGCTCATTGGGAACCCGTTTTTTAGTAAGTTGTGTTAACGGCAGTCCAATGGCTACTAAATCGGGTATATATAGCTGATAATAGTAGCTAAGCCCTAAGGTGCTTCGTATCTGTTTCTTGGTCTTGGGTGTTTGCAGACTGCTTACCCCTTGGATTCTTTCAGGATCTGGTCCATGTTTACCAGACCCTACTAAATGTCTCAAATATTTCTCTGCAGACTTTGCAAAGCTGCACTTTTTTAAGCAGACCAAATTTTTTTAATTATTTCGCCTACTGAAAATGAGTTTTAGATGTCCAATATGTTCTTCCCAGCTGTCTGAAAATATTGCCAGGTCATCTATGTAGGCACATGAAAAGTCCGAGTAATCTTGTATAGCCTCAGATATCGCTCGTTGGTACGTGGCTGCCACATTTCTGAGACCGAATGGTATTAATTTCCAACGGTAATGGCTCCTGTGTGTTCTGAAAGCTGTAAGATGCTTGCTGTCTTCATCCATTGGTATCCCAGTAACCCTTCAGCACATCTAAAAGTCTTATGAAATTTTTCTTACCCATCAGAAATGTTAACGCATCGATATTTTGCATTGGATAGGCGTCTGGAATTGACACACTGTTCAAACTTCGAAAATCAATGCATAATCTGAGGTACCCGTTCTATTTGTTAACGCATACTATAGGAAGTACAATCTCACTTTTTGTAACTTCAATGAGATCTAACCTCAATAGTTCTTTGATTTGTTCATCAACTTTCTGCTTTAACACTTCTGGAACTCGGTAAGACTTGAGTTTGATAGCTTCTTCATAACTTGTAATCCGAAGCTACCTTTTAGTGACAGTGACACCTCCCAAAACATGGTATAATGAAATTTTATCGACAACGAATCTACCTGTAAAATTTCAGGGTGATTGGATGTAGGCAAGTATTTTTTTATTTTTTTTCATTTTTTATTATCTGAAGATACAAGCGTAAGTAAAAACGACCTTTTAGTGACAGCGAAATTTGATAAAATGCCCCCCGAAATTGGATAAATTACATCGTTACCGACATCAAATCTATCTGCCAAATTTCAGCCCGATTGATTTACGGCCAGTGCGTAAATATCACTATATTGCCTTTTCAAATCTAGTTGAACCCTTGTTTAGTGGGATAAAATAGAACTAACAACTTGTTTCCTTCTCACCCATAGACGTTTAAAAATGGTCACGGCCTGGTTCAATCCCGTCTGGCCTTGGTCTCACTCATCAATATTAGAAGGAAAATACAAGTTTTTCTTATCAACTGGGTCCATGACAGCTTCCACCGAATCAAGACTTTCGTTAAAAGAAACATTTATGGTTTCTATAACTTTACGCTCATCCAGGATCCAAATTCTATAGCCTCTAGTTTGTAACACGTATCCTACCATGATATCACTTTTCTCTCTCAAACTCTTTGAGTTCATTTTACAATAAAACAACTTTTGACCATTTAGGGAATACACTTCTATTTTATCATTACTCCCCACAAATGTTGCACCCTCTTTATTAAAAGCGGGACCGGAAAGAAGATTTCGCCTTAACTTTGGGGAAAACAGCACATTTTTCAGTTCAATTTCAACTTTCTTTCCTTTGACAATAAAGTGAAAATGCACTGTTCATATTCCTTCAACAGGACAAGTAACATCTCAAATAGCAAGTGACATATTAATACTACTAACTGGTTTGTAATCCGGAAATAAATCTTTATTGTAAGTAAAGTGAGTAGAAGCAGTAGTATCAAATAACCAAGATAAATTATCAAACATACAATCACTTTGATTTATATAAGCTTCAGATATGAAACTTGTATCATTACTGCATCTATCCACTTTAACCTTTTGTTTACATTGGGGCATCGTATTTCTTACAGTTAAAACATGGACCTATCTTAGAATTCTTAGCGCTTTTATCAAACTTAACCGACTTATTTACAATTTTACTAGAATTGCTATTATTAATACTAAAATTAGTTTTATAAGCAGTATTAACAACTTTATCTAAATCCACTATATACTGACACATCCTACTTTCTATTAAAAATAACTCACTTAATAAAGACTCAAATTTAAATTCGTTTAGCGATAAATACTTTGTACAATACCTTGAAAGTCCAGTGGCATGTACCTTAGTTGCTGAAAGGTTTGATATATATCTGCAAGAGGATGTCCAGACTCGGATAGCCGAGTTAAAATATTTCTCAAACGAGCACCATAAGTTCCGACTTCTGCACCCTCGACGGAACGGCAACTGAAAAATTTATCCAACAGGGATATGGTACGAGCTCTTGTATTAGGTCGAAAATGATCCTTCTGGATTTTCCAAACGGTGACCCCATCTTGGGTACTTGTTATGAGAGTTCTATAGTCTCCACACTCAAATAAATAATGGAAAATACTCGGTCTTTACACGACGCATAATCTCTTTTCTCCTTTGTGTTAGCATCGTCCGCCAAAGCTGGCTCTTTCTCTGTGATGAAGTTCCAGCAAGCTTTATCAAATAATATAACTTTCATGCCTTCTTCCCAACTAAAGTAGTTGGTAAAATTTAGTTTTTCAATTCCGGCCTCCATTCTCAAACTGGCACGGAACGCTGCTTCGTAGTAGGAACACAGAACACTTTGTTAGCAGGAACACGGAACAATTCGTTAGCAGGAACACGGAACGTTGCTTCGTATTAGGAGCGCAGAACGCTTCGTTAGCAGGAACATGGAACGTTGCTTCGTAATAGGAACGCAGACGTTACTTCGTAATAGGAATACGGAACAATTCGTTGCACTCAAGGCTTGTTAGAAAACAGTCGTGCCCTCCGTCACAGACATTCCAATACTATTTAATACACCACGAATTTCAAAACGACTCTTTGCTGCATAACAAAGGTTGAGCATTGCTGGCCCATAATTTTGTTAATATTTTTAAAATTTTGAGTAAAGTAAAACATAGAAGAGTCACAGAGAGTCGTTGTGGATTTGAAATATTGACTTTTATTTCATACTTGAAAGAAACTAAATACCAAGTGCATATTAAACATTCGAAACGTATTGTTAAATAATACGGTATATCGCGGAATGATTAAGTACGGGGTAGGCATGAACCGCCCACCAAAGAAGCCAATGCCGAAACACCTGAAGTGGGAGTCATGCCTACGTCACTCAATCAGCCCGCAGATGACTGATAAAAAGATATGCAACTTATTGTTGAACAAGGGATAGTTAACAGATTTATAGCCTAGGTTTAAATTTAACAGGCACATTGTTGATAAGAGACCAGAGCCTATTTAGAAATATAGTGTGTTTTCTCTGTATGTTTAAATATTGATTTCTAGCATGTCTAAACTTCTTGGTTTTTTTTAAAAAGTATTAATTTTCTACTCAAGACAATAGAGTTCCGTTTTCACTGGTGACACTTCATCACATTCTATTGGTTCTTCATTTTATTCTAAGAAAATGATACAAAAGAATTGCTGGGTTATTCATAATTGATTGTGATATTCGTCCTTGAAATTATTCGATCCCTATTTCTATTGAATATTTCAAATAGTTAGTTTCCTGGTAGAGTAAATTTCCCGACACACTGACGAGCATTTAAATTTATGCATAGAATTTCAGGTATCATAATTCCGTATTACTCTTGGAAACACTATTTTAATGTCCCCTCTTCCCCATGAATAGGTCATGACGCAATTTGTCAATAGATGATGTATCTCTATTGGGTCATTCCATATTTCGTGACCAAAGGTCCTACGTCCTCCTTAGATTGTATTGAAATTTAGAACGTTTATAGAAATATGAAATAAGACTCAATAATAAAACGAAATCTTGCTTTGTGTGTGTTTGTAGCACAGGTATCTGTCATGCATATTCTCAAATACTTATTTTCCAGTCACACAGACTAAGTACTTTATGAAGAATGAAAGCTGTATGATTAAATTAGAATCTCTGTTTTCAGTATTTCTTGGCCATCCTGCGGATATTTATAAATAAAAAATGATATAAAAATACATATATAAATATTATTTTAAAATAACACAAAAATAAACACTAAATATTATCTTTAAAATAATTTCAAAATGTTTAAGTTTAAAAATATGTGATCTTGACAAATATATTTACTTCAACTTATTTAAGTAAAAATCAAATGTTTAATCTATGTATGTAAAAGTAAGCTGTCTGTACCTCTGAACCTTATACAAATTCACAGTTTTGCACCTAGAGGTACGAAATTTGGTACATAGTTTAGTACAAGGAGATTGTAGAGAACAACTCTTAAATTCGATTAAAAGTTTCTTTCATTAAAATTTATTGACATTTAAAAAACCTTGGAATGGTAACGATATTTTTTTATTACATCAGAATAAAAACAAAAGTTATTTTAATGTGTCGCCCATATTTTTCTGGTCATTTTTATGCATTACAATCATCTCTACTATAAGCGGTTCGAAAATTAAGATAATTTTCTGTATATTTACTGTTAAACGACGCTCTACGGCGCATGCGTCGTTTGAAAACGAAATTATACGTACTATAATATTATATATTTATGTATATTACAAATTTCTGTATATTTGTAAATACTTCGTAGTATTAATTAAGTGAAAAGACAAATTTGTGTACAATTCGCATCAGGCAGTGCAATAGTTCTTTACTTAGCTTTCCTGCAATGCGTCTCTTAATGCTTGAAAACGAGTTTTACAGAGATAATGCTGGGAAACGAGTTTTACAAGGCGAAGGCCATTTAACATTATAGTTAATTTCAATCTCGCCAAGTTGGCGAGACAGAGCCAAGTTGGAGGCGGTTTTGGTGACTAATTTTGATCGCCAAATGTCCCCAAACTTGGCGATATTTTCGGTCTCCTTGTACCTGTATAGGGTTTTTCGACTGCGATCTGGAAAATTTTCCAAATTTTTAACTCTAGAAGATTCGCGAAGGTTCGCCTCCCTATATAAGACCAAAAGATAGGGTGATCGAGTTAGTAGAGTTATCTAGTTAGTTGTCTCTCAGCGAGCATTCAGAGTAGTGAACTGTATTGCATTGTCTTGTGTGATGATTTTAGCAGTTGTGTATCTAGTTTTTAACTGCTGTTTGAGCTCCACTGCTAAGAGTTGTATTGAGTCTATTAGAACGGAAATTTCTGGAGTTGTAAAAGAATCTGAGAAGAGTTATATCGGAATAAATTTCTGCAAGTTTTGATCTGCTTTGGCTTCAAATCTTTCGAACCCATCCACGCAATAATATTTTGAAAATTGAATGTAAACCTAATGGCTAAAATTATTGAAATCAACCGAAAACTTTCAAATCATGTCGACATTTGCTAATATTACTTTTTATTTTCAAGTAAATATTTATTTGTTTCCTTTACCCAGATTATCAAAATTACTTCCTTTGATTGTTTTTATTATTAGTATAGTGTTTTTGTACTGTGTACCCAAGTTTCATATTATTTAATATAGATTTCAATAATTTTTTTTTGTATTATACGTGTTTTACTATTTCTAGACTATTTTGCAATTTACACCAGAAGCGTAATATTTCATTTGCCATTTTATTTCTTTGTGTTTTATTTTGGTCGTAATTTTGAAGTTGGTAAGGAGCCGGGCATTGGACTTCTGTGTACTAAAAAAATGTTGAATAATACAAAACTTTTTTTGGTTCAGAGGCAGTATAAAATATTTCTTTGGCGTGATTTTATTTGGCGCATTTTCACAGATTAAAGAAACACTTTTTATTTTCTGTTTGTATTATCTATAATAATAAAAAAAGATGTGTGTCTATCTGTAACTCTGTGGATCTATAGAAAACTACTTAAAATTGGAGTAGAGACGGGACCGCAGTGAAATTAAGTAACTATGGTTATTTCGGGCCTGGTACAACCAGATGGCGCTCTGGCCTCAAGCGTCGCTAAGTGATGGATGAAAATGTAAACAAACTATTCTACGAACTGGATTATATACACGGAATTCAAATTTGTCGATATCTAAAATGTTTTCCTTTTTATCCTTTTTTTATTTAATTAACAAGCTGAAATGTGGAAAGTATAATTCGATAAAGGACTGACTTTCAAATTTGTAAACTTTGCAGGTAAGTTGTATCATGTTATAAATGTATTGCTTTCAAACTTTTATAGTGTTCTAAAATAGGCTTAATTGCATCATAACTCAAACAATCTCTCATAGAAATTAAAAAAGTTTTATTTCATAATTCTATTTTAAATATTCTTTTGAAAATATAATTTTGTAAAATTGAAAAAGTGAAATTTTAAGATGTTTGTTTCCTACTGATACAACTATCATAGAAACATTTGCTGATTTTTTAACATCATTAAAAATAATTAGAAAGAAATATTCCTACTTATCACGTTGAAATTAAATTTTTTGGCTATACTCGTAAACAAAACCTGATGATGTTTCATTTCTTAGAACCAAGGAAGGCTACAAGAATATATGTTACCGATGGAAGAATTGACCAGTTAAAAGAATATATGATAAAATCTAAAAGAAATGTAAACATTGCAAAAAAGAAAAAGAAAAAAAAAAAAAAAAAAAAAGAAGATGGAAAAAAAAAAAAGGACGCTGCTGTGTGTTCAAGAATACCGCAATATTTTTTATTACGTGAACTTTAAAAAAGTGCCAAAGAGTGTTTGACAGAGTATTTCAATAGAGAGAAACCTGTCTCTAAATGTTTTTTTGTAGCAGGAAAAAAATCACGAATTAAAATGGTTCTTTAAATGCAATGCTAATAAAAATGGTCCATAGTTCAAAAAGAAAATAGTATAATGTTCTCAAGTCGAGCTCATCTGAAAAATAAAAGATGTACTTCACTACTTTTTAATTCAGTAGTTAATTGCATTTATTACTAGTGATTTTTTTTTTTTTTTTAGTATCAATATTATGAATGCTAAAATGTTATTGATATAATTTTTTTACTGAGATTTATTTGTAAATATATGTAAAACATATTCTTAGGGTATAATTTTTAAGATTTCATTTTAACTCTTATTTTCACATCAAAGAAGTCATATTTGTTTGCCTATCTGATGACTGTGTGGTTAGTTCTCTGGCCATGCCTGCCGAAGGTGCCGGGTTCGAATCACGGATAGGCATGAATGTTCATTGAGATTTAGAATCCGCTTTAAGCTGAAGGTCCCGGTCTGATTAGCCGTCATTGTACATAAAAATAGGTCGTTGAGCACATAAACCAACCAACTTATTTGTTTAAAAATGAAAATAAGTATTTGATATAATTTGTCATCTTGAGGAAATACATTGCTTAAAAATGAAATTTCAATCAGAATACTTTTTAGCACTTAACAATTTTTAAATTCTTATTATTCAAAGTTGAAATAAAGTTTTGCTGCAATAATTTAGTGTTTTTATTTTTGTAATGTTTATTCTTAAATACATACTGTTTTAATGTATTGCTTGTTATGGCATTGAAATTATTTCAGATATGTTAGAATAAGAATATATTTCAAAGAATTTTCAACCTGAATAATCTATTATAAAGGGTTTGAATATTATTAATATTAAAAAAAAATCCATTTATAATTTCAAGAATATGCCGTAGTTTTAATTTAAATCCCACTCTCGGTGCTTTTACTCTATGAAATTAAATGTTGTATCTGAATATTCTACCATTAAACAACTTAACATATTAAAACATTTTATAACTAACTACCATAATATTTTATTGATATTATCAGAGATGTTTCATTACATCTGAGGATTACTGACTGTGGTCTTCGTGTTTTCATCCATCGCTTTGCGTGACGTCGTGAAACTTAGGACCGGGCCATATACAGAGTAGAGAGTCCTGGTAGAGATCGGAAATTTTCAGTAAAGTAATTTTCGCCTTCTAATTGTATACATGTCAAACAGAATGTTAAAATTTTAATTAGTTCTTTTTTAATTTATTTAATTTCTTTTTTACAAAGCAACTTCAAACAGAGATACAACTCCGAAATTTTCCACAATAGTGTAGTAGTTTCGAAAAACAGAATTTTTAAATTTTGATTAATTTTTTGTTTTAATTAATTTTCTTAATTAATTAAAACAAAATTTTAGAAAATGACTTCTAATAGAGCTACAGCTCTGAAATATTCAACATAAGTAGTTTTGGCCTTCTTATTAGACTTTTGAAAAACAGAATTTTAAATTTTTACTTAGTTTCTTTTTAATTAATTAATTAATTAATTAATTAATTAATTAATATTCTCAATTAATTAATTATTTAATTAATTAATTAATATTTTACAAAACGATTTCTAATAGGGCTACAACTCTAAAATTTTCAACAGAAGTAGCTTTGACCTTCTAATTGGACTTGAGAAAAACAGAATTTAAATTTTTGTTTAGTTCGTTATTAATTAATTTTTAAATTAATTAATATAAATTTTGCAAAATGATTTCAAATAAGGCTTCAACTTTGAAATTTTCAACATAATTAGTTGTGGCCTTCTAATTGGATTTTAGAAGGAAAAAAAATTTAAATTCCATTTTTTTTTTTTAAATTAACTTACAAATATTTTACAAAATGATTTGAAATTGGGCTATAGTTCTGAAATTTTCAACACAAGTAGTTTTGGCCTTCTAATTGGACTGAAAAAAATAATGTTAAAATTTTATTTTGTTTTTTAATTATTTTTTTCCCAAAAAGCGACTTCTAATAGGCCTAGAGCTCTGAAAGTAAGTTTCAACATTAGTTGATTGGGCTTCTAATTTGCCTTTCCACCAACACTTGTTAAAATAACTTAAAGGAGTGTTGTATTATTGTATTAACGGGGAATTTATTTTTCTCTAAAAGGGAGAGGCCTCCAATATTAAGGCATTACATAGCAATTAGATTTTAAAGAGTGAAGGGAACTTATGCTTACGCAGCAATGAACCTTTCAGCGAGCGAAGCGAGCCTATGTTTGCATAGTAATGAACCTTTCAACGAGTGAAGTAAGCCTGTGTTTATGTGTCCATGAACTTTTCAGCAAACAAAAAAGTCGCCAAATTGAAAATAAAGTTGAAAGGCTGTGTTGCTAAATTCAAAATGGCGTTAAAATGGCGTGTTATCAAATCTAAACGGTCACTAGGGTTCCCGGAAAACCAAGTCGGGGAGTTGCCACATTCGACAACAAATCACAAACTTTCAAAAAGTTGCCAACAGGCACTGGGTATTAAATTTGAACCTATATTTAATTATAATAAGTGCAAATTGAGCTATTACTTAATTACATCACTTAAACATTATCAAGATAAAGAATACAAATTCCCCTAAACTTCGAAATCTCAAATGAAATTAAAATTATTCTCGCCAAACTTGATTTGCAAAAATTCATGGTCGCGTTTGAACTTTCCGGTTGTTTGAATGCCGGATAATTGGCCTTTTGCTGTATTATTTTTTAAGTATCGCAAAAAAGGGTTTAGAAGCAGTATAGGACCCCATTGGTGACTTTTTGCTTAGCTACTACATGAAAGCGCCAAGCAAAAGTCGCCAATGGAGTTTTGGTTGTTTACCGTACCCGTTTAAACATTGAATTGTTGGGACAAAACAAATTATTACAGCCAAAACTGCAAGGGTAGCCAGATTGAAACCCACTGGACATAGTGGAGAAAGGAGGGGTAGCCAGAAGTGTAAAAAAGTGCCAATCCGGTCAGTTAATACCGGGAAAAGTCGCCAATGGGGTTCTATACTGCTTCTGTTCCTAAAAAGGAGTGTGCAAACATATAATTGCTTATATTGCTGCGTTAAGAAATTTGGATGTTATTTAGTCACTTCATGCGAAACCAATCCTCAAATCTGAATTGTTCATTGAAACACCTGATATTTTTTAGGTATGTGCATGAAACTGTTTATTTTTATTGCTTTCCAAAAATATTTTACTACGTTGCAACACTATTCCTTCTTAAAGCGTCTCACATAAGCAGTAGGATAATGATATCCCAAGTATTGTAGCTCATCATAAATAATTAAATTTTTTTCAGTGTCATGGCACAATATCACTCTTCAAAATAATGCTCTTGATAATGCAACTGAAATAGCTTTCTGCTATGGCACATTATAAATGCCTTACTTTAAAGCGAGGGAAGCGAGCTTGATTCGCTTCGCGAACTAAAGGCAATTGCGTAGCAATCACGGTGGTTGGCGAGCGTTAGCGAGCATGGGGCGTAGCCCCCTAGTAATTTATAATTTCTATATTTAGAACTGGCGTTACATTTGCGCGCCATTTAAACTAACCAATATTTAAACTTATCGCCAACTGGTAACCGAAACCGCCTAACGCAAGATAGTAATATTACGAGTCTTTAACTTAATTTTATTATTTTTTATGTTTTAATTTTCTTTTAGTTACCGTGTTTTTGATTTTTGGGATTTTTCTGATCGTTAAATGAAAAATATCGCCAAACGCTCTGTACTACATCTGTTCAATTTTTTCTTAAATATAAACTTCTATATCTTTCAACGAGTTCCCAGCAGCGCGGGGCCACACTGATAGTTTGAATATATTTACAAGAGATTGCTCCCCCCTGAACGCTAACGAGAAGTTGTGTATCTGAGTAATACAACGATAAGTTGTGTATCTACGTAATACAACGATAAGTTGTGTGTAAACACGTTCTACTGCAAAACTAACTTCCATAAAAAGATAGTTTGTATAAATATTACATTTTAAAATTACCATATAAAGTGGGGGAGGGGGTAAAATGTGATCTGTGGAATATATATAGTTCATATATATTCCACATATATTATATATAGTGGAATATATATAGATATATTAGTGGATTACTGTTATTCTAAAGTTAGGAACCGATATTGTAATGTAACTGTATTTCAGAGAACTATAGCTCTCTTAAGAGAAAGTCCTAGAAAAAATCATTCCCTATACTCGCTATGTTGCAATCTTTTATCCCAGTGCATTTAGAAAATACTCTCTATAAAACCTTGAAATAGGTGAGTAGGGTACAAATACGATCACCTAATGAAATGATATACATTTAAAACTCGAAAATAGTGCCTAATATATTTTTATTTTATATTTGAAATCCTTATTCCAATGTATATGTAGTGGCTCCACCTGGTTTTGCGTTCTGCTATTTTAATTTTAATTGACAGTAGATAGACCAAACAATCTATGTTATTTCATTAGATGATCTTTTTCGTACCAAATTTCAAGGTGGTTAAAGAAAGTAGTTTCTAAATACACTGAGTTAGAAGATTGAAACGTAACGAGTATAGATAGGGAATGATACTTACCAGGACTTCCTCTTAAGCCTCTATACGTGAGGAATAATTTTTAGACGATTCCATTCCTTTCCGTAACGGATTTAGTCACCCTTTACTATTCCTAAAAGGATCCTAAACAAACTCAAACAATCGTCGAAAGTCACAAAATGGCGTATCTGATGGCCACGTGAAAATGCTCCTATCATGGAGCGTAGAAAGGTGAGAGAGCGGGTGCGGAGCTACATCCATTCTCCGATTAATGATCCAGATGCGGAATCCCTGCTCATTGATGAGCGGAATCAAGTCATTTAGATTCCGTCATGGACATCATTCCGTTACGAAACGGAGTGGCTAATCCGTGATGAACGTGTCATCAATCGCCATAACGAAAGGAAAATTAGGTGCAGAAGTAAGAGGACTGGAAAGGGTAAATTGAGAAAGGGCTACGGAACTGTTGGAAATGAAATGGTTTTTCTTGTGTGTGGTCTTTGAATAATGCAGATTTGGTTTTTTTACAATAATTATATGTGGATGTGAAGGAGGATTTTTGGTAATGGTAGAAATTTTCAGTTAGTTAATGAGGTTGGAGTTTTACTTCAGGTTACGAATTAGGAACTTGAACGAAGCTGAATTTCCATAATAGGTTATGAAGTAATGTATTTACTTTTACACTGTACTCTTTAAGGCAGCGTTCACCACTAACATTTAGAGGCAGCCCGTATGACTTATGTTGGAGATTATCGGGGGCGGGATATTTCAAAATATGTATCTTTAATTATTATCTATTTAACACTATTATTGATATTTGATTTTTTTTTTTTAAATAATTAAAAATAATAATAGTTTTCCTTTTTATTAAATCCAACTCTTATAAAGAAATTCATCTTTTGTTTCTACGTGACAATGCGACCTGACTTAACTTTTAATAAAAGTATTTAAACTGTACTTTCAGATTACTCCGTTTTAGTCGATATCAATTGAAAGGCGATGGAGGTAGAAATCGTTTAGTTGATTTTTGATAGAATCAATGCCTTTCGGAGTATATAAATTGTCCAAATGGAAATTCAAATTATTACTACATTTCTTCTTGATGGTAAACACCTTGCTGAAAGCTTGTTCTTACAGTTTTTTCGGACACGTAGTAGAGAACTCTGTTCTACAAGGTTCACACGTATTATTTCGAGTTAATAACAGTTGTATACAATAAAAAAAAAAGACCATGCCGTGAAATTCGATTTTTTTTTATCTTTCGTTGTGCCGGCGGGCCGCAGAAAAATCTGTCGCGGGCCAAATCTGGCCCGCAGGTCGCGTCGTGGCTAACGCTGCTTTAAGGGGACTTGGTACCCTTAAAGCTATTTTTTTTTAATTTAAATCTTTAAATTTACAATGTTTGCATATTTGAAAGTATTATTTGGCAAAAACTAAATTTTATTAAAAAAAAAAAAAAAATCATAAAATTTCAATTTTGATCTTCTTTTTTCATTTTTCAATACTTTTTAAGGATTTTTTAAAAAGAATATACCCAAAAGCTTACGGTAATATACCGTAAACCTTTTGGCATCGGATTTTGAATTAGTAAAACTGTTTTGGAGAAAAACAATAAATACTTTACCTATAGGTAAAAAAAACTTAAAAAAAAGAATATTTTTCAACATTTAAATGTGTTAAAAAAAATTATATTTTATTCAAAACCCATGGCTATTTATATCAAATAGATCGTTAGAATGACGCAAAAAAATTCAAGTCATTTCGTTTACATTTGCTGAAGTTTTAGTACTTTTAGTAAGGTGGGAATTCCAAAAAACACGAACTGTAGAAAAATGCATTCAAAACATCAAAAGAGCAATTGAAGCTATGCTAAATTCTCCACAAAAATATAATTTTATGCAATTGTAGTCATCGGATCAGTTCAAAATTTTGCCAGAATAAAGAGAAGACTTTAAAGATTATAAACACGCAAAAAGTAGAAAACAATATTTTTATAATTTTTTGTGAAAACAAGGGGTACCGAGTTCTTTTAAATCCTTGATATTAACTTTGATTTTGAGCGTGGTAGTCAAATCTGTAGAGTACCAATTAACCTACATGCCGTCATCCAACCGAACTGAAACAGTAATATTATACATGGCCATACATTCTATTTAGTTTTGTGGACAAAAAGGAAGCTAATGAATGGCTATTAAAGTCGGTCTGAGGTCAGAACGACCAAGCGGTATAGTGGTTAGCGTGCTAGCTTCTAGACCATGAGGTTGCGGTTTCCGAGTCCCGTGTTAGGCATGGGTGTTTGTAAGTGTATGTTGGCTTGTCTAATGACGAATGTTTCGGCGCGCCCTCGTGTTGCTAACGGTGCCAGATAATCTGAAAACAACCAACCAATCTGAGCTCAAGATTTCCCACATAAGTAGGAGTTGCACTTAAAAGTTGGCTGTGGATATTGTTGGTGGAGGTCGTTCTTGATCCTAGGTTTTGTGCTGCTCAGGAGCTGGAAGAAGATTGAAGGTAGACATCACAACTGCTGTGCAATATTTATATATTACGCCCTTATGTTTTTACTTTCAATTACCCATACATATTAATTACATAGGGTAATGAAAGTATAGTATATCAGCCAAAAAAAAAATAATAATAATTCGATTTTGATTTTTTTTTTTGCATTTCTCATTTTGGAAAATCCTGATTTCAAAGAAGTGATCCAGATAAAATGTCTGTCTGTGTACGTGGTCAATATAACTTACGAACAAGTTGAACTACGATGTTAAAATTTGGTGTGCAGGTTGGTGATGGCGCAAGGATCTACCATTAAGGTTTTCGTCAAAATCGCGCATGCACATAAGGTAGCTGACATTAAAAAATCATTTTTTTCAATAATTGCTAAAAAATTGTTCTAACGATTTTGTCCAAAATCGCTGTGGTAATGCCTCTTAAGGTGTTCTAAACATCCCCACCTCCGAAATTCCTGTAAAAAGGCTTTAATGGCGTAAAAAGTTGAAAAACGAATGCCTTTAACACAGAGTTCTCTTTCCTTGAGCATACCTCATTAACGATCGTTTTTTTTTATTTTTTATCTCTGCTCAGTTTCACTTACAAGAAAAGATAATATAAGAATTATCACAAAATATATCACCAAACTGGCAATTTTTCCTAAGCGACTGATGAAAATATAAAAAAGATAAATTACACAAATCCACATCAGCAATATAGTGTAATTGAAAGTTGTGCTATGTTCCACACCCCTAGTTATTGGTCGACTGTGTCTATAAATTTTCTGCCCGAGTAGGGTTAAAAAGATCTTTGTTATGATGAAGAAAGTGTGCTCATTTAAAAACTCTGCTACACATATACAGGATTTATATTAAAAATTATTTAATTTATTCATATTTTAAAAAGTTTTACTCTTTATTCAATAGTGAAAATTATATTTGCCTATGTACTTAATTAAAATTGAATTAAACTGTACACTAGATAGATGTAGTAGGTCATTACAAAGGCAATTTCCATCCGTCCTAAGGTCAACTTTCTCCAGACTAAAATACGCAAATAGTGATAAATCAAGTGAAAGGTCTCTTCGAGATGATTTCTATCGCAGACAATCTCTTACGACCTCAAGTTCCATAAATGGCGATGGGAATTGAATTTACAAAAGAGGTTTGGCCTAAACTATAAAGGCAACCGGATTTGAGTCAAATGTCAGTTTGAAGGTACAGAAAATATTAGTTGGATTACATAAAATTGTATTGATAAAAGCTTCAAAATTCGACCGGAAGAGTGCTTTCATTGTAAGTAAATGGGAATTTCACATTTTCGCAGCAAACAGATACATCAGAGTAGATTTTAAGTATTCGGTGACAAGTTTTCTCGCTAAATTTGTTGCCTAACTTTCCAACCTGCTTACATTTTGCTTATAAATAACTTCAAATATGCAAGGTGTTGTTTACATGTCATCAACCTTAACGTAATAGGATTTCAGTAATTGAATGTTGTTGCACATTCTTAGTACATGAACCTTATCAATAATCTCTTAGGCACTGTCACAATCCAAATTCTCTTTTCTTAAATTACGCATTTTACATGGAACAAATTAAACCTACTTATTAGAGTATGTGGTTTGGGCATTATAAATAAAATTTTAGTTAGTTTTTAGTTAAATTTTTAGTCAATTTTTGTATTTTACACGCCTTAGACCATTATAATAAATGTAAATAGAACTTAGTGGTACAGTACCCCCCCCCCCCCCCCCAAAAAAAAAAGAACGATGGCTATATCTTCGGTTCTAATTATCGTAGAATCATACGGTTTGCACCAAAATGTTTTGCTTACGATTTTCTATATATCTGATGCAATTTTTTTTCTTGAGGGACCGTTTACTAAGTAAAAGTAACGCTATCTTCGAAAATTTCAATACGAACCCTTATTTTTTATCATTTCATTCGATTCAGAATACATCATTTACCCTAAATACCAAATTTCAATGCATTATGTTGAAAAACACGTCACTTATGAGCGAAAATATTTCGACCATTTTTTGACCGATCTTCACGGAGAATTTCCATAAAACGAAAGGTATTTTTAAGGTTCTTCTTCACAGCGGGAGAAATCAAATGGTCAATGTGGCACGTTTCACGAAGATTAAAAAATACAAGTATTAGTCTAAAATTGCATAGAAACTACTTGGATTTATAGTGTCATGTTTAAGATTAATACAAAAATAGCAAGTAAACGCAAAAGTAACATAATTTATTTACAACATTAAAGATGTGCATTCTTCACACGAAATAAATAAAATATCGAAAACTGTAATTGCAGAAATATAACGAATACTACTGATAATTAGAAAATTAATAAATATTAAATGTAGGCATTAGTAAACAGTATTTAGCAAAGCATGAATATTTTACAGAAATATTTCACTATAGACACAAATGTAACTAGATCGTTGAAATTATTTATAAATTGAAAAAGTCACATGATTCAGTAAAATTTTTAAAGGATAACTTATTGAAATTGCTTTAAAAATGTTGTTTTAAATAAATGGAATTTAAGAAAGCAAATTAAAAAAAAAAAAAAAAAAAAATTGATAGTTTACAGAAAAAATAATTAATAATTTAAAAAACTAAAAAACGCGCTTTAATAGAAAATCAAACTAAAAAGTAGAAAATAATCAATAGATTAAAAAACTAAGAAACACGCTTTAATAGAAAAGTGAACTAAAAAGTAGAAGATAATTTTAAATAAGTTTGAAATAAGAATAGAGTGATTAACAAGAAATATTTATTTTATCGTACAAAAGCGTGGGGTGCTTTTTAAGATATTTTCATAAAGGCTCTACTTTTTTCAATATCTGTCATTAAATATTTACAAAAATTGACATCAAGCACCCCACGCTTTTTTACGGTAAAATAAATATTTCTTGTTAATCACTATTCTTATTTCAAACTTACTTAAAATTATCTTCTACTTTTTAGTTCACTTTCCTATTAAAGCGTGTTTCTTAGTTTTTAAACTATCGGTTATACGATAATTGAACGTTATCCGATTTTCCACACCTCTAGTTTACCTTGAATTAATCTTTGATAGTTTTCAAAAGTCGTCTACTATACGGTCCCTTAAAGTGAGCGTTTCTTACATTTTCTCTAAAAAATCGAGAACTAATAGTCAAAATGGAAAGAAAAAAATTATGGTTTTAGACCATGGTAAATCTAATGAAAGCAAAAAAAATATATGTTTCTATTCAAAAAAAAATTAATTGCTTTATTAATTAATAATTAATTATTAAAAAAGAAATTGATTCAAAAGCTGATTGCTATTTATGTTTGGCCATTTACAAACTACCTTTTGAAAAAACAATTACTGAAATATATTAATTATTTAAGTATTTATGGCCCAAGAACCAACTTTTTTATTTAACATTAATTTATGATTTTCTTTTTATCATTTAAACTACAAACCATTCATTAGAAAATTACGAATTTTTGTATTTCGCATTCTTTTTTAATGCTGAATCCAAATGTGGAATAATATTATGAGGTTGCTATTGAACTTTTTAAAGTTTGGCTCTGTTTTAATATGTAGATGACCCCTCATGATAAAAAAAAACTACATACAATTATGAAAAACCTTTCACGATTTACAACGGTACCTTTTGTTTGTTATTTCAACAATTAGAACAAAAGATATAGCCATCGTTCTGTTTTTTTTTTGGGGGGGGGGGTACTGTACACGTAGAAATATATAAAGAACTTTCGATCTGATATATTAATGCTGAAATAAATATGCTATTAAAATGAATGAATGAAAAACTCCTTTGGTGCTTCAAAAATGAAACATCACATCATGCTTTTCATTGAAAATGTCAAACAAGTTAAACCAAAATATGAACTTAGTTTTATTAAAGAATTTAATACACCTGACCAAATCTTCAAGGGAATCAATAGGGTTTTGTTTCATTTACCTCGGATATAGTGGAGCATTGTATTTTACAAAACATAAAATAAATATTTTGCCAATGTGATGTTGATGAATTAGATTGACATTGAACACTACAAGAAAACTTCTTAATACCTGCTAAGAGAATAATAAATACAATGTGTAAAGGTTATAAATAGAATGACTTGTCTTGTATTATTTTCTTAATAATTTTTTTTTTTTTTTTTTATTATTATTATTATACGCGATGTTTCTTTTGCCTTGTGAAAGTGAAAACATCTCCAAAAAGTAAACAGTAAACAATTTTAATAGAATTTTCTCTTTACCTACATGCTATACAAAAGGGATTAAAGAATTATTGTATTGTATTGTACTGTATTGTATTATATTTTATTACATTCAAATATTGTGTAAATAGATGCTTTATTTTTGAGACCACATTCCTTAAAATCCTCAATATTTCAATAAAAGGAGTGAGAGAAGAGGGGGTCTCCACTGTTATTTATCTCTTTAACTTTGAAAGATTCCAAATTTCAAAAAAGCTTTCAGAATAAGATACACATTTACATCTGCAACAATTTCCTAGAAAAATACAAAAATTTCAATTTGAAAAATAAGCGCTGAACATTTCATTACCCTGCGTCAAAAAAAATCAATTACCTCTGGAATATAGACACAAAATATTCTATTCGGAAAGGTAAGCTATTTCTTTCGAAAAATATTTTTCTCGTTTCCTAGTCGGGAAAAGGGATTTGTTTCCTTTCCTAGACTATATTACCTATGCCTAGACTATATACTACACCTAGACTATTTGTTGTTGTTGTTGTTTCTAATCTCCCTTTTGTCTGACGAAGTCAGACAATATCAGTGAAGCCATTGACATTAATGAAGTCTGACACTAGTTGTGGACAGTTATAAATGTCCTCCCAGTCCAGTCCAAGGCAGTCCAAAATGTGCTGAGGTGATGCCTGTTCTTTTTGGCATTTAGGGCAAAGAGGAAAATTTTTGCTTCCCCCGGAATATGTGAGGCCTTTAAGGTGACCACTAGCAAGTCGGGACAGACGGGTATTGGTGTGTCTATCACAAGGAAGAGATAGGGAGTGTCCTGGCTTTTTGGCTTTATACCATTCGTGAGATGGAGGTATATGCCATTTCGCTTTATTTTGAGCTATTTTCTTTGAGTATAACTCTTGATATGTGAGTTCTTGAGTAGAGAGGACAGGGTGTTCTAGTCCCTCCTTAGCAAGAGTGTCAGCCAATTCATTTCCGTGGATGTCTACATGTGACGGGATCCACTGAAAGTGCACTTTGTGCAGTCGAGATATGCTCTTGACTTTGCGTATTATGGATAGACTGGTTTTGTCTCCCACGAGGGCCCAGTTTTTAAATGTCTCATATATTCTAAGACGGCAACTCGACAATGGCGAGTAAGTGCCGCCATTTTAAATAAAGCACTTGCCTGACTGGGATGTAGTTCACTCCTTTTCGCAGCGTCTGTATCTATGTTAAGATCGGCTGTTAGGACGTCTGTTCTCCATGTTAGGAGCGGTCCCTTTTTCTTTTTTTTTTGGAGCAATGACAGTCTTCTACCTTCTAGGTGCTCCAGTCTTCGGACAACAGAAGCTGCTTTTTCCTCCCATGAATACGTCATCGTCCTAGACTATTTAGACTATATAATTTTCTACACACATCTATCGAAACATTGCCTAAACCATACGAAATTTTTACCTCTTACAATTTTGGCATTGCATTTCAATAAAATACATATTTTTAATCTATTCAAAGTTATTAAATTGGGGTAATAATCACATGCTTTTATTCGATAGATGAAGTTTCAAAATTCTGGTAAACACTTTAATGGTTTTAACTCAGTGGTGGCGCTAGGAATTGTCCGACGGGAAGGGGGGGGGGGCTTATTTAAAACTAAAATATTTTAAGGCGAACTAAAATTAGAAGAATCGTAAGTCGAAGCCAGTTTTGAAGCATAATCAGAACATATTACTATTTTAGTTGCACAATATTGTAATGTAAAACAAATTCATGCTGACAAATAAAAATGTATTATTGTTATCAAAATGAGAAACAGTTCACGTTTAGGAAACAGTAGTTTCAGCCATATTTTTGTAAAAATCATTTCATATAATTTTTTATACTATACATAAATATAAACACAGTAATCTTACCAAGATAGATAAATAATTTCCTCTAAAAACAGACTCTAGTTCTTATTTAATTACACTGTTATGTAAAATTTGAATGTTTGTATAATGTTATCTGTAATTGATCATAACACAAAATCAGCTAGAAAATATCAATCAGACATAAAATTAAATCTAAAACAAAAAAGTATAATACTATGTTATTATAAAACTTATAATTAGCTTATATATATTATTTCTAGATGGTGTATTTTTAACAATCCTTTATACTAGACAAAAATTGTAAATGATACACCGATTTGAAGACTACGACCTCTGCTTCTGACGAATAATTCATTTGCAATTGCCCATAGTTTGAAAATCGAAGTTAAAAAATCACAAGTAGTCCAAATATTTTGGGCAGTTGCGAATACAGTAAATGGTAATACTATAGGGGAAAATCTCAATTTAGGCAGTTGGAAAAAATAAAAGGCATATTTATACCTCTCATCAATAGAATACTATATCTTAAGCTGATGAACTACCAAAAAAGTTACTTTAAATATTGATTTTGATTGCTGATTTTAGACAGTTCCAAAAGATGTAAGACATTTGAAAGTTCTAAACAAAATGTTTCATTCAAAAATAACATTGAAATCATTGCAGTTATTCTCAAAATAAATATGAAATAAATATCTGAGGTTTGAAATTTTTAAGTAATTGTTAATAATAAGTAATAATACAAGTCGAAAACAAATTTCTTTCAAATGAAAAACACATCCTTAGTTGTAAAGAGATATAATTAATTTTTCTGTAGTCAAATATTTTTTTTTTTTGTTTAATTACAAGTAATAATAATAGTCGATATAATGACACTCGAAAACAGCACCGGTTATTTTTTTGACCTGCAGCTTATTATTCATATATGATTGCAATGGTAGGACACAAACTTTATTTTCAGCTATTTTGTTTTATACCCAATATTATAGTAATAAGACAATCTCAATTTAATTCTAAACAAAAAAAAAATATCAAAAATCGACACGTTTTCATTTTGTGATTTCATAATTTTTCGGGAAGGATTTTGATGTTAAAAGAATTTATTCCTAGGCAAAAACCTTATGAATCATTCCAGATAATAAAAAAATCACGTACCTTTGAGTAGGATGATTCTGGAGGTATTCTTTAAAGTAATCAGTGTGTTTCGAATTCGTGTTTTTTTTAACTTAATCGTTGTCAAAATGTTCAAAATAAAAACAACTATCAACTTTGTAACAAAAGCATTTTGCCCGCTCTGATGACATCGTTTATCAAAAATGTAAAGCAGCTGCGACTCTACACTGTTAAAAATTTGGTTCCACCCTGCACCAAAATTTGGTGCCCATTTAGCTGCCACCAACATTTGGTGCTTAGTTTCACGAAATAATGGTGCTACCTCGGACACCATATTATGGTGATAGGTTGCACCAAAATTCGCGTTTTCGCTACACCATTTTATGGTGCATGGTTGCACCAAAATTAGTGTTTTCGCTACTCCATTTTATGGTGCATGGTTGCACCAAGATTCCCGTTTTCGCTACCCCATTTTATGGTGCATGGTTGCACCAAAATTAGTGTTTTCGCTACTCCATTTTATGGTGAAACGTTGAACCAATATTTGCGTTTTTGTTATACCATTTTATGGTGATAGTTTAAACCCCCTTCTATATTTTTTGTACCGCATTTTGAAGTTAAGGGTGAATCAATATTTATGATTTCTGTCCTCAACTTAAAGGTGCATTAAATGTTGAATAATGCGTTCCCCCCCCCCCTGCTTGTTATAGCTGTGGATAGAATATATATTTTTAAATTAAATATTGTTTGTATTAAATAATTTTTTTTGTTTTAAATTATTACTTTTTCATATATTATATAGTTTTATAAATAATATTTTGTATATAAATTATTTTAATGTATTATAAATAAAAAATAGTTATCATTTCAACATTCAATGAGGATATAACTGCATGGGTTCTTCAGCTAGGGCAATGAAGTAGTATAATCATGCATTAATTAAAAATATATCCATTTGGAAACAACCAATATTAAAGTAATTTTTTTTTCAACAAATAAAATATCCACATATTAAGTAGAAAATATAATTAAAAAAAATTATATTTCTAATAAGCATTACTATTTATTTAAAAACTGAATACCTTTATTTATTGTTACCAACAATAACCCTTTTAAATAATTAAAATTATGATCAGATCAACAATTCTCATATTTTAGCAAACTATTTTTATAGCCCTGTATATTTCACACAGAATACTTGAACAGGAAAACATTGTTTACTTATTCAATCAGATCTCAAATACAATAAAAATTAGTCACATGACACCCTCAATTTCATATATATATATTCAAATTTAAATAGCAGCTTCACATTATAAACGAAAATACAAAACCAAAATATTTTATTAATTGCTCATTACAAAAAAGCAAACTGAACAGATGTAATTACAAAACATTTTATGAATAACAATAAGGTTGGTAAAATTAGCATCCCACTTTCTACACCGCAACTTGTGTTAAGGCAACCACAGCTTCAGAATACCATTATATTTTGCCCTGTTGGACATTTGTATCTAAATTATACTATAAAAAATTCTGTTTAAATATATTTGTAAAAAAGTAATATATTATAAACATACATTTTTAATACAGAAGAGACAGTACTTTTCCCTTAAAGGGTGCTATTGGCAAAAAATATCCAAGTACAGTACGGATTCTGCGTTAAGAACTGTTTACGTAAAACCAAGTCAAATCATGGCAACCATAGGCAGTTAACTTATTAAAAAATGGCAGCTGCTGCCATTTATTGGCAAAAATTATCTTGGCGCAGAATCCGTACCACACTTGGATTTTGCCAATGGCCTACTTTAACGGAAAAGTACTAAAGAGGCTTTTTAAAACATTTAGTTGATTAAAAGTCTGTAACTGAGCACTAAATCAACTTATTACTTTGCAGATTATATTTTTTATCATATTACAGCAACCTTTCATTATGCAATGGTATCATGTAGCTTAAAATAGAATATATTTTTTAAAAAAATTATTTAAAGTCACCTTCAGAGGAAGTCATTTTACTGTTATTTGTACTAAATGCAAGTTTTTCATGTTGAAATAGGGGAATTCTTAATAAAGAATAATTAAAAAAAGCTGAGGGACAACCAATAATACCACAAACATACCGAAAAAGATAGCTCATGTTTATGTTTATTACGAGCAGGGTAGAAATGAAACTTTTGAAAGTCTACTTTATTTAGCACACAAAAACATTGTTTTTAATACAATAAGAAATTTTATACAATAAGAAGCTATTAAACACCTTTAATATTTTTCATAAGAATTAACCTTAACTTGCATACATGAATTAAAAATCAAACCTGAACAAGATTTTGTATGATAATTAGCATAAACTATCTTATTTAAAAATAAACAACACATTTGAAACCATTAATACCACAAACATATCGAAAATGAGTCAAATCTAGTTAGCTGTAATAAATAAACTGGAATTTTAAATTACTATTAGAGAAAAATAAGAATTATTAAAGGTTTTTATAAATGAAAACTAAAAGTAAGGATTTCTTAAAGAGCAAGACCTAGTAGAAACATTGTTTATACATAAATTAAATATAAAACATGTACTAGATTATTTAAGGTTTTTTTAGAATAAAACTTGTAATAAGTTCTAGTCTTCTTGAACGGAGCATCAGGTTACTTATCCAGATCATATACGAACCACGTTCTGGTGCAGCATAGTCTTCAATTGTGTACTCATTTGACTTAGATCCATTCCTGCTGCTACAATGATAGGTTATCAAAATTTAATGGACTTTGAACGTGGCATTATAGTCAGCGCTTGAAAGATGGACATAGTATCTCCGAGGTGGTAAATAAACCGTATCGTGGTAAATAAACTGTACCGTGTGTATCTGATCTATTACCCGGTAAAACATCAAATCTCAGAGAAATCGATGCGGTTAGGCAAATACCTTGAAAGACAAGGACCATCAACAACTAAGGAGAATCCTTAAACAAGATGGAAGTGCACCACTTCTACAAATTGCCATAAATTTCAATGCTGGGGCATCAACAAGTGTCAATGTGCAAACAGTTCAAAGAACCATCAATGATGTGAGGCGGAATCCCACACATGACGTTGTTGACTACATGACACAAGGATTTACGATTCGCCTGGACCCACCAATATCGCTATTGAACTGTTGATGACAAGAAACTGTTGCCTGGTCTGATGAGTTTCCTTTACAATTGTATTGGGCAGATGGACAAGCAGGGTTTGGAGACAACCTTATGAATCCAAGGATCCTACATGTCTACAGGGAACTGTTTAACTTAGTGGAGCCTCTGCGATGATATGTGGCATATGCTGTTGGAGCGATATGTGACACCTGATTAGTCTAGAGACGACTCTGACAGGTATGTAAGCATCTTCTCCCATCACCTGCACTTATTCATGTCCATGGCGCATTCGGCTGGACTTGGGCAATTCTAGCAGGACAATGGGACACTCCACATGCCACGAGTAGATACAAACTGGCTCCAGGGACACTCTTTTGACTTTGGACATCTTCGTTGACCACCTAAACCCCCAGAAACTCTTATAGTCCGAAGGAGGGCTGCATGTTAAGGTACTCCATCGGACATCATTATAAATTTTTTTACAGAATGTGGAGAAAAGTTAGATTATGAGTCCACTGGTCTGCCGTGGCAAAAATGGCCGAGACTGGTCAAAAATCGACGTGGAATGAGTTGAACTAAATCCGATTGCCAAATAATGAGCATTCTTTTTTTATTTTATAACCCTTAGTTCTTTAATTTTCAATTAAAGGCTGCAGACGGTTCAGATATCAGGCGACGGCTTACTTGTATCTTTTAAAAATGAATCAAGTACACAATATATATTATGTCCCTAATGACGTAACTGATGTTGCCAATTAAGCTCACTTTTGAAATATGCTAGTTTTCTGACCCAGAAATCAGAAATCATTTGCGTCCTTCTTCATTGAAAATCAAAGTGCGTTGGCTGACCAGAAGAAAAAGTGGGTTAATATACTAGCAAGTTACGACATATTTGGCAGTCGGATTTAGTTCAAGTCATTAAATGTAAATTTTTGACCAGTTTTGGCCATTTTTGCCACAGCAGACGAGGGGATTTACATTCTTCGCATTCTATAAAAAATACAGAATGATGTTCGATGATGTACCTCAACATACAGTCGTTTCTTAGTCTATTAGTGATACAGGTAGAATTGAAATAAAGGATATATAAAAAGACAATAAACTACGCATGAAAAAAATACATTTAAAATAGCATTAATTGAAAACGTATAATTTGAACGAAAGGGGCCTTAAACATTCTTTTTCAGAAAACATGTTTAGATGAAAATGCATTGAATTGTTCGAGAAATTGATTAAATTGAACTTTTGAATATTTTGTATGATTAAACTTTCAACTGCAGTGGCATAAACTGTTACATAATTCATATGAGCGGCCTCTCAAACCATTCTTCCATAAGCGTGATTAAAAGTTGACGGAAAATTAATAAAATATTATTTAAGTACTATTATTTATTTGAAAAGAGGAGGGACCATTGTTCACTTTCAAGGGTGGAAACATTTCATGAAAAATGACTCGGGTCTGAAACTGCATACAACAGTTAAAGCTTATAAACTTTAGGATAATGCTGATAGTTATTGAATAAAATAATTTTTTATTCATACATATAATGCACCCTTTCTACAAAAATGACATAAGTCAAAATTTATCATTTTGAGTAAAAAAATCCGAGACTGCATGTACGTGAAGCTAGTTGAATGGCACAAGATTGTTTTCATATTAAATTCAAGTTGAAACAGACTTAAGCCTCCTTCCAGCTCATATAATCTATGATTATGTATACGCTTTAACTTAAAAAAAAAGAATTTTGGGTTGTGTCACTTTTGTAGCAAGAGTGCGATAAAGCATCGCGAAATCAGAAATTTTAAGGTAATTTCACTGGTAATGCATTGCTGCGAATTTGTCGACATCACTTAAGCCTAACTGAACACAGGGAAAATCAGTTTCTGCATCGATAAATAATTTACAGTAAGCAAAAAACATTTACCATATATGTAAAATAAAGCATTTTACTTACCTTGATATTCGATTAATGATTTAAATACTCTGTGCTAAACATTGCTTTCGGTCTTGATGCGGTTGTTGTCGATTTCAATCGAAGTTACGGTTGCGATGATCCGAGGTTGGACCATATTTTCTTGCAACCTCCTCATCAGTATTTTTCGTTGATGGAAGTTGCACCAAAAAGTGGTGCAACTGCCTGCCAGCCATGAAATTGCACCAAAATTTGGTTCAACGTTGAACTGGATTTTTAACAGTGTAAGCTAGTATAGTTAAAAGCTTATACAAAGGTTGCATTCGTCCTACTAACATTTCCACAGTGGCGACCCGTAGTGTTAGTACAACCGGAAACATGCGAATTCCTTACAACCCCCCCCCCCACCACCAACCACACACACACTCTCCACAATCATTAACGAACGCAAATTCTTTAACACTCAAATCGAAGCTTCCTTTCAATTTGTACGAAATAATAACATTTATAACATAACTTTATAAAATAAGAACATTTAATCCAATCATGCTCTGTAATTTTGATTTAAAAAAATATTATCTCTCGCTTTGACCTCTAAATGTAAGTTCTTGTTTATACTTGAAAACAATACTGCTCTGAATAGTAATTGCGTGAAGTATCTATTCAGAGACTTACCTTTTTATTAAATTCAACAATATAAAGTTGCGAGATTTCCTTAATGCGCCAACTATTTGAGTTTCACTTCTTATTAATTCAAAGTTTTAAGAGTTTTTTAAGCGTTCGATTGAGTCCTCGTGTGTTTTAAATGCTCGTGTGATGATCGTTAATCTACCACATCCAACACTATTCTAAACGGGTTTTTTTTTAATTCTGACAGTAAGACACGCGGTCAAAAAACATTTCTTTGTAAGTAAACACTAACGCATAACCACGAGAAAAGCACATACCAAGATAACTGAAAGTTACGACCATGCTGAGACGTATCTCCTTTTTTTTCATGAATGGAGGACATTTTTGATGTCGGTCTATCTTCTCTAAGTAATCGGCGTTTGTCATCTTCTTTCCATCTTCTAAAAGGAGTTTCAAACAATACGCACACTTTATCATGAAGAAGTTTCATGTTTCAAAATGGTTAACTTAATAAATAATGTGGCGACATCAAATAACAGATAAAACTTCTGTGCACCGGAGTGCTCTTTTGCACAGCGGTAAAGCATCCGTCTCGAGATACAATGGTCTCTGGATCGAGACCCGTCGCCCTCACATGAAAGCTTACTTACGCTTTAATGATGACCCGGACTAAAACGAATCATGCTGCCATCTATCGGCGCTTCTGAAAGGAGACACTACATCGCAACAAGCGATCACATACGCAACTCGCGTGCAACATCGCAACAAGCGGACACAACGATGCAACTAGCATCCCAAAAACTTCCAACTCTGATCAGAACAACAGTATCGCTCCTTCGTCACTGGGAGGTGGGTTTGTGGCTACCTCAGATAACAGATAAAGCTTCTGTGCAAAAGAGTACTCCAATGAACAGAAGTTTTATCTGTTATTTGAGGTCGCCACAATAACAAGAAAACAGTGTAAACTTATCGCGACATTCCGTTTGGAGAGAATTTTAGAAATGTTCGGTTTCTTACATGTCACACTCACCCTCCCTAATTCTCGAGCGGAACCAATCAGATCATCGAAATCCCAAGGACAGCAGATATTGAAAACTCTTGAACTGGCTGTTTCGCTGCACATTCCTTTGGGAGGGAGGAGGCTCTGTTGGAATTCATCAGTTACCATGCCAGCGTCTCGGCCGAATCGCGTTTCAGGAACACTCGGCTGCAGTTCGGAGGAATATTACCAGTTTGCGTTGATTGGAAGTGTTTTCTTTCCCTCGTGAATTGAGTATTGAGGTAATGAGTTTAATATTTATCAAATTTTTTTACACTTAGAGTAGAAATTGGATCTTCATTTTAGAAAATTGTAAAATATATATCATTTTAGTTTTGAACTAATGAATTTAGATGCACCCCCACGAGCAGCATTCCCAAATAAATAAAGGCCATAGACAATAAAGGCGTAAGGCAATTAAGGCATTTCAAATTAAGGATTCTGTTGAGATGAATTCTCATACTAATATTCAATTAGAAGAAAGTATTGGATATAGTGACTGGAAGTTAATATGCGTTATGCTTAAACAATAAATGTCTCAAACATGGGTCATACGTATCTTTAATTATCTCGATAATATTAATAGAATAACGTAACTTTTCATCGGAAGTTTCAAACGAAAATACTTTAAGGGGGTCAGGAACTCAAAATTTTTAACGTTCTCAAAAAATATTTTATTATTGTAAAAAATTAGTAAAATAAGTAATTTTATGCAAAAATGAAGGGACAAAGTTTTTTTAGATATATCAAATTTAGGAAATATCAAAAATTTTTAATTTTTATAAAAATATTTTTTAAATATGAAAATTTTAATAGTTTTTTAAGTTTCAAAGCATCATATATTAAAGCATAAAAAATTTCAGAAAAATAATTCTAGAAATAAGGATTTTAGAATTTTGAGTCACTCCCTTAAAGTTCGAACGAAAGGATACGTTTAGCAGGGTAAAATAATGTAAAAAACAAATCTGAGAATCAGTATTTGTTGAATTAGTAGATTTTTAGTATTAAAAATTAAAAGAAATCATGAATAGAAAATAATTTAAGCTGGTTTTAGTGATAGTTTTAATACATGTGTTATTTAATTGTTTTTTATAAAAGTCTGAAGTTTTTTAAAAAATATAAATTTGTAATACTTTGAAGAAAAAAGCATTTTCCCTCAACATCGGATCTTAACGAAGGAACATTCCTATGTTCTTATTTATTTTAATTATTAACATGGAATTTTTTCACATCCAATTCTCTGTTGTGGTGACCGAGATTTTCATAGGAACTTATGAATTGTTAATATTTGGCTTTCTTTGAGTACCATCTTAACAATAAGATATTTTCATCACGAAATGTCTGAAATTGTACATGCTTTATAACTTGATTTATGGACCAAATAAGAAACAAATGCAGAAGCAACCTTTTAGGATAATGCTCAATAGGATGGAGCGAAAAAACCTTTTTTTTTTTTTAAATTCCTATCGGCAGGGGATGCAAAAGTTGTATTTTGGGTTCATTATACTATTGTAAAAGTTTGATCAAAATCCGTTTATATCTTCCGATGCCCCAAGCCCCATGAAAATTTCCTTAAAAGTTATTTATTAGCAAAAAGTATCTTAAAGGAAACAATTCGTAAAAAATTTTTACAGAATCGGCGGGATAATTTAATAATATTGTTACGAATTTCTGTATATTTGTAAATATTCCGTAGTATTGATTATGTAAATAGGAACATTTATGTACATTTCGCATAAGGCAGTGCAAGAGTTCCTTACTTGGCTTTCCTGAAATGTGTCTCTTGATGCTTGAAAACGAGTTTTACAGAGATAATGCTGAGAAGCGAGTTTTACAAAGAGAAGGCCATTTAACATTATGGATAATAACAATCTCGCCAAATTGGCGACGGTTTTGGCGACATTTTCGGTCCCCATGTACCTTTATAGGACTTTTCGACTACGATCTGGAAAGTTCTCCAAATATCTACCTCTAGAAATTTCAAGAAGTTTCGCCTCCCCTATATAAGCCCGAGTTGTGAGTTGAGTCAGAGAGTTGACTGGAATTACTGAGTCTCAGTGAACATTCCGAGTAGTTCTAAAGCGAAGTGTATTGCTATGTCTTTTGCGGCGATTTGTAGCAGTTGTGTAACAAGTTTTTAACTGCTGTTTTGTGCTCTATTGTTGCGTGAAAAGCTGTATTGAGTCTACTAGAACGAGAAGTTCTGGAGTTGTATCGGAATAAATTTCTGCAAGGTTTTGATCTGCTTTGGCTTCAAGTCTTTCGAATCCATCCACGCAACAATATAATTTAGATGTACTAAAATATAGAAAAAAGTATTTTAAATTTGCTTCATATTATGCGGCTCCCCAAGCCTTCTGAAATCGAGCCAAAATCACAGTTTTTTTTAAATAAAGTATTTCAAAGTTCGAAGAATATAATAATAAAATCTAAGATTATATAAAAATAAACTAACAACATTTTTTTATTATAATCCATCTGTGAAAGATATTTACAATTCCAACATCATTATAAGGTGATTAATCATTTACTTGAGTTCAACTTTAGCTTGTTACCATAATCATTAATGAAAGATTCATTACTAGTTATTTGAAATTAAAGTTCATTTGAAATCTTATAGTCTGACTTAGTGTTGAACCTTTTGACTAAGGATCTTGATTTTAGTCTATTTAATATGAAACCATGAAGCTTCCTTTCTCCGCATACACTTTCTGATGCTTCAGAGACAAGTCGGACTCCACGTTGAACTGCTTGAGTGTGACAAGGATATGTCGCCTATTCCACTGCTTTCCAGCTTTTCACTGCACTCTCAATTTCATCTGTTGGGATATTACTCATTATAGGAAGATCATATAGACCAATTGCTTGCCAAATAAAATGTTCAGTGTAATCCCCTGATTGGAAGTTATGTTTTGGCAATTTAAAAATTCCAATGTTTACGGCTTCTTTCTTTTGATTTCTAGCAATTAATAAATAAATTTTGGGATGACAAAAAAAAAAAAAACTGTTTCACTGAATAACATCATTAACTCTTGCTCGGATATCCAGTGCCATATACCGAGAAAGCATATACTTTCATTATATACATGGAAGTTATATCAAATTTTCTGATAAAGTTTCTGTACCTGCATACAATCTCAAAATACGGTTTGCAGTTGTTAGTCATCTTGAGTGTGCAACAAGACCAGGTTTTTTCAATGATAGTTCGGAAGAACAAGCACCAAGTGATACAGTTAGACAAATATCATATGAATATTTCTGGTCATTACTGAGAATCAAACTATCTATATTCGGCATAGTCTCTAAACTTATTGAGACAAATTTCTTTATAGTGAGTTTCTTGCAAGTTTTAATGGCTTTGTCAATTGGCCTGGAAAATACTTTGGGACCAACTGTTGCACCATCCAATGCACATAAGAGGTGTCGTAAGTGCAGTTCGTTAGTATGGAGCAAGCAAATGCGCCATTGTAATGGTTTTTCAGGCTCCAGCTCCAGCAAACGAATTACTCTTTGTGATGGATTACACTAAGTTCATTCAGATCTATTCCACTTACTTTCAGACATTGGGATCTTTTATAGTTTTTGCTTCTCCAGTTTTCACAGCAGCATGGCCGATATATTGCGAGCCTATATATCCTGAAGAATTGTAAAATGCTCCTCTTTTTTCAGTACTTGGATAATATTTCAATCCCTTCTTGATCTGTACTTTCTTAGTATCTTTCTTTCCATCGAAGTACGTACAATCTTGTTAAAGCACAAAGTTGTAGATGTGTCATCTCTTCATTTCGAGTTCTCTGACGTGTTCTTCTAACTTTACTGCGGTCTATTAAGTGTAAAATGTTTTCATTTAAAATTTCAACATGTAGGTTTCTCAAATTTAGCACATATTTCTGATCCAGTGTTCAAGGTCAAACGATGGGCATGTCTGACATAGAGAAAAAGAGGTGATAGAATTTAATTTTGAATGGATTAGAATGAAAACTGACGTTTTTTGGAAAAATTAAACATCTTTAATAAATTAACTTCCACGTGTCACTTTATATACATGCAGTGAATTAAAATTATGTTTAGGAAAGTCATAACGTACACATATTGTTACCTTTTTTTTACTCTCTATGGTTTGTATATTTAGAGGAAAAATTGCATAAAATTTTACTTTTGGACAGTTTGTAGGTGTTTAGGGGCACCGGAAAATATTATTTAAAATTGATTTAATTTAGCATGCATATTAACAAACTTAAATTATATGTTTTGCACCCCCTGCCAATGTTTTGTTATTGCTAGTTATTTTTTTAACTTTTTAATAAAATTTGCAGAAAATTTTCATTTCTGAGACTTTAAGTGCCTTGTGGCACCGGAAGATATCATTTAAAATTAAAATTAGACGGTGCTGTATCTATTTAAAAATGCAAAATACAACTTTTGCACCCCCTGCCGAATCGTTTTTCAGACTTTTTAATTTTTCGCTCCAACCTAATGCACAATCTAACGTGGTTAAATAATAATACAATTTCACGCAATATTTTTTGTTAAGAAATTTACTTGATTTGTTTTCAATGTTTTTTTAGCACATGGATTTTTCTTTACTTGAAGCAAATTTTTCCATTATATTTGGTAAGCACAAATAGACTAGAAAAACCTGACTGTCCCTTTTATCAAAGAAAACAATACTAAAACAGACTCATATTTAGAGTGAAGCATAAGCAATTTGGAAAAAAAATTACACGCAATACCGAACACTAAAGCCAATCGAAGCACATTTTCCTAAACCCATACCCACGGTTCACAAAACACCGTACCGCACCAAAAACCACTCAAAGAAGATAAGAAAAAAAATCTTCCTGTTTTGAACTTCCATACCCTCTCTCTCCCCTGCCCCCCACAAACCAATCCGATATATTTACTGATCCCAAGAAAACAGTTTCGGAGGAGCACAAAGATTAACCGGCAAATTCAATTTCCCTTGGATGGCCAGGAACATCGAGGAGAAGCTCAGAAATAGAAAGAAACGCATTCCTTTTGTACTGCTTTCGCCATCAATGTCATTTCTCCTCTCCCCCCCCCCCCCCCCGGATGTTTCGGAGTAGGGAATTTCTTCTTCGAGAGGGAAGGATTAGGCAGAGAGCAAGAAAAAGGTTAGGGATAGAAATGAATGGTATGCATAGATACGTAAACGGATGTGTGGGGAATGTTTCGTTGTTTATACGTCGGCTGTATTCATCGAAACAAAGTTTCTTTTGGATTGGCTCTAACTGCAGGTGTGTGTAAGTACAAAAGTAGTGAGTTGGAAAGTGATTGTAACTGTCACAATATACATTTCTATAGACGGCTCATTTGTGATAATTCCGTTTAGAAATATTTAATGGTATTTGACACAGAAATATCTATAAATGATAATTTTACTATTATTTGAATTCTTTTTACTTTCAATTACCCGTATGTACACATTAGTCCAGTCAAACTAGGTGAAAACATCAGATAAATTGCAACAACATTTTTTTTCGGCTTTTCCGTCTCAGAAAAATGTCCTGAACAACTATCAAAAGTCTGCAAAAATCTAAGTGGCGGAAGGCCGCCATATTGGCCGCCATCTTGAATTTCTGTCGTAATAGTAAAATGCCAATAAGTAATGCTACAGGGCTCCGATTTCCTTCAAATATATACCAAATGAAAGGGTTTCCAATGCTTAATCTATCAACTAGAAAAAAATCCTATGTAAATAACTTTTGATAGTAATAGCATTAAAAAAACTTTTATTTGTTTTTTATGATTGTACTTCAGTCAATTTAGAGCTAAAAAAAAATAAAAAATAAAATAAATTGCAACCAAAGAATTTTTAGATTGAGAAAAATGTCCTGAACAACCTATCAAAAGTCTGGAAAAATAAAAGTAACAGAAGCCCGCCATATTGGCCATTTGCCGCCATCTTGAATTTCTCTCGTAATAGTAAAATGTCTATAATTAATGCTACAGGGCTATGATTTCTTTCAAATATGTACCAAATGAAAGGGCTTTTAATGCTTAAACTTATCAACTAGAAACACATTCTATTTAAACAACTTTTTGATAGTAATTGTTTAAAAATAGTTTTATTTGCTTGTTTCGATTACTTATTGAATCACAAATATAATACTTTTACAAACATTTTGACTGAAATCACAAAATTTATTGCAATTTATAAAATTTTTAAACATGGAAGTCAAAAACTACTCATACCAACTTTAATATTTAAAAATCGAAGCAGTTTGAAGCAATTTATACCAAAAAAAAAGGTAATGATATAACATAAAAGAAAATTAGTTTTCATTCTACTTTTTCGCAGTCGTTTCAATTGAACACCAACGAAATAATTTAAATGATTTAGTCCCAATACTTGGTGATTTACATAATAAGGGGACATTTTTGGGATACATTGGTCATTATATGACACAATTTGGCTTAAAAGGAAATTTTAAAGTTTTGCAGCCATACAGTGGTCTATATGTTTAGAAAGATGGTAGTAGCACACATTAGAAGAGGACACATATTTTTAGATGTGATGCCTTGAATACATTAGCAATTACAAATCCTTTGAAAGTATCATTGCCACTTCAATAGACAATTTTCATCAATTAAAAACAAGCTGACACGAAATGAGTACCAAATACAACAGAATACCTTAGATGTGATTAACCTTATATTTCCTCAAATATGATGACTGCTAAAGAAAAAATATGCATAAGAAAATATTGTCTTGAATTGGTAAAATGATTTTTGCATTATATATTACTTGATGTAAGTAATAAAGTTGACTCTTTGTGAACGAGTTGATTAGTTGAACTATTAGATTCTGGATTAAGTGCGTAAAAATGGCAAAATGCTCTGGGAAATGGAATCTGCTTTTACTAACTCTGAAGTATATCTGGATAACTCCGAAATAACCTTGAATAACAACTCAGAATAACTCTGAAATAATTTTCAAGCAATAATAAACAAAATCGTAAACACACCTGCAATAGGTTGATAATCCAATCGTTTACAAATTCTTTCAAAAAGATCTACTTGGTTTTCGTCAGAGTAATAAGAATTGGGAAATTCTTGCCATTAGTCTTGTTGTACTGAACCGACACTAATGAATTGAACAATTATATTGAAACGACATTAATAACCGTCACAGGAACAGAACGATTAACTAAAAGAAAAGAATACCAGAAGTACAGTGACGAGTTGTGGTTAAATGTATGATCCATGCACAGATGTTAATAATGCCTTATATGTATTGACTAGTATCATTTGTCAAACTCGTTTACAAATACTAAGAGGTTTCGTACACCAAGTAAAGAAAAGAACTGAAAAGATGCAAAGAAAAGACTGACCTTTTAAATAAAAAGAACCCCTTCACTCTTGATCCACCTTTTTGCGGTTAGACATAAGTTCTTATATTTATAAAAGGTAAAAATATTCGGTCGCTCTATTTATCGAAAAAAATTTCACAGGCTATTACAATGGAAAAGAAAAAACTTCTAAACGCAATAAAACTTTATATGGTTGAAAGACAACTGCATCATTGGATCACCTACGATACAAACGAGAGATTTTTACAGACTTTTGATATGTTGTTCAGGACATTTTTCTGAATCGAAAAACACGAAAAAACCGTGCAATTTTGTTGCAATTTGTTTGAGGTTCGGCCATTTTTGGCGCTAGTTTGATTGGACTACATAGGGCAATGAATATATAGTATTCAGTCAAAAAATGTTTTTGGCTTTTTTTGCATTTCTCCCCGTTTCGGAACATCCATTTTGTGTGTGTGTGTGCCCCCACCCAAAAAAATTGACCTACGATGTTCAAATTTGATGTGTGGTTTATGCCACCGGGACCTACCATTAAGGTTTTCGTTAAAATAGTGCATGCACATAAGGTGGCTGCTATTGAAAAAATCATCTTTTTCAGTAATTGCTAAAAAACGATTCTTGTCTCAAATCGCTGTGTTAATGCCTCTTAAGGTGCTCTAAACATCCCTACCTCCGAAATTTCCATAAAAATGCTTTAATGGAGTGAAAAGTCAAAAAAAACTAATGCCTTTTACAAAGAGTTATCATTCCTTGAACATACCTACTTCATCAAAGATCGTTTTTTCCTCTCTCCTCAGTTTCACTTACAAGAAAGGATAAATAAGAATTATCAAAAAGTATATCGCCAAAAATAACATTTTTTTTATGTTTCACACCCCTAGTTTAAAATAATTTTGCGTTTGCTTGTATTAGAAACCATGATATAAACCTATAGTTTTGGCGACATTTCGTAAATCATCATCTCGTTTATGGTAGTTTTAAACCAACATTTTACGGATGGATTTAGCGATACAAACAAATGAAAATCTTCTCCTTTTGTTGTTTGTGGATCCAAGCTCTAGGTACTCCCGATCGGATATGCCTGCTAAACGGTAACTCACCTTGACAACACCTTTTGGTATTTACTTATTATTCCATCAACCATTGGCGAGACAAAATGTGCGCCAATCTTTCCTGTTGCCAAAATTGTTATTATCAGAATAAATAAAAGGTAATTGCACTTGAATGCATAAATTCATTATGAAGTGCGATCCAGTCAATTCAACGTTGTTTTGCATTGTAACGCTGTCAGTAAAAGAATTTTAACCGACCATTGTTAAAATCTTTCTTGTTGCCAAAGTTGTTTTTATCAGAATAAATAAAGGATATTTAGACGTGAATGTATAAACTCAAGTTCATTTTTAATATATAAGTGTTAGAGCTCACTTTGCCGGCCATTCTGCTGTTATGATAGTTTTTATTATTTAAAATTCGATGCAAATACAAAACACACTCAGACATCAGAATCAACGCTATGTTAATGAAAAGGAATCGATTTGATTGAGGATAAGTCTCAAATCTATTATAGCGCCGATTCAGTTGAAGATAAAAATAATGCACTCAATTTCTCTGTTGAATTCGATCTCAGTGTAGTTTTTTAACAGGTTCTCCATTAAAAACATTTTTTTTGTAAATAATATGTTTTTATCATTTCATAAATATACCAGAAAAGATTTTCATTTGCATCATATTAAAATGAAAATTTAATTTTTATTAAATACATTATATATATCAAATTAAAATGTTTGTTATATTCATTCTTTTGAAACTTATACTCGTTATAACTTTTTTTAATAACCTCAGATGATTTTTCAAGTACATGAAATGATCATTCACCGAATTAATTTCATAGTCCCGTTAAAGCATTCGTCCTTATCACTAAACCCTTATGTAAAATAAAAGTCGTTATTATCTTATCATCGGTCTCACCTTTTCAATCCCACGGATTTCTCTCCCCCACATTTATCACAAGAGCCGGAAATATCGGCGGCAAACTTTCTCCAGGAAGTTTGCAAACTTTTAGACACTTTCAGGTTTTCGTGTTAATCATCTCGTGTTTATGTACTGAGTTGTTTAATGACTTCTGCGTGGATTCGGAACATAAAAGACGAGAGATTTTTATTCCAGGTCTCTGGGAGACTTGGAATTAGTGTAGGAGAGATTGATTCTCGCAGTGCTTGGAGTTTATTGGGGTTCTTAGTTTAAATCTGTTGTCAAATAGTTGGATCCTGGTTGTCATTATTTGCAGTCAACTCAAAAGCCGTTTCTATTTAACTTTCATATTTTTTAACTGGAAGTCCCAGTAAGGATTATTCCCTATACTCGCTATGTTACAATCTTCTCGCCCAGTGCATTTAGAAACTACTTTGTATAAAACCTTGAAATTTGGTGAGTAGGTACGAAAATGATCACTTAATGAAATGACATAAATTGCTTTCATTTAATGCCTATCTGTTATAAATTAAAATTAATATAGAAAGAGACAGAACCAGGTGGAGCCACTGCATATGCATTGACGTGATGATTTTAAATATAAAAAATATATATATTAGACGCAATTTTCGAGTTTTTAATTTATGTCATTTCATTAAGGTGATCATTTTAAGCACATACTCACCAAATGACAAGGTGGTTATAGCATCGAAATAGATAGACAACTGGATAGACTGCTTAACGCTGAGAAAATGAAGCCGTTGCCAGATGGCGTTGGTGGGAAAAAAAATAAGGATTGCCGAGGGTTAAAAATAAAATTTTGTTTGGTACACAGCAGAAATGTAAATAGTAGACCTTAATTAGTAATAATGTGCAAAAAAAATATCTACTCTAGCACTTTACAAGGATAAAAACTACTAGCCAACACACATCCAACTCTGAAAGTGAACTGTGATTGGTTAATAATCCCACCAGCATCATCAGCATTTTTCTCCTTGCATTGACATCGGAGCAGTCTATCCAGTTGTTTATCTATATCGATGGATTATACAGAGTGGTTTCTAAATGCTCTGGGGTAATAGATTGAAACATAGCGAGTATAGGGGATGATCCTTACTGGGATTTCCTGTTAATTACCACCGGAGGCAAACTAATGTAAAAGTTAACAGCATTTAGTAATGAATATTTATTAACAAAATTCTTATCAATTGGGCGAATTGAACAAATAGTACCGACACGTCGGAGACATTTTTGTTAAATTTTAAAAGGAGACGAATGAAATTAAAAATAGACAAAAGCGTATGCAGCTTTTATGTGCGGGAGACGGGCCTCGATCACGAGACCATTGGATCTCGAGGCAGATACTTTGCAGCTGTGCAAAAGAGTACTCCAATGCACAGAAGTTTTTATCTGTTATTTGAGGTCGCCACACAGCCTCCTCCCAGCGACGAAGAAGCGAAGCTGTTGATCAACGTCTTGGGATCGAGCCCCGTCGCCCACAGCCAAAGCTTCATACGCTTTATTGGTGCAGACAGCCGGACAAAAACGAATCATGCTGCCATCTATCGGCACTTTCGGAAAGGAGAAACTTCATCGCAACACTCGCAACAATCGATCAGATACGCAACACTCGCAACAAGCGATCAGACACTTATTCCCAACAAGCGATCAGACACTTATTCCCAACAAGCGATCAGACACTACATCGCAACAAGCAATCACATACGCAACAAGCGGGCACAACGATGCAACAAGCATCCCAAACCTCCAACTCCGATCAGACGTTGATCAGACCAGTACAACAGCATCGCTCCTTCGTCGCTGGGAGGAGGCTGGGTGGCGACCTCAAATAACAGATAAAACTTCTGTGCACCGGAGTACTCTTTTGCACAGCGGTAAAGTATCTCTCTCCGAGTTCCAATGGTCTTGGGATCGAGACCCGTCGCCCACAGCGAAAGCTGCAATACGCTTTATAGACAATAATTAATAATAAGTATTTATTGAGAGATATTTTTTAATTGGATGTACTGAACAAATAGTACTGCCAAAGCGGAGAATTTTATTTGAGGAATTTGAAAGGGAAACAAAAGAACCTAAAAGTTGGCATCAATTACTAATAAATACTTTTTAATATAAATCTCATAGTTTGGTGAATCGAACAAATAATATCTTCAAGTTGGGCAGGGGCGTAGCCAGGATTTTTTTTCCAGGGGGGCTGAGAAATTATAAATGTCAACTTCGGAAACAATGATTATCATTCAATAATTTACAAATCAAAATTAATCAAACTAAAAAACAAATAAACACTTTTTGGGATTGTAATACTTTTAGCACATATAGCATAATTAGTTACTGGAATTTTAAAACTATATGGTAATTAATTTAGGTAAACATATTTCAATAAAAATATATTAATTATTAAAATATTATAATTAAATCAATTTATTATTGGAGTTATAATGTTATTGCCAACAATAACCATTAACATTTGATTAACAAAGTCCCAATCTAACGCTTTAACGTCCCAATCCGCATGCCCAGCGAAATAGGTCAATAGTTTAAAAAAAAAAGCTTTATGATCGTAACCATTTATATAAAATAATTTATTTGAATAGTGAAAAATTGCACTTACCTTGAATGGGGTAGAAATAAGAAATTTCTTATATAGAGAATTCTGAAGTGTTTAACAAAGTGGGATCCGAGCAATGTTGAATATGTATACAATGCTACTCTTGGAGGTTGGAGATGGCTGCTAAGAAAGAGCCGGTTTGTGGCTTTCTGGACACCCCTTGTCACCTATTGTACTAGTGAACCAGAGTCCCTGGTGGGGGGGAGAGGGATCATGGACTAGACAAGTACAAGATCCCCCCCCCCCCTCCCATCCCCAGGACTCTGAAAGCCTTTTGTCGGACGAAAGTCCGCACCAACGAGACTAGACATCGCGTATCACGTCGACTAGTCATCAAGCCTGAAGTCTGGAGTGCTACATTCAGGGCAGATTCAACTTAATTCGATTCGTTAATAATTTCGTTAATAATCGTTAATAATTTCAAAAAATTAGAAAATAATGAAAACTTGTGTTAATTTCAAATTTTAATTATCCAAGCATAAATAGATCTATTTCTGACTTTCGAGGTTTGAAAATTTCGGAGGGGGCTGCAGCCCCATCAGCCACCCTCTGGCTACGCGCCTGAAGTTGGGGAAATCAGCAGCAGATTTGGCGTCATGTAGTATCCCGAAAGAAGTTAACCGTGTAACAGAATTTTCAGCCAAATTGCGAATTCCTTTCACATTTTTACTTTCAATTACCCATATGTATACATAGGATAATAAAAGTATAGTATTCAGTAAAAAAAAAAATCGATTTTTTTTTTCTTGCATTTGTCCACGTTGTGGAATATCCTGATTTCAAAAAAGTGATATAGAAAAAAATGTCTGTCTGCGTGTATGTGTGTCTGTGTGTATGTGGTCAGTAAAATTCCCGACCAAATTGCCCTAAGATTTTCAAATTTGGTGTGCGTGTTGGTGGTGGCACAAGGACCGAACATTAAGATTTTAATCAAAATCGCGCATGCGCATAAGGTAGCTGCCATTGAAAATATAATGTTTTTCAGTAATTGCTAAAAAACGGCTCAAAATCTCTGTTCAAAATCGCTGTGATAATACCTCTTTGGGTGTTTTAAGCATCCCCCCCCCCCTCACGTCTAAAATTCCCGTAAACATGCTTTAATGGAGTAAAAAGTTGAAAAACAAATGCCTTTAACACAGAGTTCTCTTTCCTTGAGCATACCTTTTCAACGATATATTTTTTATTTTTTTTTTTTTTTTTTTATTTCCTTAGTTTCATTTATAAGAAAGTATAGTTTAAGAATTATCGAAAAGTATATAGCCAAAATCATCATTTTGAGGGAGTTCTCTGTCTTTTTTTTTTTTTTTTTTTTCTTCTAATAAAAGACCCCAGACAAGAATTTTCTCAAAAAATATCACCAAACTGGGCATTTTTGCTAAATAAATTATGAAAATTTAAAAACGGTAAATGTCACAAATTCGCGTCAATATTATATATAGTGTAATTGAAAGTTGTGTGATGTTCCACATCCATAGTTTTTTTTAACTAAATGCAATATTTTCAATATCCTGTGTAAACATATTGGTGATTGAAAGAAAAAAGATCAGTTAATATTATCTATACTACGCTAGGTGAGCACTTACAGAAAAAAAAATACAAATGCATTAAATGGTGACTGGAATTCAATTTAAATATATAAAGCTGAAGCTATAAATATTACTGAAATTTCATTTATCAGTTTAGATATGTGTCTATATCATTAGTAAAATACGTAAATTCAACCAAAGATTCAAACTAGATTATAAAATTCAACTGGAAAAGTACTTCCATTGTAACTCAACTGTCAAACCTAATCGTGATTACAATTGAAAATGTTTTAGAATTCTTGTGTGTGTGCTGATATTTAACAAATTGTTCTGCCAATTTTGTGTGTTATTTCACTTATTAAATATCTCCATACCTGTATGTGTACATGCTTATTGTATATGCTCCTAATTTCTCATACATATAAGCTACTGATGCATCTATAATTATAAATCAAGTTGTCTCTCTGTCTGCGGATGTATAGAAAGCTACTTAAAATTGGAGTAGAACTCTGAAATTTTCAATAAAAGTAATTTTGGCGTTATAATTCTACCTATGACAAACAGAATGTTAAAATTTTAATTAGTTCTTTTTTAATAATTTTCTTTTCATATATAAAGTGACTTCAAGTAGCGGTACAGCTCTGAAATTTTCAACAAAAGTAGTTTTAGTTTCCTAATTAACCTTTCGAAAAACAGAATGTAAAAATTTTAATCAGTTATTTTTTAATTAATTTTCTTCATTAATTAACACATCTTTTTGTCAAAAAAATTTCCAATACGGCTACAGCTCTGAAATTTTCAACATAAGTAGTTTAAGCCTTTTAATTGACCATTTGAAAAACAGAATTTCAAAATTTTGATTAACTTTTTTTTAATTAATTAATAAATATTTTACAAAACGATTTCTAATAGGGCTACAGCTCTGAAATTTTCAATGTAAGTAGTTTTGGCCTTCTAACTGGACTTTTGACAAATAGAATGTCGAAATTTTATTTTTATTTTTAATTATTTTTTTTAATTAGTTAACAAATATTTTGTAAAACGATTTCTAATAGGGCTACAGTTCTGAAATTTTCAACGTAAGTAGTTTTGGCCTTCTAATTGGACTTTTGACCAAAATAATGTTAAAATTTTAATTTGTTTTTAATAAATATTTTCACAAATGTGACTTCAAATAGGTCTAGAACTCCGAAAATTTCGACAAAAGTAGTTTTGGCCTTCTAATTTTACTTTTCACAAACACGAGTTTAAATATTCTCAAAGACATATTGTATTATTGTATTAAAGGGGAGGGGTTTTTTTTCCGACAGGGGAGGGGCTTCTAATATTAAGGATTTACACAGCAATTAGTTTTTTTTTAGTGAAGTGAGCTTATATTTTTGCAGAAATGAAAATTTAAGCGAGCGAAGAGCCCATGCTTGCATAGCAATGAAACGACTGTAGTAAGCGCTTGGTCTTGAAACGCCAAAAGCTGGGACCATATACACCAATGACGGACGCCACGCAGCTAGCTAAAAAATTGCCCATGTTAAAATTTCGTAGCGACGCACGGGTATTCAGCTAGTATTTAATAAATTTGTGTGTATCTATGTTGTATGTGACATCTTTGAAATGTAATGAGTTAAAGAAAAAGTATAGAAGTGCCTTTTTAGAGACAGTCGTTGCACACTACATTAATATTTTAATGATTTACTCTTAATTATTTTAATACTTAACAATCTTTACTTACGAGTTCTATTATGTTTTGTTTTAAATAATCTTCATACAAGAAAATGTATTTGAAATATTTTTTACGATGAGGATATTTCAATGTTTCAATTAATTATGAATTATTTCTAATAATAGTAGCATAAATTTCTTTATAGCAGTTGGTATATGAATACGAAAATGTATACGCTATAATACTTTCAACAAATTTTTTAAATTACTTGTATCTTTGAATTGGAATTCTGGTTAAATATTTTTTAAAGCAATGGTATCTTTATTTATACGAAATAACTAAAGAAACACGACCCCCAAACAATACCAATCTTCCTTTTCATCTTGACCTCGTAACCAAGCGATTTGGCAAAATTCCTTAGCATTTGAAATGTTTCCAAGAATGCGACATGCGCAACAAAACAAAATAATGCCAGTTCAATTTAATGTAACTAAAATCCAAATTTATTAGTGTAGTTCTTATTTAATCCAAACGGTTTTCTTTTATGAAAACTTTGAATGGACGTTTTCTTATAGAATTAATCTATATATTATGTACGCTAAGTAGTGAATAAATATTGGATGTCGATGTTATTAAAATCTAAACTATAACTATGGGAGTAGAATATCGCACTACTTTCAATTACACTTAATATTAGTAACTGCATTATTAATATTAGTAACTGCATTATTAATATTAGTACCTGCATTATTAATATTAGTAACTGCATTATTAATATTAGTAAATGCATTATCAATATTAGTAACTGCATTATTAATATTAGTAACTGCATTATTAATATTAGTAACTGCATGGATTGGTGTAAGTTACTGTTTGCGTTTTCATATTTTCATTATTTAAAAAAAATTACAAGTTTGGCGATAATTTTTTAACTGGCAAGAAAAAGCACCTCCAAAACGAAGAAATTTGCAAAATGTTTTTCAATTAATGCTGCATTATCCTTTCTTGTAAGTATAACAAAAAAGAAACAGTTGTCGATGGGCGATGCTCAAGGGAATAGAACTCTGTATTAAAGGTATTCGTTTTTCTACTTTTTACGTCTTTTTCTAATTTTTAAAAATTTTGAAGGTGGTGATGTTTAGAGCATCTTAAAAGGCATTATTAAGTCGTTTTTAGGGCTATTGATGAAAAACAAAATTTTTAATAGCAGCTGCCTTAAGCGCATGCTCAATTTTAACGAAAACCTTAAGGGGTCTCAGTACCCTTAAAAAATTCTGCTGGCATACGCGAAATCTCAGTTTTCGTGTCAATACAACTATTTAATCAAGCAAAGTTTAAGGTTCTGATTTTTTACATTTGAAACTTTACATTATTCTTATTTACATCATCTTTAAACTTAAATAGCATTAAAAGAATTAGTATATACTAGAGGGCTCCTCCCCCTGCTCGCTAATGCTCACCAACACCCTGGATTGCTACGTAATTCCCTTTGGTTCGCGAAGCGAACCAGGCTCGCTTCAAAGTGAGACATTTAAAATATGCCCTAGCAAAAAGCTATTTCAGTAGCATAATCAAGAAAAATCTTGAAGAGTGATATTGTGCCATAAAACTGAAAAAATTGGATTATTTATGATGAGCTACAATACTTGAAAACATCACTATCCTACTGCTTATGTGAGAGGCGTTAAGAAAGAACAGTGTGGCAACGTAGTAAAACATTTTTGGAAAGTAATAAAAATAAATAGTTTCATGCGCATATCTTAAAAATATCAGGTATTTCAATGAACAATTAAAAGATACTGATTGGTTAACAGAAAGTGCCAGAATAATTTAAGTTGCACATCGAGATTTTTTAAAGCAGTAATATAAGTAATTATATGTTTGCATACTCTTTTTTGGGAACAAAAGCAGTACAGGACCCCATTTTCGACTTTCCCGGTTGGAACTAATCGGATTGGCAATTTTTTTCACTTCTCGCTTTCCTACATGATCTCCCGTGGGTTTCAATCTAGCAACAATTGCAGTTTTGGCGGTTATAATTTGTTTTGACCTAACAATTGAGTGTTTGAACGGGTACGGAAAACAAAGAAGACACCATTGGAGACTTTTGCTTGGTGCTTTCTTGTAGTCACCTAGTAAAAAGTCGGCAATGGGGTCCTATTCTGCTTCTATACCTTTTTTAATGATACTTAAAAAATAATACAGTAAAAGGCCAATTACCCAGGATTCAATCAACCGGAAAGCTCAATCGACCTTAATTTTTTGAAAATCAAGCTTGGCGAGATTAATTTTAATTTCATTTGAGATTTCGAAGTATGTGTGGTGGGGGGGGGGGGGAATATTCCTTATTTTGATAATTTTTCAGTAATGTAATTGCGTATGGCTGAATTTGCACTGATTAGAAATAAATATAGGCTCAAATTTATTATTCGGTGCCTTCGTAACTTTTTGAAAGTTTTTGATTTGGTGCCGAATGTGGCAGCCCCTCTACTTGGTTTTTCGGGAACCCTAGTGACCGTAAAGCTTGGCGTCCACTATCGCTAAGCAGAGCAGATCAGAGCTGAGTGGATTAGAGCCAATTACAAGGCTGTCAACGTCCATTGTAGCTCGAGACTCATGCTATAGTATACATTGACAGCCTTATAATTGGCTCTAATCCACTCATCTCTGATCTGCTCTACTTAGCGATAGTGGACGCCAAGCTTTAGGATTGGGCAACATGCTGTTTTAAAGCCTATTGTATTTAGCAACACAGCCTTTCAATTTAATTTTCATTTTGGCGATTTTTCTTAAAAGTCGCCAAAAGGCACCGTACGGTAAATCATAACCTGATATAATATATTATATTACAAAGGTTTTTTTTTTTTTTAATTGTGGTTTATCTGGAATGCTGAAATTTTTATTCAATCTACTGTGAATTTTCAGCTTAGAAACCTTAATATTCTTAATGGAAATTCCGTGCTTAGTTTTTATCGGTTTATATATTCGAAAAACGTTCACAAATAAATATGTATAAAACTTTAAAGTACGGTACGGATTCTGCACCAAGAATTATTTACATAAAACCATAACTGATTATGGCAACCATAGTCAATTCACTTGTTATTAAAAAAAGGACGTCGGCTGACATTTGTTGGCGTGATTCTTGGCCCAGAATCCGTACCCGACTTGGAATTTAAGCCCAAAATTTTCAGGAAAAACCTGTTTTATATAGAATTTTAATCCAAAAGAAATGTACACATCATGCATCTATTTATTCTGGCATCAACGCAAATATTAAATCAATATGGTTTAAATAGGCAATAATTTGTATCAGTAATAAGAAAACAAAATATAGCGAATTCAAGTTGTTGGTTAATACCAGAAGTAAATTTCAAAAGATATATTGTGATTGGCTGGATTGCTGAATTTGGAAACTCATGAATGAAGCACATTTAGAAGATTTGTGATTGGTTGTTTGAAGTCGTTGCCATTCTGCTCACAGAAATACAGCCGAATATGAGCGGCACGCAAGAGATTTTTATATAGAGATATTTGGAAATAAAAATTATAAAAATTTTGATAATCAGAAAAAAATTGTAATTTGCTGAGCGCATGATTATGAAATTAATTATTACCCAAAGTGTCTCAAATTGGTTACAAATCTCTATATATATAAGGCAAAGCCCTCACTCACTGACTCACTCACTCACTCATCACTAATTCTCCCACTTCCCACATAGTCAAAATTCTGAAAATTAGTACAAATATCAACAATGGTAAACATAGAAAAAGTAAACTATCCCGATCTCGATTAACCCTTTTTTAAGGGGTCGAAAAGGGGTTAAACGTTCCAAACGGGGGACATTCGAATATCCTACTTCCCATTTGGTAACAACTCTAAAAATTGGTGGGAATATCAATGAAGACAAACGAAGAAAAAGTAAGCTATTCCGATCTCCATTAATCCACTTTAAGGGGTCGAAAAGGGGTTAAACGTTCCAAATATAAGGCAAAGCCCTCACTCACTGACTCACTCACTCACTCACTCACTCACTCATCACTAATTCTCCTACTTCCCACATAGTCACAACTCTGAAAATCGGCACAAATATCAATAATGGTAAAAATAGAAAAAGTAAGCTATTCCGATCTCGATTAACCCACTTTAAGGGGTCGAAAAGGGGTTAAACGTTCCAAACGAGGGACATTCGAATATCCTACATCCCATTTGGTAACAACTCTAAAAATTGGTGGGAATATCAATGAAGACAAACGAAGAAAAAGTAAGCTATTCCGATCTCCATTAATCCACTTTAAGGGGTGGAAAAGGGGTTAAACGTTCCAAAGGAGGAATATTCGAATGTCCCACTTCCGATATGGCCACTATTTTGAAAATTGGCTTAAATACCAACAATATTAAATATAGAAAAAGCATGCTAATCCGATCTCGGTTAACCCACTTTAAGGGGTTGAAAAGGGGTTAAACGTTCCAAACGAGAGATATTCGAATGTACCACTTCCCACATGTCCACAACTCTGAAAATTGGTGCAAATATCGACATAGACAAACATAGAAAAATTAAGCTATTCCGATCTCGATTAACCCACTTTAAGAGGTCAAAAAGGGTTTAAACGTTCCAAACGAGTGATATATTTGAATGTCCTACTTCCCATTTCGTCACAACTCTGAAAACTGGTGCAAGTATCAACAAAAACAAACGTAAGAAAAGTAAGTTGCTCCGCTCTCTATTAACCCACTCTAAGGGGTCTAAATGGGGTTAAACGTTCCAAACAAGGAATATTCGAATGTACCACTTCTCATTTCGTCACAACTCTAAAAATTGGTGCGAATATCAATAAAGACAAACAAAGAAAAAGTAAGCTATTCCGATCTTGATTAACCCACTTTAAGAGGTCAAAAAGGGTTTAAACGTTCCAAACGAGTGATATATTCGAATGTCCTACTTCCCATTTCGTCACAACTCTGAAAACTGGTGCAAGTATCAACAAAAACAAACGTAAGAAAAGTAAGTTGCTCCGCTCTCTATTAACCCACTCTAAGGGGTCTAAATGGGTCTTAAACGTTCCAAACAAGGAATATTCGAATGTACCACTTCTCATTTCGTCACAACTCTAAAAATTGGTGCGAATATCAATAAAGACAAACAAAGAAAAAGTAAGCTATTCCGATCTCGATTAAACCACTTTAAGAGGTCAAAAAGGGGTTAAACGTTCCAAACGAGCGATATATTCAAATGTCCTACTTCTCATATTGTCACAACTGTGAAAACTGGTGTGAATAACAATAAAGACAAACGCAGAAAAAGTAAGCTATTCCGATTTCGGGTGTATCAAGGGGTGGAAAAGGGGTTAAACGTTCCAAACGAGGAATATTCGAATGTACCACTTCCAATATGGTAACAAGTCTAAAAATTGATAAAAATATCAACAAAGACAAACATAGAAAAGTTAAGCTATTCCGAGCTTGATTAACCCACTTTAAGGGGTGGAAAAGGGGTTAAACATTCCAAACTCGAATATCCCACTTCCCATATAGTCACAACTCTGAAAATTGGTAGGAATGTCAATAAAGATAAACGTAGAAAAAGTAAGCAATTCCGATCTCGATTAACCCACTTAAGGTTTGCAAAAGGCGTTAAACGTTCCAAACTAGGGATATTCGAATGAATGCCCCACTTCCCATTTGGTCACAACTCAGAAAATTGGTACAAATGTCAAAAAAGATTAAACATAGAAAAAGTAAGCTATTCCGTTCTCGATTAACCAACTTTAAGTGGTCGAAAAGGGGTTAAATGTTCCAAACGAGGGATATCCGAATGTTCCTCTTCCAATGTAGTCATATTTCTGATATTTGGTGCAAATATTAAAAGGACAAATGTTAAAAAAATAAGTCATTCCAATTTCGATTAAGGAATTTTTAAGGGATGAAAAGTCGACGCAACATTGAAACTATACGAGGATTAACTTAATGTCTCAATTCCAATACAGCTACTACTTTGAAATTTAGAATTTAGATCAAACATAAACACAATAAACTATTACAATTTACTATTCACAATTATAAATTTTGTTAAAAATGTCAACAAAGGAAAGTTCCTATTTTGATAAATCAATTTGTCGGGATCGAAATGGGAGCAAACGTCTGAAGTGTAGAATACATGAATGTATTTTGATCGCTAAAATGCTAATGGTAAAATTTCGTAGCGCAGCACGGGTATTCAGCTAGTAACACATATAATAGCTATCTAGAAGTTATACATTTTTTAGTATATTTTATACGGCTTAAGTATTTTGGATTTAAATAAAAATTCAAAAATTTTATTTTTTCATAAAATTTTCACAAAAAAATTCCCTATTTTTTTTTATTTTTTTTTTGTAAATAAAAATCCTTCCAAATTGAAGTATAAGTTATAGAGTAAGTCATAAAGAACATGTGTACCAAATTTCAAGTTCATAAAATAAATACTTTTTTTAAAATCACGTGCGCAAACGTAAAATTTACATTTTGAGAAAAATCAAGTTAAAGTTAAAATTTTACAAAAAGTAAATAAAGTGAGATTAATTACCTAATCAAATTTTCCTCCACCATAAAACAGTCCTTCCTTCACCTGCAGAGACTTATTTACAACATTTTTCCAGCATTTTTTACAGCATTTTTTAGTTTTTGGGCTTTCCAAGCCTCTGACGAAGCACTGATGGCTCTTTTTTCAGCAACAGAGACACACGTTTTACAACGTGAAATACAAGTAGTTACAAATTTTTTTGTATATTTTAATTCTAAAGGCTTCAATATAGCTAACTAGCTGAATACCCTTGCTTCGCCACGAAATTTTACCTAGCACACAACTTTCGTCAAATTGCTCCGATTTCCCAACATGCGCAGAGCTTTATTCTTACCTTGGCGATCGGTGGCGGCTTTTTAAACAAACAAATAAGAATATCAGATTTATTTCGTCGAATTCCGTGGGAGATTTAAATAACAGAACAAAAGTGGAGGATTCTACTTTGCAAAGTAACATATTATTTATTCCAGTTTGTTCAAATTGTTCGCTTTTGTGCACAATAAATTGCGGTAATGTTCTGAGAATTATAAAATTTTCGTTAGAGAATTTTAACAGGACATTTTTTGCAGTGTAATAAAACTAGATGGTTTGTGTTCTTAATCGTTTGTTTTTATTTTTTCGTCTCATTCCGCAGGCTAGATTTTATGTTGTTTTTTTTTTGTTTTTTCCCCATTAATTTTTTTTTTCTTAGTTTGACATCGCTTGAAAGAATGTTTATCACTTGTTTGTATAAATGTATATATAATGTTTTATAAATGCACTCAATTATTCTGTGTTTATTATGATTTTTTGAAATTTGACGCCAATCTCAATTACCATTACGGTTTTTTATTTGATGAACTAATAAAGCTAAATGATTATTGTCAACTATTAATAAATACTTCTAAACTGGTAATGCTAAATGATATTGGTTTTATAGTTGCAAGTCATTTTTAAATTGCACTCAACAACTAGATATTTTTTAGTTTAATAATATATTGCTTCGAAGAATGCATGGAAACTTTATCAAAACATTTTCTTCTAGAATGTGTTTCAATAATTTTGTAATTAGTAATTTTGTTAATTCTTGATGTTCATTTTCTTACGAAAACTTACTAAAAGTTCACCAATACTAGAATATGTTGTAAAAAACCCGAATCTAATATTAGGATTCGTATTTCATTACAGAATGGAACATTTGCTATGGTGGTTCAATATAATATTAATATTGTTTAAAAAGTATTCAATTATTTTAGTTAAAAATATAAATTTACATAAATTTGGTTGGGTGTGTAAATTTTTTAAGTGAAAGTTTAATGAGCTAGGCAGGTTTGTTCTTTTTTTGGATAAAGGATTTCTGGGAAACCATAAAATTTAATCGCCAAGTGAAACCAAAAGGAGCGATAAGCTTGCCAATGTAGAAACCCTGCAATGACGTCATGTGCTCTCAACTCTTTTACATTATCTCTATGGAAGCTTGCCATCTTTAACCCGAAGGGTTATTATAGTATCTTTGCCTCATGTCATTAGCATTAGCTGAATTGCCCTTTATGGCATTCCCGTAGTAAGAAGTCAGTTTCTCGATGATGATTTCAGTCAGTCTACCTTTGCCGCCTATGGTTTTGCCATCTGACAATTTCTTATTTCGAAGAACTGACTTCATTTTACTTAAACGAGAACCGATTATTTTTTAATGAGGCCCACTCATTCTGCTTTCTTGATTTCAAAAATCTATCCCTTATAGTTTGCTTTCTGAAACAGTCTCAAATGTCTTGGAGTCACCATCACCAATGTACTCTTTATACTTCAGCCCGCGTTCAGTTTCGTATCTTCGAAAAATTATAAACATTCCATCGACCTCCAGTTTTTCTGCAAATCCAACATGATTCTTAGTAAAAATTATCCGTGCTTTGAAATCCAAGATTAATATCTTGGTCCAAATTTAGGACCTATGATCAACTGCCATCCTATGCAATGTGACAACACCTCGGCACCAAGGACTATACCCGATTCACTGCCAATCAATGTACAGACACCATCGTGTGGCCTCGAGTCTCCCATGTACACTAACAGTATCGGAACTATTGTTGCCATTATGGAAAATTGCTTCAGACGCAGCTCGTTTATAATAGCAACTACCTGGATTATCTCAACCAGCCTTTTTGTTGATGGCATCATATGATTTTTGGGCAAACTCATCACGTTGCAGAATGTTTGAAGAGAAGTCGGTCTAGCTCCACAATATCTCATGGCTAACACTGAACTTTATTTCTGGAATCATTATTTAGGCCAATCATTGGACAAGATTTAAAAAGCCTCAGAAGTACAATGAACACACGTGACTGTGTGAGTAGAGGAAAGTCCACTTGTTAATTCTTTTGAGAATTTTATGTCTATGACACAAAGAACAGCAAATAGGGTTTTTTTTTTTTTTTTTTTTTTTTTTTTTTTTTTAATTTTCAAACTTAGAAATATCAACAATTCTGTATCCACAAAATTCTTTGGAAACTTCATCATTCTTCTACGATAGCGCAAGCAGAAGGCTTTTTTTTTACTGATAAGCTTTTAGAAGCAGGCACTTTGATGTGTGTTGTGCCGCCACTATTTGCAGTTTTTTTCTTCTTCATATATTTATAACCGTGAAACTTCTTCTTTTTCAACCACTGTCCAGATAATCTCTTTTTAGGACAATTCATTTCCATTTCATGACTTTAAAAAGCTTTCGGAATCAAAACAAAATCGAGTCTCACAAAAAAACAGTGTGAAACACGAGCTTCAAAATAAAATATTTGTTTTGTTTTGTTTTGTTTTGTTTTGAAACCACCGACTGTCTATTTCTGCCACTTATAAAGTGCTTAACACAGCCAAATACGTCTCGTAATTTTGAGCATCTAGAAGAATACGAGATCGAAATCTTCTAGTGTAAACCCCTCTCTCCGACCCCACCACACCAACGAGAGGACATTGAGGCCACGACAGATTTAATGTGCACCAGCCCCCATTAGGTACACACCGATATTTGGCGGACGGAGGCCCGAACCCACAACCCTCCGGTTACGAGCTCGTTACTCTACCGCCTGGGCTATCGGTGCCCAAATAAAATATTAGGATTAAATAAACCAGAAAATAACTCAAAAGCTTAATTGTATGCCTTTTACTTCTTCACAAACATTAAAATAATATTTGCAATGGCTTTACATGTAGCTTAAAAGTGAAATGAAACATACTATAAGCTTGAAATTGTATCGTCTGCTAACAATAAGTGGGCGTGGAATCGACTGAATTCTAAATGTTGGTTTAAACTTTTTCGAATAACTTCGCTTATAATTTGAATATCATCATAATTATGGTACCAAAATATTCAGAATAAAAAGCCTCATAACATATTTTTTTCAAAAAATTGTTAATTTTCAAATTTAAGGGTTCTGAGACCCCTTATTATCAGATCCATGGCCATCACTAATCCTCATGTCAATGTTGAACATCTTAGATCAATCTGTTCGGGAGTTATGTTAATCACGGAGACACACACAGACATTTTTTCTATACAAGTTCTTTTTTTAACTCAGCACGTTTCAAAATGTATAGAAATGAAAAGAAGAAAAAAAATCAACCGAATCCAATACTTTCATTAGCCTAAGTTAAAATATGGGAAATTGAAAGTATAAAAGTGTCTGCCTATTTGTTCGTCAGACTCGATTTCTTGTTCCAGGACACTGGATCTGTTAACGATGTTATTAACTGTGTATTGAACTGAGCACTGGACTGTTTTACACTGTTATTTCCTTCCATTACAATAAACCAAGAACGTGACACAGTTAGGAATTACTGTCATCAACAATCTTATAAAGTGAATTGAACTAGAGCACATTTAGCTAGAATTCATCAAAAAATGAAGATAATGTTTTTTTTTGTTTTTTTTTCTTTATGGTTGGTGTAAAATTATTCGACAGTCACTTTAGAATTTTTACTTAAAGAAAATTAGCTCATAAAAAGGCAGTTTTTTAGGTTAATCTATTACCAATTTTTGTGTGCTATTGCAACTTATTTAAGTGATTTTGAGCTCAGATTGACTTTTCATAGCGTTTGACCACTACGTAAAAAAACATCGACTCCGTGAAATGGACTAAAAATTTTAGTTTGCCCCCAAAACTTAAAGTAAGGTAATGTCATAAGGAACGAGTCTATCTGCCAAGTTTCCGCTTGATGGAGTGACAAAAATTGGGTTAATTAATACTCCGAAGCTACAATAGAGACTAATATAAAAGCGGTCTTTTAGGCAATAAGGTCATCTAATCTTTAACGGAAGTTTCATTCTTCTTCGACAGTGTCTATCTGAAAATTTCATTTACATTGGTTAATGCCAATTGAGATAAACACTCTAAAGATTTTTAAAAGACTCCAAAGAGAAAGAGCAATAATATAAAACTGAAGTTATTAGAATGTATTTAAAAGTAATCGATTGATTTTATGAAAATATAAATTCGGAAAAGTTATATTCATTCCTAACAAAAATTTAGCTAAGGGAAGAATTTGAGAGCTCGAAAATGAAGATTTTCAACCCTTTAACTTGACAATAATGAGTAATGGTTATATATGCAATAATATGCAATAATAATTTAAAAACTAGAAGTATGGAACATCTTAAAACCAACGGTCATTGATGGTTAATAATGGTCACTGCATTTAAATTTGCCATGGTTTGATACAATTTGCGATTTCAGGCAAATATTGAGGTTGTGTGCATGGCAACACCAATTGTTTATTTACATTTTGTCGTGCTTCCACAGCATTTAAAAGAAATAAGACGTTTTTGTGAAAGATATCGTAAAAACGGCCTAACTTGCATTCGGAGAATTGTTGTTGAAGAACACGATATAAATTATCTGTAGGAAACACACTTCAGGTAAAAAGAACAATACATATTACAGAAAATATTCTAAATGCTTGAATGAATACGATGAAAAGCTTTTCTGCTCTTATATTGATCATGACACGAAAATGTTATATATTATGGCGAATTGCAAAGATGTATATACCTTTAGCGAGCGAAACGAGCCAGCATCGTTAGATTAGCTATTGCAAAACATCCCTCATTGATTACCTCAGAGGTTGGCGAGAACAGGGAATGAACGATGTAGGAGAACAGGGTATGTAGTCCACTAGTATATTTCTGAATCCACAACATCATATTTGTATAATTGGCTTAAGCTATAACAAAGATCAAGGAATTATTTTATGCAAGTTCCCCAGTTGAAGATAGGTAACTTGGCATCTATTTGTTCTCTGTAAAACGGTTTTTGTTATTATAGTACATAGTAAGCTGAGAAGGCAATCAACAATATTAACAGGAATACTTGGTTTAGAGACGGATGAATTCGAGAAATTGTGACTTATACAAATACAAATACAAATTTTAAGACCAACAACAGGCTCAAGGCCCAACAGGGTTGGTCGAGTAAATATATATATACACGTATATAGAAATAGAAAATAATTTGCATACTATAGTTACACGATCATACATACAATATAGCTTAGTTACAGGATCATGCATACAATATACAATATTTACAGGATTATACAATACAATATACAATATTTACAGGATTATACAATACAATATACATAATACAATACATAATACAATACAATGCACATAATACAATGCAATATACAAAGTTGACATAACGTTTGACAATCATACTGGAAAAATGCAATATCTAATGCAAGCAATATATACAAGCTGACACAATATACAATAGTTACAGGATTATACAATACAATATACATAATACAATAAAATATACATAATACAATAAAATATACATAATACAATTCAATATACATAATACAATACAATACACAAAGTTGACACAGCGTTTGACAATCATACTGGAAAAATGCAATACATAATGCAAGCTGACAAATTTTATAAAAACCAACAGTACTCAAACATAAGTAACCAAATATGGTAACAAAATAACCTAAATTAAATATGTACAAAGTACAAAATATAAGTTACTTACCTAGCCAGTGTAATCCAATTATTGCCTATTGATGATCCCCCAGTGCATATCTAACTGTTTCTTAAAACTCCTTACGCTCTCTGAATTTACAACATTTGCTGGCAAATCATTCCAATCATTGATAATCCTATTGTAAAAATAGTGTTTTAGCCCTTCAATATTAAATTGAGATTTGAACAATTTGCACCCATTTCCTAGCGTCCTATTGTCAGTGACAAATTCTAAATCCCTAATTTCACCATGTGCAATAAATTTAAATAACTGGATCAAATCCCTTCTTGCCCTTCTTTCCTGCAGTGTATACATGTTTAATTTTTTCAATCTATCCTCATATGCCATTTCCGAAATACCCTGAATTATTTTTGTTGCTCTGTGTTGAACTGTGTTCTTCTCATTAGGATAATCATTAATGGTTTCATTTGTATGACATTAAAAAGTTAATTGATGAAAAAATATTTATATATTTTTTAAATTCGATAATTGGAAGTATCATCAACTTTTTTCAGACTTGTTTCAATTCCACTTATGTCATTTTAATTCGTAGTAAAATTTATAAATGAAAGATGTCGCTTGATTTTCGTACTATTAAATTATAATAATATACCCCGAATTCAGTTTTATAGGAAATAGGAATTTCAATGACCCTGTTTTACATGAAATTAAGTTTTAATTATTAGTCAACTGCGGATGAAGTATAGTGAACACCAACATTCTATATTTACCAGAACATGCATCAACAATAATAGAAAAAATCACTCCATTCGATATATCAGTAAAAAAGAACAGAGTAATTTCATTTAAAGAATGTGATGTAAGGAAATATATTTGAAAATTATTTGCAAACATATTAAACATTATTGCAGACATGATGGAATATTTTACTTTTGAAGGAATTAAAAAAATTAGTCACCTGAAAAAAAAAAAAAAAAAAAAAAACTGTGCTCTGTCGGGACCTCCGCCAAACTAAGAGACTCTGTATAGGACTAAATTTGATGATGTCATACTAAGCGATGGATGAAAACATGAAGGCCGTCTACCGTAGTCCGTAATTCACAGATGTAATGAAACATCTCTGGTAATTTCAATAAAATATTATGTAGTGAGTTATGATATGCTTTAATATGTTAAGTTGTTTAATTGTAGAATATTAAGATACAACATTTAATTTCAATAAATCAATTTTAATAAACTAAAAGCACCGAGAGTGGGATTTAAATTAAAATTGCGGCATATTTTTGAAATTATAACTGGATTTTTTTAATACTAATAATAATATTCAAACCTTTTATAATAGATTATTCAGGTTGAAAATTCTCTGAAATATATTCATCTACTAACATATCTGAAATAATTTCAATACCATAATAAGCAATACATTAAAACAGTATGTATTTAAAAGAATAAACATTTCAAAAATACAAACACTAAATTATTATACAAAAACTCTATTTCAACTTCGAAAAAATGGAATTTAAAAATTGTAAAGTGCTGGTACCTAATATTCTTATTCAAATTTCATTTTTAAGCAATGTATTTCTTCAAGAAGTTGATAAATTATTTGAAATACATATTTTCATTTTTAAACAAATAAGTTGGTTGGTTTATGTTATCAACAACCTTTTTTTATGTACAATGACAGCTAATCAGGCCGGGACCTACAACTTAAAGTGGCTTCAGAACCATAATGAACATACATGCCTTATCCGTGATTCGAACCCGGCACCTTTGACATGTGTGGCCAGAGAGCTAACCACAAGGTCATCAGATGGGCAAACAAATAAGACTTCCTTAATTTGAAATAAGTGTCAAAGTTAAATCTTAAAAATTATACCCTAAGAATATGTTTTACATATATTTAAAAATAAATGTCAGTAAAAAAATTATATAAATATCTTTTTAACTTTTTAGCACAAAAAAAAAAGAAGGAAAAAAAAAAAAAAGAAGGAAAAATAAAAAAAGAAGGGGAAAAAAAAACTGTATTTTTGCTGACTAAAAAACTGTAGTAAAACTGTAAGAAAAGAAATATCATCAGATTTTGTTTACGAGTATAGACATAAAAAGGATAATTTCAACTTAAATCAAATGATAAATAGAAAGATTACTTTCTAATTATTTTTAATGATGTTAAAAAATCAGCAAATGTTTATATGATAGCTGTATCAGTATTAAACAAACATCTTAAAATTTCACTTTTTTAGGTTTACACAATTATATTTTTAAAAGAATATTTAAAATTTGAATTATGAAATACATTTTTTTTTAAATTTCTATATGAAATTGTTTGAGTTACAATAGGATTAAGCCTAACTTGGAAAGTTTAAAAGCAATAGATTAATAATATGATACGACTTACCTGTAAAGTTTATAAACTTGAAACTCCTTTATAGAATTATCTTTTCCACATTTCAGCTTGTTAATTAAATAAAAAAAAGGATAAAAAGAAACATTTGAGCTATAGATAAATTTCAATATCGTGTGTACAATCGGGACCGCCGCGAAATGTAGAAACATATTTATATCGGGCCTGGTACGACCAGATGGCGCTCTTATCTTATGCGTCGCTAAGCGTTGGATGAAAATGTAAACAAACTATTTTACGAACTGGATTGTACATACGGTATTCAAATTTATCGATAGCTAAAATGTTTCTTTTTATCCTTTTTTTATTTAACTAACCAGCTGAAATGTGGAAAGGATAATTCTATAAAGGAGTGACTTTCATGTTAGAAAACTTTACAGGTAAGTTGTATCATGTTATTAATGTATTGATTTCAAACTTTTAGTATTCTAAGTTAGGCTTAATCCTATCGTAACTCAAATAATCTCTCATAGAAATTTAAAAAAGTTTTATTTCATAATTCTATTTTATATATTCTTTTGAAAATTTAATTTTGTAAAACTGATGATGATGAAGATGTTTGTTTCCTACTGAAACAACTATCATGCAAACATTTGCTGATTTTTTAATATCATTAAAAATAGTTAGAAAGAAATCTTTCTATTTATCACTTGATTTAAGTTGAAATTATATTTTAATGGCTATACTCGTAAACAAAACCTGATGATGTTTCTTTTCTTAGTACCAAGGAATGTAACAAGAATATATGATACCGATGGAAGAATAGACCAGTTAGAAGAATAAACGATAAAATCTAAAATAAAATTTAAACATTGCAAAAAAAAGAGTGGTTGTTGTGTGTTCGAGAATACCGCATTATTTTGTATTGCCTGATCATTCAAAAAGTGCCAATAAGTATTCAACAGAATATTTCCCGTAGACTGTCTGTATTTTTTTTTTTTTTTTTTTTTTTTTTCATTTCTTTTTTTTTGTAGAAGAAAAAAATAATCACGAATTAAAATGACTCTTGAAATGTAATGCTAATAATGATGGTTCATAGTTTAAAAAAGAATATAATAATGTTCTTAAGTCGATCTCTTCTGAAAAATAAAAGATGTACTTCACTACTTTTTATTTCAGTAGCTAGTTGCATTTATTAATGCTGGGTATTTTTTAATTATTAATTTTATGAATGCTAAAAAGATATTTTTATAATTTTTTTTACTGACATTTATTTGTAAATATATAAAAAACATATTCCTAGGGAATAATTTTTATGATTTCATTTTAACACTTATTTTCAAATCAACGAAGTCTTATTTGTTTTCCCGTCTGATGACTGTGCTTAGCTCTCTGTCCATGCATGCCAAAGGTGCCAAGTTCGAATCACGGATAAGGCATGTATGTTCATTGTGGTTCGAAATCAACTTTAAGCTGTATGTCCCATCCTCCTTAGCCGTCATTGTGTATAAGAATAGGTCGTTGAGCTCATAAACCAACCAACTTATATGTTTAAAAATGAAAATACCTATTTGAAATAATTTATCATGTTCTTCTTGAGGAAATACATTGCTTAAAAAGGAAATTTTAATCAGAATATTAGGTACTAACACTTTACAATTTTTAAATTCCTATTATATTCAAAGTTGAAATACAATTTTTGTATAATAATTTAGTGTTTGTATTTTTGAAATGTTTATTCTTTTAAATACATACTGTTTTAATGTATTGCTTATTATGGTATTGAAATTATTTCAGATATGTTAGTATATGAATATATTTCAGAGAATTTTCAACCTGAATAATCTATTATAAAAGGTTTGAATATTATTATTAGTATTAAAAAAATCCAGTTATAATTTCAAAAATATGCCGCAATTTTAATTTAAATCTCACTTTCGGTGCTTTTAGTTTATTAAAATTAATTTATTAAAATTAAATGTTGTATCTTAATATTCTACAATTAAACAACTTAACATATTAAAACATATCATAACTCACTACATAATATTTTATTGAAATTACCAGAGATGTTTCATTACATCTGTGGATTACGGACTACGGTAGACGGCCTTCGTGTTTTCATCTATCGCTTAGCGTGACGTCATCAAACTTAGTACCGGGCCCTATATAGAGTAGAGAGTCTCTTAGTTTCGTGGATTTCCGGGTACAATCCAGTTCGTAGAATAGTTTGTTTACATTTTCATCCATCGCTTAGCGCCGCTTCAGCCAGAGCGCCACCTGGTTGTACCAGGCCGGAATAACCATTAGTTACTATATTTCGTGGCGGTCCCGGCTCTGTCTATTAGCTTGTTATACTCACTATACTAACCCACATTTCAAGATTGAAATTTAAACAGTACATTATTATTATTATATATATATATATATATTTTTTTTTTGGGGGGGAGGGGGATTGTAGTTTAATGTCCCTATTGTCAGAACGATATTTTCTGTCGTTTCAAAGGTAATTGTCCGAGAGGAGACAGTAAGTTTAGGTTCTTCATCGAATATCATTTTGATTTTTTTTATAGAATGTAGAGAAAAAACACTAGTAGATTAAGCATATACTGGGTCCGCAGGGGTAAAATGGCCGAAACAGTTCAAACATTTACTTTGAATGAATTAAAATAAATGCGATTGCCAAATATATCATAACTTGCCAAATAAGGAATATCCATTTTCATCTGCTAACATACCACTCTTTAATTAAGAATGGAGCAGACGATCCACTCCTCTCTTGCTAAATATTTGTATTTTTTTTAAAGGGAGTCAATTTGGCAATACGTAATTGACAGTTATTCCTACTTGGCACCCTTTTAAAAAAATAACTGATTACGTATTATGTATTTCGGTTCACTTTTAAAAGATGCGAGTATTTCGTGAAAGAATAGAACTCCATTATTAATTGAAAATTGGGTGGTGGATTACTAGACTTTTTGGCAAGTTATGGTATATTTACCAATCTGATTTAGTTTACACTAATTCAATGTCAATTTTTTAACTGTTTCAACAAATTTTGCTCGATATATTATACCAGTATACCAGTATATTCTATTAGTGTTTCTCTATATTCTGCAAAAATTTAGAATGGACAATTCCTGCATTTTTTATTTTTTTTTTTTTTTACTTTTTTTTTTATTTTTATTATTATTATTCAATTCTAAATGCTTTGAAAAGGCCATAAACAGAAAAATTTCTGCTAACTGCGCCATTTTTTATTTTATTTTTTATTTGAAACCGAAGTTCGCCTGTTAGATTTGGTGGGGAAAACGACACATTCAGCTCGAAACTAATGTGACGTCAAAAGATCTGAAATAACTTGGCTTGAAACGCAGCAACGGAAACCAGTTTTGCAAGTTTCTCGCAAATCGAGCCAACTGTCACGATATAGGGCAATAGTCTAAGAAACTCACACCAACTATTTGGCAGAAACCTCACGATAATCATGGAAAAAAAAGGATTTCTTGACGTCACACATATAAAGTAGCGTTTTAATCGGAAAGCAATCGGACGAGGTTTTCGGGCATTTTGTTTTCTTAATATTTAAATAACTAATTTTTTTTAAAGAACTTTTATTTGAATATTTGAAATGAGAAATAAATTCTTCATAAATATAAGCTTATTTGACTCGTTTTTAAAAAATGCGGGAATTGTTCACTAGGTTCGATTGGGTAGGTTAACTTGCAGACGCCTCTCATCGATAATACGTCATAGACTGTGATCCAGATAATCGTACTTGGTGTATTTTGAGGGAGATACGTCAAAAATGTTTTGAAAACCATTCTAGCTCAGAATCGTTAAAAAGAATATATAATCTGTTATTAAAATATGCTACGTTCTGCAAGTTTAGAAGAACTTGGGTGATTACTTTTTTAAGAAAGACATAAAAATCAGACAATTCTTTGTTTCACTTTAACTTCTTTTGGTACTATGGTGAGATATTATTTTCTGAAACTAATCCAGTTTTCTATCTACGAAAAACAAAGAATCGGCAATGGACGATTTTAAAAATGAAGTTTATTGGAATGCTACCCTACTTTACTCTAAACAACACTACTTTTATGCTTTTATAAGAAACTAGTAAAATACTCAGAATCCGTTGCAATGTAGGGTGTAATTCTAGTGTCAAAATAACTGCATTCTCATCTCGTCAAAACGCTCACTCTCTCTGTCGCTCTACATTTTCTTCCAGACTTCTCAAAAATCCATACACTCGGCGTCAAATTGATATTTCGGCAGTAGGTAAAAAAAAAAAAAAAGAGACCAAAATCAATTTACCCTCTTTTCTCAAAAAAGTATATCGCGCTTTATAAATGTCACCTTGGGTAACTTTATGACCCGATCACACAAAAAGGACAAGCCCCCTCCCCTCACCCATCCCACGAAAAAAAAAGCATTTTTTACGGCTATTTCCTAAAGGGACACACGGTCGACAATAACTTTTAAAACTTTTTCTTTTAACTCCTCTTTCTGTAACATCCATATTGCAGTGCCCCTCCGTCGTTTGTTTGGCTGACTTCCAGAGTTTCATCTTTCAAGTATATTTTGTCCCTTACTGAACATTAGGGGTCTGTGTTATGACCGTCTGCTCGACAATGCAGTGGATTCATCGCATTTGTAAGATGTCTGGAACGGGGCGGATTCAATTTAAGGCTACGAGATGAACAAAGTCGGCTGTCTAGAAAATATCCATCCTCTGTGGAATATACTTTCAGAGCTGCCATGAATGATGGTATTTCTGACGAATTCCGTGCATTTTTCGTAAAGAATATATTACGCATGATTTTTTTTAAAAGTGAACTTATAAAGTATCATGTATTGTGTTGTAAATGGTATCAAATTTCTAGAAAAAAATTAAGGTGACAGGTTTTTTTTTTTTCTATTTATTACCTTTTTTTTTTTCTAGAGCGATATGAAGATTCTTATAATATATCAAGCTACTTAGAAAAACAGATTTTTTTTTTTTAAAACAATGAATTATAAGTTATAATTAAAAATCACAATTTTGCGAAACATATCAAGTTATTAATGATCATATTTGAAAAATAAAAAAATAAAAAAATAAAAAAAAATAAAAAAAAAAATGGTAACAGCATATACTTGATAAACATAAAAATAAAAAACATGATCTGACTGACACTTATTTTGGCATGTAGTTTCAATTTACAAAACTTTCAACCTTGACACCAAGGCTTAGAAATGTATTTGTGTCCATTTAAAATAAATTGGCAATTTTCGATCAATTTTAAATCCACAATGTCAGAACGATATATTGAGCAAACATAATAATTTTTTAGCTTTCTCATAAAAGTGTGCTTCAAATTTAAGAATTAATTTGTTTGTGCTTTGCATTTACGTTATGTAGTTTTAAATTCACTCGTCAAACAGCATACCTCTAGTGACTTCACACGAACATAGCCACTAGTGTTTGCACCTATGAAATAGTTTTCCAATGACGTAATAACCAAGGGTTTAATCTTAAAGAGTTCTGATATCGTACGTACTAGCCTTAGATTCTATTTTATTTTGAGTTATTGTTGGACATTCGCTGTTGCCGGCCGTTTGAAGGGGTCGGGGTAGGAGTGAATAAACGATTTGTCTTCCAAGAGGAAGGAATTTTGAGCATCAAATGATTTTAGGGTTAGGATATTTTCCATTTAGGCCTTCAAAGAGATGCATTATATTGAAGTTCATCAACTATCTTCTTTTTTAGACTTATGGTCTACAAACAGGTCGAAATACAACCATTTATAGTCTACAAACAGCATAAAAAGGTTTGATGAAACTGTTAGTTTGGAGCACGGAAATTAAATTAGATATTCAAAAATAATACTAAATGATCTGCCATTTTTGTATTACTGAAACATTTTAAGAAATTTACCCAATATTTTCATAAATATGCCACTGCTCCGGGAAGTGTAATAAATTGTCATTACATTATAATATTCTATCTATAAGAAATTGATCATCCACGTCCAACTGCGATGCATTTCTTTATCATGAGCAATTTACAGAGTAGGTTGATTTTTATACTCAACAGTTAATAAGGTTGGGACTTGCAGCTTAACGTGGATTCCGAACCACAATGAACATCCATGCTTACCTTAGGATTCAAACCTGACACGTTGGAATAGGACGCCAGAATTCTAACAACAGTCATTAAATCGAATGATTTACAGAGTGTTCAATGAAAATTGTTAAACTCTCTAGATGATATCAAGAAGCTGTTTCTAAAATACTTTTTTATGGTGTGTATCATCATTACGTTACTTCATCATTAGTTGCTTTGAAAATTTTCACTCTTTTGTCAATTTCGTTTAAATGACAGCTGGAGACACTTAGTTATTATAATTAATGTGTCGCCTAGCTCATAAAAAAAACTGAATTTAGGCATAAATGTCCCGTAAGGTTTTTTTTAAATGGTGTCTTATACAAATCCTTGTAGAGAATCTCCTCCATTTCTTTGTGAGGTGTTATGAATGATACTGTAGTGTTTGTTATATCTTTGGATTTGGTTCTCCACATCTATACCCATTTTAGATGGGAAACTAGTATGGTTGATGGTCTAACATGCTTTTATGGTCTTACCTTACATGTTCCTGAAATCCAATTTGTGAACTACTTTTTTAATACATTGGTATTAGAATAGCACCTCTGCTATGAAATTATGATTATTGTGGTCTATTAGGCCTACAAAGGCTAAAAACTGGATTCTGTACATAAATATTATACTGATCAGTTTGGTTTAGAAGAAAATTTTCTTCTTAAATGTAAAAATTCAACTTACATTTCATTCTGTCTAATTCAGAGCTCATGGATTCCTTTCCGGAATTTTTTCGCATGAGTGATTTTTGAAACGAAATTATCCTTATCATTGTACATCTCTTTAGATCTAAAAACTTAGTCCCAACTGCTACTTAAGGAGTCGCAAAACGAGTACAAACTATATCACAAATCAGACAATAAATATCAGATATTATCAAACACTATCAGTCAGGTCCCACATTTTAAATCTGAATCACATAGAAACTCACTAATCACTCTTTAAATGCATTTCAATGCTGCTTTAAAAACATGAGAGATTAAAATAATACGAAAAGATAGTAGCAACTTTTACGTTTTGCTCTGTAATGAACAGAAACAAACTTTACTTTAATAGGACAAATGTTTTCGACATTGTTGGCCATATCCTGCAATTTTCGTGTCATTTCCAAATGTGTTCATTCATCACCTAATCAATCACTTAGTTGGTAGATCTTTATGAAATTCACCTCAAAATCCTTTCAAAACTTTCTCCCTGTTTCATTCTCATTCCCATTACCAGTGAACAACATCCAGGCAATGCAAATGAAATCCGACTGTATTCAAATTTATTACGTTACGTGTAAAATGTACTGTCGCATCAGGAATCTACAGATCTAACTTAACACTAAGTTTCATCGCCTCCAGTCGTCATCACAGCAAACGATTAGCCTTTCCACTATTCCTTGATGCAAGAACACGAGGACCGAAGGGACGCCGTGAGAGCATGTTGTTGGACCCTGATAAGTGATATTTATAAGACTCAAGGGTGGGGAGAATCGTTTGGAAACTGGCTCCATTAAACTTCCCTCGTTGAAAGATCCTGAGTAAGAGTGTTAATAGATTCAAGACATCACATACTGTGATTGTACAATTGCTTGAGTTGGAGTACTTTTAGGTTAAAAGGGAATGTCAATATGTCCCTCCTAAATAGACAAAATGCTTCTTTTTTTCTTCTTTTTTTTTCAGCCACTCTTTCTACCAGAGTATTGCTTTCAAGCATACGAAATTTTATCTTATGTATAACATCATTAGTAAATATTTATTTAAAAAATGTGAAAGCAAAATAATTGGTAATTTTTTATACTTTTTGAATTTAATTTTTTTTTTATTATTTCAGTTAAAAAGTTTTTATGATCTGGCTTATAATTACTTAAAAATTAACAATAAAAAAAAACACTAGTTATTTTATCTTCAAATTTTTTATAATGAACTTTTATTACTGATGCCTGTAATTAAATTTCCTATACTTCAAAGCAATACACCAGCAGAAATTGTGACTGCAAAAAGTAAAGTATTCAGTCTGACTGACGGGTACTTAAAGGTTAATAAACAATCTGTCCTTATAAGATTAATATTTTCAATCAATTATACTACAACTTCCATCAATTAGAAACACTCGGAGAAACGAGATCTCGTGCAAAATTCATTTCAAATAAAACAACTTTTTCTGTGACATTAACTGTCAAAATTTTTGAATAACTTTGTGCGGTAACGTAAAGACTTAAAGGTACTTTATGGTCACTGTGTTTTAGACATTAACAAGCTATTGATAAATGAATTTATAAAAAGTTTCCGGACATCTCTAAAATTTGCTGTGTTAAATAGATTACGACTTTCTAATTCATGTACTGAATTCAGTTTTTAATATGATAACCTTTCCAAAATCTGAAGCACATGAGCAGTATATCTGTTTACAGTAAAGCTGTTTAAATTAAATTGTCACCTGAATATCACATGAATGACGTTGATTAAATTGCTTGTTTGTAATTTTTTCTAGCATGTTTCTTGAAACCACAAATAGCCCATTGTTTGTTCTTATTCCAAGATGAAGATTTAGGCACCTAATTTAAAAAAAAAAAATTAAAATTATTATGTTGAAAAAATGTTTCGGTATCCATCACAGCGAATCGAGCATCAGAACATTAGTAACAATGTGGGCATCAATGGACGCTGTGACCAAACATGGTGAAAATTACTTCCTAGTATTTTAAGTCGAGTTTTAAGACTCTCACAACATCATCTCGCTTATCTACAGTAGTCACATAAGCATTTACTCGGTGGGGAAATGGCCTCTACAACCCCCAAGAGGGAACAGAAACTTGGAAGAGGGGATGGAGGCAAGGATATGAAATAAAAGGAGATAGAGGTCTCTTAAACATTTCTATGATATTCTTTGTATTACGTCACAGGAAAGGCTTTACTCAGGGCTGGCTTAAGGCGTGTGCCATCGCACACATGCAATTTTGAGGAGGACGCCGAAATTAGAAAATATATTTAAAAAATAATATGGTAAAAATTTTAATTTTTATGTAATTTTGAGTGCAAATTAGCCTAACCTACCTAAAGACAACTCTTTTGCAAAAAAGATCCAACAGCTTTGCAATTTTTCCCATTGAAAATAATATTTCATATTCGTTAGATTATGATGCACTGATAAAAACATTTTCAGCGGCTAAATCTAGGAAGATCCACTGCTAAGTGTGTAATACAAATTATTTTAAGCAATTTTCTGCAATATTTTCTAATATTTTTCCATGAATATTTAATCAAATAGACTTTTGTTTTAGTTAAAAAATGTGTCTGCCCTTTTTTATCTGACACAACTATGAACTAAGTAAAAGAATTGAGGAGTTTGCTCTTTACACAAGTACAGTACAGCATGCCTATGGAAGTTTGAAAAATAAGTTAAAAGAATTAGTAATAGAAGAAGTCATTTTAAAACATAGCCAAAAGGTACTAAATACTTAACTTTAATATTTACTACTTATTCGCTTTAATTTTTGGTTTTGAATTCCTTTAAAATTGCAACTTCAGGTACTGAGTTCCAGCAAATTTCAGTTCTAGAGCACCCATACGGAGGGTTTTCTATTTTCATTGTAAGGGGAGCCACAACATATTCTTGCCTTTCACGGCATTTTGCTCTTGGGCTTCCCTGAATAAAGATAAAAATTACAATGTACGTCTCCCGTTTAGAATATTCACTCTCAGTAAAAGACAAACCAAGGAATGATATCTTTCACTTAATCAAATATTTGCTTTTGACGCCATCAGAAGGGTTCATTTCGAGGAGGGTTTTAATAGAGAAAAATCATTATTTTTCTTAATTTTATTACTCTAAATAATCTTATCATTACAAACTATAAGAATAAAGAGTGTCATTAACATGCTCGGAAGTTGAAAATTTAATAACATTAATAACATGAGTTGTAGATAGTGCTACTATAATCTAAATAGATATAAAGATGTTTTTTGTTTTTTAAAAGATTCAGGTTAGTGCAATTCCTCAATTAAATATTGTGATACGCATTTAAGGATGTTGCATTTGCAAAAAAAAAAAAAAAAAAAATAGTTCATCAGTGCTAAAATAAGTTCTTTGGAATTAGCAATATACTGTTAATCACACACAACCCGGTTATATTAACAAGTCCATATACAATAATAAATATGAGATTGTCGAAGTTATGAGGCAAATCTCCCAATATGAAGAGGGGATGAACTTTACGAGACAAGTTACCTTTTGAGCAACTAGCCTTATTGCTGTCGGAAGTACGCCCCTGTTATCTATGGGTCAGACACTTACCGTAGGGCGTTAAAAATTCAACTCGTCGATGCGAGGCCGCACAAAGGGCTGTGGCGTGTTACGGGGCTGTTTCCTTGCGAGATAGCGGGAATGAATTTGTTTGTGGAAAAAGTTAGTTTGAGGGGAAACAAGGGTGGGAGCATGTTATGTGTTTTGTGGTACGTAATAAAAGTATGCGGTGGTGAGAGATGTTGTGTTTTGGGATTGGGTTTGAAATGGAAGTTGGTTTAAAATTTTATGCAAGGGAAGAGTTGCAAAGAAGGACATGTATTACGAGGGTGTTCGTGCGAGAAGATAAAATTGCAGTGCTAGTCATTGTTCGAAAGGAAACATTAAAACTGCTGACTCGTTAGGAAACAAAAAATTTTGGAGTAGGATATATTTTTTTCGTAGTTTTCATTTTTAATATGAAAACATTTTGATACTTAAAACATTTTTAATGTTAATTTTGGTTTTATGTGCATTGTTTACGTGTTATTTCTCAAAACTTTCACATGGGGTGCAGAATTTGATAGATTAATAATTCTTATAAAGTCACTTTTCAGTAAATGTTTGAGTTGTTCCGGAATATGTTTGTAAAGAATTTACCAGTCGGGGCTACAGTAAGACGCTGACCAATATTGACTCGAGACTGACCGATGTGAACCGTTGTAGACTGGCTTTTGATACTGATTCTGGCTAATTTCGCCTAGTGCTGGATAATGGGCATCAGCAAAACCTTACTACTTGTAAATATGATATCGGTTCTCGATGTTTACATTCAAAATGTTCTTTGAGAATACTCTTACATTTTCTTCTCATAATTTCATTTTCCGACATTGTGAAAATATCGCCCACATAGATTGAAAGTACAATTCTTCCTTCTTTCAATTTTAGAGTGTAAACACAGGGATCTACTTTATTTCTCTCAAATCCAACTGACTGAAGTCACTTATCCAAGTATTCACCCCAACACCTGAAACTTTGATTTTACCCGGACAATGCTGTGTTATACTTGCAGTACACTTTTTCTTTGCTTGAAGTCCTTCAAGTACTTTCATGTAGATTATTTCATCTAACTTGCTGTGAAGATATGCATTTGTTACATCATATTGGTCAATTGTCCACTTTTCTTTGATTGCTAGTGTGGTTAAGAGTGTAGTAGTTTCGAAACTTGAAACTGGTGCATCACCAAAATTTATTCCTTTTGCTGGTAGAATCCTTTCGCTACGTCTCCCTCGTCTTTCTTGCTAAAAAAATACATCTGCTCTGGATTGGTTTGACACCATTGGGTAGTTTACCCAATGTCTAGACGTTGTGCTTTCTCAAATATTCCATTTCTTCCTCGATTGCGCTCAACCATTCTGATGCATGAGGACAGTTAAGTGCTTTTTTTACAAGTTTGGAATTGTTTCCTCTTAGATTAAATGAACTGATTCTGTTGGTTCTTTGAATTCCTTCTTTGCAAAAATTTCACTTTTTACTTTTATATGGCTTCTAAGTGTCATTGTGTGACTCTCGTATTTCTTTTCTGCTAACATTTTTTTCTTTAGTTCTAAGCCGCTTTTATTGGTGCTCAGTCGAATTCGATTGGTAGCTTAGTCGAATCTTCATCTGAAACGTCATCGTCTAAAATTATTTTTCGAGGTGGTGTTTTTAAAGATTGAAATGTTTCTTCTTTGAAAACTTAATCTCTAGATTCTAAAACTTTACGCTTTTCATTTATCCAGATCCTCCAACCGTGTCCATGTAATGCATAACCAATCAAAATTCTTTTTTCAACACTGGCTGCTAGCTTAGATTTTCTTTTGGGTGCCGGGATACATTTGTGACTATTTCACATTCAATTACACCCGTAGATGTTTTATACTAGTTTTTTTTTTTATCAAATCACAATTCATAATGCTCTCGGGCCCAATTCTGCTGTCAGTTTCCAAGAAATTATTGAAGTGGACCACAAATACTATTAAAATTTGTTTATGAAAATGGTGGGTGATGTGCTCTGTAACAACTTCAATATAACCTGTCTATTTTTCTAAATACGTGTTCAAGCAAGCTTTATTTCTTGCAGGTAGGTTTTGGACACACCAGTATCAAAAATAGTTTATTTTTTGTTTATGAAGATCTCCTAGGTACATAGACAGAAAAACTTCATTAACAGGAATCCATTTTAGATAAAATAATTGAAATATGGATGAAATGCAATATAAACACATATTTATACAATTAAAAATACCAAACTCATAAAAACCTTACTTTAATTTAATGCAAGCTTTTACCCTCAAAATATTTTTTTAAAGAGAAACTTTTATTTTATATTTAAACAAAAAAAATCTTTATAAAATAATTAGAAACACTGTTAGAATTCAACAGAGCCTTAAAATTCGATAATTAAAGCAGAATGTATAAAAATGCGAATTTTTACAACTTCCCAGTGAGGAAAATTATGTAGAAAAAGTCAGGAATTATTATTCAAACACAAAAAGAGCTCTGTACATAAAACTGATAGTTAAATGCGTTGGGAGAGAGTTTTTTTTTTTTTTTTTTATGATCAGTGAAGCGTGTTTAGGAATTCAGATCGTGCTGGTCTTTGATCAAGCCGACCGTAAAATCGTCATCTTTTTTCAAACTCTCTTTTTCATTTGCATTTTTGGTCTTTTCACGTTTAATGTATGTGCTTAGGAGTGGGATAAGGAAATTGGCGACGACTACAAATCGTCGAATCAATTTTCAATTAAATGTTTACGAGACAGTATTCCGAAGAAATGATGACACAGCTTTTAATAAATAAAAACTATAATTCAATCTTCCTTTGAAGGCTCACAAATAACTTCGAACAAGAAAACAATAGATATCAGCTTTCAATACAAGCTACTGTACATTCCTCTTCAAACACAGCATTGATTCAGGCTCAGAAGGTGAACATCGAAAACTTTCCGAACAGCAAACGATTCTCAACATAATTAAATCAGAAAAACAGAATTTAAAAATTTTGTTTAGTTCGTTATTAATTCCCCCCTCCATTTTTTTTTAATTATAATATATATTACAAAACGAATTCAAATAGGGCTACAGCTTTGAAATTTTCAACATAAATAGTTATGGCCTTCTAATTGGATTTTTGAAAAACAAAATAATTATTATTTTTTTTTTAATTAATTAACAAATATTTTACAAAACGATTTGTAATTGGGTTACATTTCTGAAATTTTCAACACAAGTAGTTTTGGTTTTCTAATTAGACTGACAAAAAGAATGTTAAAATTTCGATATGTTTTTCAATTAATTTTTTCACAAAAAGTGACTTCGAATAGGCCTAGATCTCTGAAAGTTTCAACATAAGTAGTTTTAGCCTCTAATTTTGCTTTCCACAAACAGGTGTTAAAATAATCTTAAAGAGGTGTTGTATTATTGTATTAACGGGGATTTTTTTTTTCTCGACAAGGGAGAGGCTTCCAATATTAAGTCCTTACGTAGCAATTAGATTTTAGTGAGTGAAGTGAACTTATGCTTACGCAGCAATGAACCTTTTAAAGAGTGAAATAATCCTGTGCTTATGTGTCCATGAACTTTTCAGGGAACGAAGCGAACTCTATTTTCGTAGCGATGAACCTTCCTGCAAGCGAAGCGCCAAAAACTGGGTCCTATACACGAACGACAGATTTTCGCAACGCGAGACCTCACAACTAGCTAATATATAGCACTTGTTAAAATTTTGTATTTAGCTAGTCCTTAATATTAAATTCGATTTTGTTTGCGTCAGGCTTACAAATCTCCGATGATGATTAAGGCAGATTATTTTGGGAAATATTTTATGGCTGTTGGCGATTCCCATGATCACAAAGTTGGCAGCCCTGGATATTTTTGTTTTAGATGGCGTTCTAAACATATTTCATTGCACTTTTTGATTTGCTTTTTTACTAACTTCTAATATTTTTTGCAAATGGAATTGATCTAATCCTCATAGATTTTCATTTATTAATTTATTTCATTATTAATTAAAACCAAACATGGTAAATTGTTTTGTTCCGCGCTGTACTTCATATTTTGGAAAGACAGCAGATGTTAATTTTTACGAAATCTCCTTGGATCCGGATCAACGCAAGGGATAGGTAAAAGTGATTTACGGAACCAATTTACACTAACGACTCGTCATACATTGCTCTTTTGTCATTTTTTTCATTTGCAATCAGAAATATAGACAAAATCCTGATACCGTAATTAAAATAAAATAAAAACATAAAGAGTAATAAAATTAAGTTAATATATAAGTAATAATTAAATAATTTAAATTAAAATATAACTTAAAATAAAATCCGTGGGTGGAAATCGCATTTATCCAAAAAATTCAAACCACATTTATCGTTACCAGCAATGTATGAAACGCCAGCATTCTATAGAATGCATGTCGTTTTTAGTCAAAGTATAAAGCGTAAGGGTTACTATATACTTTCTCTAGGCAAGAAGTAAAATATATTTATAGGCACACGTTAAAAGTCAAGTACCTTGTCACATGATATTCGAAATGAACACAATATCCACAAAATTGATATTTTTTATCACTTGCTCAAAACTCTAAAAAGTAAGGTGTGAGCACGATTCGCTCTATAAAAGGAAAAATTTCGACCCCTTACGGCCAATTCAACCAGAAAAAAAAATACCCCTACCTATTTCGGGCAGTCGTTTGTAGCATTTCAACCTCAAAATTACTTTTTTTAATTAGTTTGTATATCTAGAAAGTAAGGTTGCGCGTTTTAAAGCTCATATTTCATAATTGGCCACCAAAATATAGTTCTGATTTGTATTGGTACATAGTTTCCGGTTCAACAGCACAAAAGCTATAAATAAAAGTAATGTTTTCATACTCCTCCAAATAGAATTTGTCACTCTGTAGAATGCTTAGATATTATATACAATGCCTAGGTATTATATACAATGCATAGGACAAGTATATAGTAATTCTCATATTACATACTTTGCCTAAAAACAGCAGGCATTCCATAGAATGCCGGCGTTTCATACATTGCTGGTAACGATAAATGCGGTTTCCGCCCACGGGTATTATTTTAAGTTATATTTTTATTTAAATAATTTTTTTTTTTATTATTTATATTTCACTTTTATTATTACCAATGTTTTAATTTTATTTTTGTTACGATATCGTGTTTTTGATTTCGGTGATATTTCTAATTGCAAATGAAAAAAATGGCCTAAAAGCAATGTGTGATGGGTTGCGTTCCAGACGCAAGTTTTCCAGAGATGTAGTTTCAGATAAAGTGACTTCATATTTAATTTGAGCCGAATGAATCGTTTTTCCCTCCAAAACTAAAAAGAAAACTTAGGTTGCAAATAATAATAAAAAAAAAAAAAAAAAAAAAAAAAAAAGTAAAAAAATTTAAAAATCACGCAGTGAACAGAAATTTTTGTTTTTATTAACTTTTCGAAACATTTAGAATTGAATAAAAAAATTAAAAAAAATTAAAATACGGAAATTGTTGTCCATTGAACCAATAAATCTACTGACATGATGGAATCATAATTTTTTTTTTCTCACTCACTTTGGTCAAAAAATCGAATTAAATTAACTTAATCTTCAAAAATATCACTTATCTGAATTTATTTTTGTATTTAGAAAATATAAACAACGGAAAATAATTTGAAATTCATGAAGACAAAAGATACAACACTCAACAGTGACTTATCCCACTGATAAATTAAACGAAATGTGATGCCTCTATTCAAAAGATTTCCATCAATTCATTTGTGCTCTTTTATGAAAGCTGGAGACTTGTTTTTACTTTTTGTTATTTGCGTCAATTTTAACTCATTTTTATTGTGCCGAAAACTCAGGTGAGCGTTAAATATTCCGCTGTCGAAATCAGAAGAGGAGAAAAAAAAAGGAAAGTTTTCAAAACCTTGTTGCCACCAAACTGAAAGAAAATAATGATTAAAAATCACGTGCTTTACTGAATCTGCAAGTATTTGTTCGAAAGGAAAAATTCTCCGAGCACAAATTGCACGGTAAAAGACAGCGGATTAAGTTAAACGATTAGAACTAGGAATGTGGAATTACACTATTATACTAATGTCAATTTGTGCCATTTACTGTTTTTATATTTTCATCATTCATTTAGAAAAAATTGCCAGTTTGGCGATAATTTTACAGTAATTCTTATATGGATCTTTAAAAAGAAAATTGCCAAATAGATAGTTTTGGCGATATACTTTTTTATAATTCTTATATTATCCTTTCTTATAAGTGAAACTGAGGAGAGGAGAAAAAATGATCGTTGATGAGGTATGCTAAAGAAAATAGAACTCTGTATTAAAGGCATTCGTTTTTCAACTTTTTAAGCCATTAATGCATTTTTACGAGAATTACAGAGGTGGGGATGTTTAGAAAACCTTAAAAGGTATTACCACAGCGATTTTGGATAAAATTGTTAAGGCCATTTTTTTGCAATTACTGAAAAACATGAATTTTTCCATGGTAGCTACCTTATGCGCGTGCGCGACTTTGAAAAAAACCTTAATGGTAGGTCCATGTGCCATCACCAACCCGCACACCAAATTTGAACATAGTAGGTCAATTTGTTCGGGAGTTATGCTGACCACACACACACAGAAAGACATTTTTTCTAGATCACTTTTTTGAAATCAGGATGTCCCGAAACGTGGAAAAATGCACACAAAAAAATCGATGATCTGCACAAAAAAAAAAAAATTGAAAAAAAATAATATCTTCCGATCGCGCATTCACCTCAAAGTTCGGAGAAAATACAAAAAATAACTATTTTTCCTAAATTTTTAAAAATTTCTAAACGTTATATATTTGAAAGGAAATAGTTTGCAATGTGTAGTGAAAGGGTGGTATAACACAGGAAAACACTATTTTATGCATTTTTAAAACATATATTAATAATAAAAAATACTCAAAAGTTACATTATTTGTAAGAAATAATGATTTTTCTGTAAAATGGGTACTAATGTTATTTCTTACATTTTTAAATTTTTTTATTTTAAACATGCTATTATTCATTTGGTTCACTTTTTTCTAGAGCTTTCTATCCCAGTGATGCACTTTGAAAGACATTTTTGTTGAAAAGTCACACAAACACAAATAAAAATAAATCATATTACAGTTCCCTTAAAAAAATATATTTTTATTTTACATTTTAAATGAAATCCCTTAAAGTTACTTTAACAGTATGGAAAGGTTCTTACAATTCATGATTTATCATGTGAATTCATAATTTTTCTGGATGTAAATTTTCCAGATTGTTAGCTCTTCAAATTATACGTTCAAAAACAACACTGTGCAGGTTGTAAAAGATTATTTTTGCCTTTGGTTGTCTGATAGAATTTTCTGGGTTTTCACCCATCATGAAGCGAATTTGTAGTTTTTCCCATTGAAAACGCAATATGTCCATCTTAAAATTTAGAATGCTCTCAATAGTAAAGTTGATTTTGGAATGTTTCGTTTTCGTATAATTGCACCACTCTAAGTCCATACCACTGGGTGTCCGGATACTTTTGGCCAGATAGTGTAGTTTCTTCTTTACAAGATGGTAGTACTAAGCTTCAACTCGGAGTTCCTAAGTTATTGTCTGGAACTGGGTAAGCAGCAACATATGCTGTTTTAGAGCCCTTTCAATCTTGAAGTGGAAATCCCAATTAATTGCTTGCGTTTCACTAAAACCACAACAAAAAGTAGATTTAATGGAGCATATACTCTTCTTGGGCAAAAAATATGTAGAACCTCTTATGGATAGCTTGTTGTGATCACAGGTTTGAAGTTCTATTTTCCAAGGCATTCGGTGTGTGCTTTGAACAATTTACTGAGCCTGAAATCCTTTATTTAAGCGATTCCGAGAAAACTTTTCCAAGCTCAACCACCATGAACCAAAAAAGCAATCAGTATTCATAATTACATAGTATAACGTCAGGCAGTTTCAAAAAGGTATTTTCTGATCAACTTCAATTTTAGCTGAATATACCACCTATTTCCTTAATATACCAGTTAAAAACTGATAGACTATGGGACAAGAGAGAAAAATACGCTTACAAAAAGATTTCGTTTGCCATCAAACAAAACTACAAAAATGTGTTACTTAAGCATTTTAATGACTACATTTTAACGAAAATGACGATGTTCCCATGTTTAAATATGCACATAATTTATAAAATAGCAACTATATTGAGAACTATTTTTCCCGACTTGTTTGCAGACATTATTAGAATCGCCATGAGATGTCGCAGTCAAAATTATATCAAGATTTAAAAAATAGCATTTTTAAAACTTTAAGTTATTTTTTTATATTACCCATTATCATGAAAAGTATTAATACGATCTTAAACATCGTTTTATATTCATTTTTTGATTATATTTCCCCTATATTTAAACATGCGTTGTAACCTTCCGCCATTTGTTATTGTTTACATTCTGCCATAGAGACGATAGACGAATTCAACAATTCAATTTTTTCCCCCTTTTTTTCCGAATACTATACTTTCTTAACCCTTTGTAATACCAAGGCCACACTGGATTGAAACGAGCGCTAAGACACTCGCCAGGCCGTGACAATTTTCAAAAGTTTATGGGTGCGAAGGAAACAAATTGTTAGTTCCGTTTTCTTCCACTAAACAAGGGTGGCGCTGTAATCCAACCAGATTTGAAACTGCAATATAGCAATATTAACACACTTGTTTTAAATCAATCGGGTTGAAATTTGGCAGATCGATTCGATGTCTATGATAATGCATTTTATCATATTTTGGGGGCATTCTATCACATTTCTCTGTCACTAAAAGGTGAGTCTTGCATCTTGAGATACTAAAAAAAAACTTTCCATCATTCAATCGCTCTGAAATTTAACAGATAGATTCGTTGTCTATAAGGTTGCATTATATCATGTATTTGGGGGTATCACTGTCACTAAACTTTTGCTTTTCCACAAGCTTCTATCTTCAAAAGACTAAAAAACCAACTTGCAGTCATCCAATCTAGCTGAAATTTGGCATATAGATTCAATGTCGGTAATGTTGCATTCAATCAAGTTTTTGGGGCAATCATTATCACAAAACTCTCTTTTACAAATGCCTCAATTGGAGCTTGGCATTATTCATAAATCTATTTTCGGTCATCCAATCGAACTAAAATTTAAAAGATAGATTCGTTGTCGATTGCATTATATCAAGATTTGGAGGATGTAACATTTATTGAAAGGCCGCTTTTGCACACGTTTCTATTTTTTACTTCAGACTTATCAGTTTTTACTTTCGTTCTATTATCCAGATACCCAGCTTAATCAAACATACTTAATTTGGCGATATTTAATGATTGAAATCCTTGATAAAACTGAAGGTTTCCTCTGCTTTCTGGACACCATGTATGATGGGTAATCTGGGAAAACACTATACTAAACTTCAACTTAACTAGACATCACTTAGACGGTAGATCGTGACAGTGCTCATAGGTATTTAATCCATTTTGGCGGAGTGAAGACATAATTCTCGCCAAACCTTACAGCGTTTTGTTCTCTATTGGGTTGTGGTTTGGCGAACATGATGCTTTCACGCCGCCAAAATGGATTAAATACCTATGAGCACTGTCACGATCTACCGTCTAAGTGATGTCTAGTTAAGTTGAAGTTTAGTATAGGAAGTGTACCCTTTTTAGTCTCTTTATCTTCAAGCCTTCAACGAAATCAACAGATTTAAAATGCAGACTTCAGACAACAGTAGAGGAAGACTTGTCATCAATGTGTAGATTAGACTAGCGTCTGGAGCATGAATCATCACACATTGCGTTTTGGCCATTTTTTTCATTTGCAATCAGAAAAATCGCCAAATTCAAAAACACGATATCGTAACTAAAATAAAATTAAAACATAAATAATAATACAATTTAAATTTAAATAATAAGAAATTATTTGAATTAAAATATAACTTAAAATAAATCTCGTGGGTGGAAACCGCATTTATCGTTACCAGCTATGTATTAAACACCAGCATTCTGTAAAATGCCTGTTGTTTTTAGGCAAAGTATGTAATATGATAATTACTATTTACTTCCCTAGGCATTGTATATAATACCTAAGCATTGGATATAATACCTAGGCATTCTTCAGAATGACAAATTCTATTTAGGCAAAGTATGAAAACATTACTTTTATTTATAGCATTTGTGATGTTGAGCTGGTAACTATATACCAATAAAAATCAGAACTATATTTTGGTCCCCAATTTTGAAATATGAGTTTTAAAACTTGCAACCATACTCCTTAGATATACAAACTAATTAAAAAAAGTGATTTTGGGGTTGAAATGCCACAAAAGACTGCCCGAAACAAGTAAAGGTATTTTTTTAGGTTAATTTGATCATAATAGAAAAATATAATTAGTAGAAAAATTAATAGTTAATTTGATCATAATAGCAACGAAAAAGGTCGAAATTTTTCCTTTTAGAGTGCATATTCAATCAAGTTAAAGGCAAATGAAAAACTGTTTGTAAAAAGGGTACATATCTTTCAGATTTTACACCACGAATTTCAGCTCCTATGAAATCGGGATTCGTTCTAAAGAAGGGAAAAATCACTAGCGAATCTATTTTCGGCCAGCTATCGGACTGCCCTCTTACGAACCCATGTAAAATAGGCATTGTTTGAAGAACAAATTACGCAAACGGTCTAGTTATAGTCATAATACTGAAAAGAATAACGTAACAGAAAGGCGGTGATCGTAGGTAAATAAAGAAATGAAGGAGAAAAAGTTTCATCGGAAAGTGACGTCAAATCTAACCAGCCAATGATGTAACGTTTTGCGGTTACGTCACGATTCCACTGTTTTTACGATTTTTCTTCCTTCGATATTTAATTAAATAAATTTTTAATCGCAATATAACTAACATATTCGGAATCAGCTTTGCTTTCCTTATTAAAATTTATTGCTTTTTACCATTTTTTAAAAATATGCAACTTCTCCATTGCAAAAGTATAAAATAATACTAAATAAATGTTCCAAAGTAAAAATTAGATGTTCATTCAGAAATTGTCATCAAATCCAAAATAAAATATACTATTTAACATTTAACTCCTTATAATTAGCATATTTTTGAACAATGATTACTCGAGTTTTATGAGACCAAGGAAAGAAATTATAGTTGGAAATTGTCGTAATATCATTATTTTTGTTATAAACCTCTATCTAGTTTCTCTAATATATAACTTAATTAAAAGAATTTTTTTAACTTGAAAGTAGAAAAAATCGCAATTTCTTAAAAACTTTTACATTTAAAAATCAAGCAAAATTCATTTTCTTTTCCAATTAATTTGACTGAGGTTCGAAACATATAGTAGTTAATGCAGATTTGAATTCTCAAAACATTTTTCAAAAATATCAAATTAAACCTCAGTTATTGCTGTTTAAAGGAAGTTTCACGTGCTAAAAGCACGATTTTTTAGATAATGAGTTTAAAATATCCAAGTTTTTTAACGGTATAGTGGTTAGCGTACTAGCTTCTAGACCGCGAGGTTGCGGGTTCGAGTCCCGTGTTGGCATGGGTATTTGTAAATGTATGTTGGCTTGTCTAATGACGAATGTTTCGGCGCATTATAGCCCTCGTGTTGCTGACGGCGCCAGATAATCTGAATACAACCAATATCCAAGTTTCTTTTTAGAACAAAATTGTCAGTCGCTGTCTTTGTTTATGTTAGACAAAGTATCAAGAAAAACACACCCGGTTACCAACAAATCGCCATTTCATTTTATTCTTCGAAAGCTACCACAAAACAATCAAAACACACTTCTTTACTTTTTAAAAATACTATCTCGTGCAACAATGTTTATAAAATTATAAAAGCCGCTGGTTATCCTGCGGCTGGTATCTATCATAATAAACAGTTGTAAGCGCTTTATTAATTCAGAAACATAACTCTTCCCCCTACCCCCCAAGAGTAGTATTAAATTATAATTTAAAATAATCAAACTTTATACACACTGAATACCCCTAAAATATTAATAAGAGAAAATTATGTAAAAAGAAACTTAAACAAATTGAAATGCAACTTCAAATGAAACAGCGTAATTAGTTCACCTTGAAAGTTAATACATGAGATATTGTCTCCAATTCACAGTCTCGAGAGAGCATCAGAGTTGCTCAACTTCTTTTAGATAATTGTTTTTATTGGTTTTCTTAAATATGGAAGTTTCATGCAGTTCTCCAAACTCTTCATCATCTTCGAAAACAATTCCCACTGTTTGCGCTCTAACTACGTATTCCCTGAGTTTATTGGCATGTAGAAGTCTCAAATTATTCATTGGCATCCTCACGTAATACGAATCTGGATATTTCCTCTTCATAATTTCAATTGGACCAGTCCATTTAGAGTATAATTTGTTGGTGGAATCAGGGATCAAAGCCTCTACAAGATCTCCCGCTTTGAATCCATGTACCGTCTTCGAATATTGTAATGATGGCTCTCCTGTTGCCGCTTTGTAATAAGCTCCGTTCGTTGTGTTGCTATTTCAAGTATTGTCTTTTATGTGGTGCTAGACTTACTTAGTTTATAAAGTAAATAAATTTTCTCTGTCCATGTAGAATTTAGAATAGCTAGAGGTCCTCTTGGCTCCCTTTCATACATCAAGAGAAACGACGGTACTCCTGTGGTAGACTTCGGAACCTCTCTAAATGCCTATAATAGGAAAGAAATATGACGATCCTAGTCTCGCTTATCTTCTCGAATTACATGGTATAGCATAACCTTGAATGTTTGATTCATCTTTCTACTACCCCGTTACTTTCCGGAGGCCCTGGAGTGCAAAAACGTAGACAAGCTCCCATCTTCTCCAAACATTCTTTGGTCAATTTTGATGTAAAGTTTGAAGCATTATCTAAGACAATTGCCTCTGGCACACATATTAATCTTGAGAAGACTAATTATCTTAAGTTTCCTCTCGCTTTCCAAGATTTCCCTCACAGACACATTGTAGTTGCCACCACTCATTTGCCATTTGAATATGCATCCAGCGACAGTTTCGGTTTTGATCGTTGTACGCATAACCAGCTTCCATCATCGCGACGAACTTTATGATCTCGTATTATGAACTGGTCTTGAAAATGCTTGATACAAACAACAGATTCCGCAGTCGGCTCAAAATCTTCTCTGTGTATGGATCGAATTCACTTTTTTCTGTTTTCGGCATCCTTAGGGAAATAGAAGATTGTAGTATAGGACAAGCCTTTATAGTTAGAGTTGCACCCAGCGACAGCACACTTCCGTGGCATGCCTGTTAATAGTAAAATATTATTAGTATTTGTAAAATAGTAATTTTTGTTTTTATTTGTTTAAATATCTAAAACTTTAAATTTTCTTAGTAAACGATGCACCTTTGATTAAGCAAGTTTTGATCAATACATGGTCAATACACGATAAAGTTTGTATTTTTTAAACCTTGAACTCAGCAAGTTTAATCACACCAATGTGAAAATGGAAATTGAGGCAACATTAAATCCCGCCAACGCTATGAATATTGTACGCTTCGTGTCAATAATTTTCAGAAATTGTGCCAAATAAATTTAGTTGAGTAGTATTTTTATTAGTATTCTATTATCAATCCAAACAAGGGAATGCAATTTGAATAAAGCATGGTAAATAATAATGTTTTCCATAAAAATAAATATTATAGTCATCCTACTTATTCCACATAGTAAGTTATATTAGTAGTTGATGATGAGGATTTTGAAACGTATGTTTGTGTAATTTTAACTTGGGCAAAATTTTGAAAAGTAACAATTTCCTAAAAGTATGCATTTAAGTAACCATGTGCTAATAACAATTTGGTGATGTCCCAATATTCTAAGCAATACAATCATGAAATGTTATAGATATTTTTTAAAACCAACATTTTTTAAGTTACAATCAAAAGAATAAACTGTTAAGTTAACAACAGGCTTACTGGTACCTAAATGCATTGGTGGAAGCATTTAACAAAATAATACAAGTTAACAGAAAAATTTAGTCCTTAAAATATAAAGAATAACAAATGGAGATCACTTACCTAGTTTTATATATTCGGTCTTTTTTCAGCAGATAATTGAAATGCTGTTTTAAGTAGTAAAAGAATAGAATGCAAGAAATTCATCAGTGATAGCGAACTACGAAGCAATGAAATGAATGTTTGTGTGGGGCTCCAACAGTTATGGTGTGATGCACGAGGCTAATAAAATCCCACGCATCAAAGTTTATTTCTTGTTCCTGGATGGCAGTTACGCGTTGCCAGGACAACGTAACTTGGTTTTTACTTTATTTTCCATTTTGTCGTGTTCTATAAATTTATGCAGTTATAAGACGATGAACGTATATCTTTTCCTCATATGAGCTGTGTTTTATAACAGAGGCTAATTATGCTTGTAACTATATTTTGCTTGTAAATAACTGTAAATATTAAATGCTAACATGTCGTCAATTGTCTTGAGTTTACTCATCTTATTGAACCGCATATTGTAGGAAGTTCTATCTATTCGCTTCCCCTAACAACTGGTGACCTGAGGACGTAGATTTTATTTGGATGAAAGAAGGTCTGTGCATTTAAATAGAACTATTATTATCTGATTTAACTTTATATTAAACATGAATGAGAGCGCAGACGATAATTTAAATTCATCAAGTCAAGATAATGTAAAGTTAAAAGTAAACAGAGTGGCGATAAAGCAACACCACCTAAAGTACAAGGCCCAATCACTCTCACTTCTGGTTGCCGTGACGTCATCACAAGAAGTTATACTGAACCAGCTAGATCTAGTTTCTTTACTTCATCCCGATGTCAGCAGCAGAGCACATTCGTATTTAGGCTTAGCAATGGCGTTGATGCTTGGTGGTAGATATTTGTGAGCGTTTTTATTTATAGCTTTCAACAGACTTGTAATTGAATAACCATTTGCGAGCGTTATTATTTATCGTTTTTATTGAGAAGAATGCTATCTATGATACCTGTTGTGTAACTAGTTGTAGTGGAAATCGCAACCCAGACAGCAAAGTGTCCATTTTCAAGTTTCCCGAAGATACGGAACTGCGTCAGAAATGGATCCAATCCATTACCAGAAAAGGATTAAAACCCTCAAAATATTCAAGGGTAAGTACAAATCTTGGGCGTATTGACCTTATATAAATGTTTTTAATAATAAATTTTTGTAAGTTTTTATAAGAAATGTTTTTAAATTTAATTAAACTATAACACTAAATGTGTTCTAAACAGTTTTATAGCAACCATAATTAGTATTTAACTGTTTACTTTAGCTCCAAATAGTAACTAAAAATAGCAAAGTCCCTGTAGTGCATTTCTACTATTTTTTTTTAACTCAATTAACCTTTTTTTTTTTAATTGTTGACCGAAAATTCCGTAGTAAAAAAAATTAAAATATGGTTTGAAATTCCAAGTCCGGTACGAATTTTGCGCCAATGTGATTTTCGCCAAAAAATTTCAATTTTTTTAATGTCAAATGAACTGCTTATAGTTGCCATAATTTGGCGCGATTTTATGTAAACAATTCCAAAAACAAACCAGAATCCGTACCGGACTTGGATATTTAGCTAAAATGTGTATACGAATATATTTATTTCTACATTTTGACTTAGTTATCTCATTTATATTTAAAATGTGTCATCTTAGTGGAAACGGTATAATTTATTTTGTATATATAATTTATTTCCCCTCTTCTTAAAATAATTTATCGAAAAACTTAACTATTTTAAGAAGGCTTAAGCTTGTTTTTCTTGATTTTAAGTATATATATATATTCCTAGGTGTGTATTCTACATTTCCAAAATGAGTATATACGCAGAATTACTGAGGCTTTTGACAGCAAGACAGGAGACTGCTCCGTTAAAGTACCCTCGCCTGACAAATAATACTGTGCCAACTATTTTCCCTAACTGCCCTTCTTATTTATCATCTACTTCAAACATCAGAGAAAGCGTGGTTAAAAAGAAAGAGTAGATTGTGAACTTTAATTTGTAAAAGGCAATTGCTGAAAGTTTACAAGAGATGAAGGAAAAGCAAGCAATGATGACATTTTCATCATTCGAAGAACTCTGTGAAAAGTAAATAACATTTATTTACCTGCTGGGGTGGTCTCATTTGAAAGAATCTGGAATATTGATATTGTTTTAATTAATTTTAAACCCAGAACCTCTTATTACAAAATCAATAGTAGCAGATGATAAACTTTCTTTAAATATTTATATTGATAACGTTCATATAACAAAATTAAATGAAATATGCATACCTTCAAATGTAAACAGCTGTGAAAAGTGAAAAAATTTCCACTTTAATTGAGAATTTAAATAACTATAATTGTAATGATAGAAATCAATTCTTCTCCAAACTTCAAATTATTTGTAAGCATTTTGATGACCTATTAGCCAATGATTTGTTCCATAAAAATTGCACTAATTTGAAAATGCCAATGTTGGCAGGTATGTAATATATCTGTTAAGTTAATAATGTGTGTGTTGTATGTGTTAATATTGTAAATAAAAAAAGTTGATTACTCTAAACCCAGTTCCTTGTTCTTTTTATATGTAAACAATTAAATTGATATGCAAATTCAATATATTATCTGTGTGATAAAAACTTCAATAAAATTTACACTATTAATAAATATATAAATGCCAAAAAATAGAAAAATTTTGTGTTTTATATAATTTTATTTTAAAACCTGTTATCTTGGGAAATATTTGTTTTAGTAATTGAAAATCGAATGAAAAACATTGAATATTTTAATGCTGTATAACAATTTGAAATTTAGAAATGAATTCTCTGAACAAAAAAACTTATTCATGTTGTTTTCAAACTATGCTAAATAATGAAACCACAAAGAACGTAAACCGTCCAACTTCTTTTGATGACGTCACAAACAAGTGGTAAGGCCTTGTCTTTAGGTGGTGTTGGATAAAGCCACCAAATTTTTGGCGACATAAGCCTAAGCTATGGTTTTTACAACTTGAAGCACAGTTTTCTAATGGAAATATTACTCGTGATGTAACTAAATATAACATTGTCGTTGCGTCATTGGATGAAAATGTTTTAGATTTTGTCGAGGATATTTTATCAAATCCGCCAACGGATGGGAAATACGATACTGTTATGAATTTTTCCAGTGAGGCAATGATGGCACAGTTTTTCAGATAAAAACTAGTATTTATTCTCTTCAGAAAATTCACAAAATTTATTCACAGATAACAGTGCAATCACTATTAATCTTCAATACAAGCTTCAACAAGAACAGCTTCGAATATAGCGATTATACAAGCTCACTCCAATAGGTGAACAGAGCGATCGCGATCAGCTTTCAACGAAGTCTGAAGTCAATCTGAAAACTTTCCCGATCGCCGGTCTTTTTATAGCAGGCACGTGAGAACATTCCCGAAATTTCCAGCCAATTCATCGAAAAGAAATATCTCGAAACTTCTCGATTACTTTAGGTGTTGCCACCTTTTTCTAACCTGTATAATCGCTGTTAATAAATTAAAATAAGATAAAAATAAATTACAATAGAATTTTTAAATAATACGTCACTATTTACACTATATACAGACAATTTGTGACAATTGTCGAGGATATTTTATCAAATCCGCCAGCGGATGGGAAATACGATACTTTAAAAAATGCATTGTTGAATAGATTAACAAATACTGAAGAATCAAGGTTAAAAAAGGTATTGACCGAACTTAATCAGGGAGATAAACGCCCATCTGATTTGTTGCGACAAATGAAAGGTTTGGCTGAAACTTCCGTTTCTAAGGAATTGTTAAAAACACTTTGGCTATAGATGTTACTGCAGCAAGTTCAAGCCATATTGTCAATAAGCTCCGATCCGTTAGATAATATTGCGGAGGTCGCAGATAAAATTATCGGAATATTTAGCTCAACAGAATTATGTACAGTGAATCAAGCATCCAGTAAAACTTCTGAACCGAATAATACTAATAACGAAAAAATTAGTTCTTTGGAAATTTGATACATTCATGACAAGGGGTAGATCTCCAAATAAAGCTGAAAATGCTCGAAATCGCAGTCGTTCGCGGTCCAAACCTGCTAGTTATAAACTATGTTGGTATCGTTACAAATTTGGAAGCAATGCACGCCACTGTGTAAAGCCATGCGAATTTAAAGAACTAGCAAGTACTTCGGGAAACTAACGGGCCGGTCGATTGAAGAGGCCAACGACTAAGGCCAAATAAACTGTCGCCTCTTTCTTTTTGACAAGTCTAGCAAGAGGCACTATCTTGTCGACACCGGGGCTTATGTGTCCGTAATCCTACCGCCAAAACCAAATAAGTTGTCCTCATCCGATTTTAAACTTTATGCTGCAAATTCAAGTACAATCAAAACTTACGGCAAGCAACTTATCAGTTTGGATTTAGGCTTGAGAAGACGTTTCAAATGGAATTTCATTATAGCAGATGTTTCGAAGTCAATAATTGGCGCAGATTTTCTTGAGGCGATATTGGTCAATTTTCTTTTGGTCGATAAACAAAAGCGTTTGATTGATCCTTAAACGTCATCATCAGTTCCGATTAAAATAAGTAAAGTACCATCTTCATTTTTAACACCCCTCGATAGTAGTAATTTTGAGCCAGCTATAAATTCTCTTCTGCAAGAATACAAAAGCTTATCTTCAGAAAATATAGAACGAGATAAAGTTAGCTTCAGCCATAATGTCACCCATACTATTGTTACAAAAGGGCCACCCGTGGTGCGTAGATTAGCTCCAGATAAATTAAAAATCGCCAAGGCAGAATTCGACTACATGCTTGAGCGGGGCATATGCCGACCATCAAGCAGCTCGTGGTCTAGTCCATTGCATCTGGTCAAGAAAAAGGATGGAGGATAGAGGCCATGCGGGGATTATCGTGCTTTAAACGCAGCTACACTACCAGATGGTATCCCATACCCCACCTGCATGATTTTACGCACCAATTAGAAGGCTGTACTGTATATACCACACTAGATCTTCATCGTGCCTATCATCAAATTCCCATGGAATCATCAGATATAGAAAAAAACAGCTATTTGTACACCGTTCGGACTGTTCGAATTTCCCTTGATGACTTTTGGACTTCGGAACGCGGCGCAGACATTTCAGCGATTCATGCATGCCGTTCTACGAGGCCTGCAATTCTTCTTCGTCTATCTGGATGACATACTTGTTGCATTTCGCACTAAAGAGGAGCATTTACGTCATCTCAGAACAGTTTTTGAAAGATTACAGCAATTTGGGTTAACATTAAATCTCAGGAAATGCAACTTCGCTCAACCTGAGGTAAATTTTGTTGGCCACATTGTGTCTCTAAAAGGAATTCGTCCAACAGAAGAAAAAATCAAAGTCATCGAAGATTTCAATAAACCCAAACAGTCAAACAACTTAGAAGATTTTTGGGCATTTTAAATTTCTATCGAAGGTTTATACCTCTAGCAGCTCAGCAGCAAGCAAGCTTATACGATTATTTAAAAAATAGCAAAAAGAATGATAATCGAGTAATTGAGTGGACCGACGAAGCGTCAAATGCCTTTACAATCTCTAAAGAATTATTGAAATCTGCTGCAATTTTAGCTCACCCAGTGTCATCAGCTAAACTTGCTCTTATGGTAGAATCTTCGGATATAGCAGTTGGCGGGGTGGTGCAACAACTTGTGAATAAGGATTGGCAGCCACTTGGTTACTTTTCTGTTAAACTAACACCGACACAAAAGAATTACAGCACGTATGATCGGGAGCTGCTAGCTGCATATTCGTCAATCAAGCATTTCCGGTATTTGTTGGGGGGTCGTGAATTTACGTTATTCACTGATCATTAGGGCGTATCGAAAAAATCGAAGTTTATCAAATCTCTTAGCGGTAGTGCGGAAATTTTGTGGACACTCATCAGTAATAAGTGTGTGAAATTTTAAAACTCTGGGTTAATATCTTCTGTCGCCTCAATGGCCCCAAAGTTCCGAAAATTGGGCTAAAACTGTTTAAAATTCAAAAATTCCTAAAAATTCCCATATTTCGTTTAACGATTGGGGGTAGTGGTTAAATGTTAGTATTGTTTAACAGCAACAACTATAATTTTTTTAAAAATTATAGGTTAATATCTTCTGTCGCCTCAGTGAACCGGAAATTCCGAAAATTTGAATAAAAAGGAATACAATTCAATATTAAATCAGCAGTCGCAGATTTCGTTGATCGTTTTGAGGTAGCGCGTAATAAAAATTACTTTTTCCAACAACAAAAAGTATGCAAGAATTATTGGTTAATATCTTCTACCACACTGGGTTTGGCGTACTGCCAGAAAAGTAAAGTGGAACACCCCTATTTTCACCTCGAGAAACAAATCGGAGCGACCAATAAATCACGTGATTATTTTCATTTTTTTTTTTTTTTTTTTTTTTTTTTGTATTTAGTCTAACTCTAGAATATTTTCTTTTAATTAGTTTCGATCTTCATATCAAACATATTTGCAGCAATGTAGTCGTTTCTTTTTAAGGAATTTTTTTACTCGTAGCTTAGTGTCGTAGTCATTTGTTAGTAAAAGATATTGCTAAATATTAGAAATGCAAGAATCATCGCATTCAAAGTTTTCAAGTCGACAAATGCTGAAATGCCCTATTTTTGGAACACCGAAAGATTTTTCACGCATGCTGCCAACACATGAAGACATCATAAGATGTTGCGCCTATGAGAGATGGCGTATTGGTAATGAAACTGATGGAAATAAAGAACCATGCTTCTCTGTTATTGCAGAAACTGTTGCTTTGAAAATTGAAAGTTTATACGTCGATTCATCCATTCCTTCTGTTTCACATAACCGTGTTTGTGATATGATACACGCTTACCATAAAAAATATCGTTCAATCATGAAAAATATAAAACGTGTGGGAAGAAGCAAGACTGCTCTTAAAAATGTTGAGAACTTTAAAACGGAAGCAAAGAAACTATTCGACATATCTTCCTGTAAATGCGCTATTTTTAAGGAGTGTATCTGTCCAAAAGAGAGCAAAGTTCCGCCAATTGAGCAGGCGTTCCTCAAAGACCAAAGAACGGAAAGAAAAATGTTCATTGGAAGTGTTGATGTACCCGAAACAAAACGACTTCAGAAACGTCAAATGCGAGTACAACAAAATGCTGTGCAAAGTAAAAAAAAGGCGACTCCTGCTTCTGTTTCAAGCTTTACTCTGGAAAATGAAGATGAGGTGGAGGTGGATACTAAAGACGCGCCCTACACACCGTTTCTTCAGCAGGATTCAAATAGTCTTCAGATGCGTGTAAAATTGGACAACACAATTATTGTCAGTCAAAGATATGGTGTTTCTAACAGAGCCACGGCTGCTATTGCATCGAGTGTTATGCAAGATTTGGGTTTAATATCGGAATCGAATTCCAGTCTCGTCACAGACAAAAACAAAGTATGGAGGAAAAAATCAAGAGTTTACAAGCAAATGGTATCAAAACTAAATGAAAATCGTTCCAATCTATCTGGCCTTTATTTTGATGGCCGGCATGACAAAACTTTAACATCAGAAACACTCGAAGGGAAAGCAATTCCAAAGAACAATTACAGAAGAGCATTACTGTATTGTATCGGAGCCTGGTTCTTCGTACGTGGGGCATGTTACTCCTGAAAGTGGATGTAGTCTTCATGTATCGAACAGCATTTACGAATACGTAACAAGTACTTTTTTGGATGATTTTAGCAAGCTCACAGTTGTCGGGTGTGACGGCACTGTGGTGAACACAGGAATGTTTACTGGTGTAATTCGGAGGCTTGAAATGAAACTTCAGAGACCACTCAAATGGATTGTCTGCTTACTTCATTTTAATGAGTTGTCATTACGACACTTATTCCAGTCAATAGACGGCAACTCTTCTGGCCCTTCATCTTACACTGGAGACATTGGACGAAAACTTAAAGGATGTGAAAAACTTTCAGTCGTTGCTTTTAATAATATTAAATGCGAGTTGCCACACATTGATAGTAGATTACTCAGTTCAGATCAGAAATACTTATTCGACATTTGCACTGCCATTAGTTCTGGCATTTGTAGTTTAGATCTAGCTAACCGATAACCGGGAACGTTGAATTTGGCCCTTTGGCTAACAACTGCAAATCGAATACTGAGGTTATATATATCTACATCAGACCCATCAAATAAGCTACTAACTTTAGTTGAATTCATTCTAAGAGTCTACACACCCTCATGGTTCCGAATTAATCACTCCATAAAAGACGGTCCTAGACATCTGTGGCATTTCATAAGCTCATCTCGGTACTTGCCTAAGAAGTATTGTGACGTAATCGATCCAGTTATTTCTCGAAAAGCTTATTTTGCTGCTCCAGAAAACATGCTTTTGGCCATGTTGACTGATGAAAGATGTCATATCAGAATCATTGCAGCTCGAAGAATAATAAAGGCCAGAGAAATCAGCCGAGGTGTACGCAGATTCGTTATTCCTGATATCAATTTTGATGCTGAAGACTACATTGATCTCATTGACTGGAAAAATTGTTTTGTGACATCGCCGCCAGTTCTCCGAGAGATAAGTTCTCAAGATCTTTTGAAAATGACAGAGGACGGTATGCAGAAGGCCTGCTGGCACTTCATGCAATTTCCTTCACATACACAAGCAGTCGAGCGTATTGTGAAACTTGTCACGGCAGCCTCCGAGAAAACAGTTGGGCCTGAAAACAGGGATAAATTCATAAGAGCTACTCTAGAATCCAGAAAACACATGTCGAAATTCGAGACAAAAAAGGATTACAAGTAGCAATGCTATCGTCAATTGTATATTTGTAAGGCAATAAAATTTCTGATCCCTTTAAAATGAGGTAAGTGTGACGTGTATTTTTTATTTTATTTTTTTGAAATTTAGCCTTTTATTTTCCAAAATTTGGTGTTGCTGAGCTAGCAGAAGATATTAACCTATAATTATAAAAAATATTACAGTTGTTGTTGTCAAAAATAGTAACTAGTAAGCACCATCCTTAAACTTACAGGGAAATCTGGAATTTTTTATGAATTTTTGAATTTTAATCTCTTTTACCCCAAATTTCGGAACTTTCGAGCTATTGAGGCGACAGAAGATATTAACAAAGAGTTTTAAAATTTCACACACGTATTAGTGATGGGTGTCCACAAATTTTCCGCACTACCGCTAAAAGATTTGAAAAATTTCGATTTTTTTCGATACGCCCTACTGATCATAAACCTCTGGTGTATGCATTCCAACAAAAATTAGAGAAACCTCCTCTCGCCAACAAAGGCATTTGGAGTATATTAGTCAATTCACTCTAGAAATTCAACACATTTCGGAAAAAGACAACATCGTTGCTGATGCACTATCAAGACTAGAGGAGATAAGAAGTCAAATTGATTTTGAATCTTTAGCCGAAGCTCAGGAAAGTGATGATGAGTTAAAAGAACTGCTGGCATCTCAAAACTCTTCATTAAAAATTGAACTAATCCCAATTTTCGGCTCTAATCGTTCATTATATTGCGATACTTCCACAAAATTTAAAAGACCATTTATTCCAGTTACCATTAGGAAAGCAGTGTTCCAAAGTGTTCACAATCTCTCACATCCTGGAATTAAAGCAACTGTTCGATTGGCTACATCAAAATTCATTTGGCCATCAATCAACAAAGACATTCGCAATTGGACTAAAAGTTGTTTGAAATGTCAGAAATCTAAAATTTCTAGACATGTTCATTCTCCATTGCAAGAATATCCTACCGTTAGTCAACGATTTGAAGAAATTAATCTAGACCTGATTGGTCCCTTGCCATCATCGGAAGGATATCGATATTGCCTTACAATAATTGATCGCTACACGCGGTGGGCAGAAGCTATTCCTTTACCTGATATTCGATCAGAGACAGTTTCTGACGCTTTGTTGAAGAATTGGATCACTCGCTACGGTATTCCGCTCGTAATTACAACTGATCAGGGTGCTCAATTTGAGTCTCAATTGTTTCAGGAACTTTCAAAATTTCTGGGTTTTAAAAGAAATAGAAGTACCTCATATCATCCGCAAACCAACGGCTGTATTGAGCGTTGGCATCGTACTTTGAAAGCCAGTATAATGTGCCACGAAAATCCCCAAGTTGGACAAAGTCAATTCCGATTATTCTACTTGGTTTACGCACGACATTGCGTGAGGATTGTCAAGCCACCCCTGCAGAACTCTTGTATGGGGAAAATATAAAATTACCATGTGATTTTTTCAAAAATTCAAATACTGAAGCACAGTCAGAATTTATCAAGAATTTAAAAAGCACAATGGAAAAATTAAAACCCATTCCCTTTCATCATCACTCACAGCAGAAGCCAATTGTATTCAAGGATTTAAAAACTTGCTCACACGTATTTGTCCGTACTGAAAGTGTTCGACACAGTTTGCAACAACCATATCATGGACCATATAAAGTGTTAAGGCGAACCGACAAAATTTTCACTATTCGAATGAAACAAAAAGAAGTTAACGTATCCATAGATAGAATTAAACCCTATTTTTCAGACAGTTTTACAGAACCTGAAAGGACTTACGAAGCAGATGCACTTGGGGAAAATAATTCAAGAAATTTTTCATTGTCTTCAAGTTCTGCAACAGCAACAGAGAAAGCCAAGAGAAACAAAAGAGTGAAGTTTGACATCCCGCCACAAGTGACTAGATCTGGAAGCACAATCCGCATTCCAGCTCGTTATACATGAAGTTACTTCATCGTTCGAGTAACTCATTAGGGGGCGAGTACTGTGGTGCACGAGGCTAATAAAATCCCACGCATCAAAGTTTATTTCTTGTTCCTGGATGGCAGTTACGCGTTGCCAAGACAAAGTAACTTGGTTTTTACTTTATTTTCCATTTTGTCGTGTTCTATAAATTTATGCAGTTATAAGACGATGAACGTATATATTTTCCTCATATGAGCTGTGTTTTATAACAGAGGCTAATTATGCTTGTAACTATATTTTGCTTGTAAATAACTGTAAATATTAAATGCTAACATGTCGTCAATTGTCTTGAGTTTACTCATCTTATTGAACCGCATATTGTAGGAAGTTCTATCTATTCGCTTCCCCTAACAATGGCATGGGCCCCGTCTCGTGACGTCACTCAGGAAAATAAGACGATGGCTCGGGCCTGTTTACTTAGAGATTGTCTTGGCTGGACGCTTGTCTAAATTTGTACATCAAAATCAGGCTAGAACTCGTTTTTTTATTTCGTTTTGGAAATTTCAATATTTTTTCCTTCGTTTTCTTTTATCCTAGGTACTCAATTTTTTTGTCTTTAAAAGATATCACCGAGACGAATCTATGATATTTTTTGTATAATTTTGTGAAGTTCCGTAAGCAAGCTAGAAAATAGTCAATTTCTGCTTTTTCGTTGGAAGTTGTGCAGAGAATAGATACTTACTGTCGTTTCTGCCTTTTTAAAGTTGACGGCGAAAAGACCGTTTGGTCTGATATTTCGTTCAAACACTATAGACACATATCGCTTGTTTGCAGAAAGACTGTTACAATGCGAAATATCCAATTTAATGGAAAAGGGAATAAATATTACAAGGCAATAATCGGATTCATTGAAAAAAACATAATAGTTTTTAGTGTATTGTGTTGCTATCTAGTATCAAGGACCTAATTGGCTCTGTGGAGGACTTTTATTCCCTATGGTGTAAATTTACAATGCATTCAATCTTTTGTATATAGTTTTGCCGTATATTCTCGAGGATAATGTAAATATATTCAATAGTAAACTAAACAAAACTCAGTGACGTAACAGCCTCGTGGGGGGCCTTGACCTGTTGTGCCTAATCCAGCTTACTTGACCCCGGGGTGCCATACAGCAATGTTCAGGTCAGATGGTCAGTCTGACGCGGAACCTCCATTGTTTAGTTCCCAAGCAAGCCTGGCTCTTATTTAATCTACCCAGTTAAGGGAGAAACGGGTGAATCAACCTTGCCCATTCCGGGGATTGAACCGCAGGCCCAGTGCAATGTGCTACCATTGAGCCACTGGGCTACATATTCAACAGTATTCATATATATACTCAGATTCCGTTTGCTACAGAGGCTTAGTTTTTTTATTCACTTTTTGGAACAAAATATGTTTCAATTGTTAAGTTTATTAAAGTGCTTTAAAAATTGTAATGCTCCTGCAGTTCTTCAACCCTCTAATAAGTCTTATTATGTGGTTTTACAGAACATATTTCAAACAAATTTGAAAAGTTCCGCATGAGCTATAGGTGCATATTTTACAAAGTAGACCATATATTTTATCAAATTCAACATACATTTACAAACACCCATGCCTAACACGGGACTCGAACCCACAACCTCGCGGTCTAGAAGCTAGCACTCTAACCACTATACCGTTTGGTCGGCCTACAATACCATGGGATAACTTAACTTTGATTCTACAGAATATGTTTCAAAAAGGTAAAAAGTTTCAATAACATAAAAGCGACGCAATAGTTGGCTACGTGTGAATTTACGACAGAAAATTAGAGTTATCTACAACTAAAATGATTTAAGATAAATTATCTATAATAATAAAACAAGCTGTGTGTCTGTCTGTCTGTGGTGTCCGCATTAACCATAGGAAAGGATGCACTGAACCGCATGTCTCAAATAGTGACCTTACGGATAAAGTTCAGTATTACTACATAAAAAATAGACCAATTCTAATATAATATTAAAAATTAAATCTACTTCAAGATACATGATGGATTCATAACAATTTTGTTCTCACCCGCGTTGTTTAAAAATAAAATGAAATTAATATAATCATCGAAAATATCACGTATCAAACTTACTTTTGTAATTAGAAAATATTAACAACGGTAAAGAATTTCAAATTCCTAAAGACAAAAAATACAACACTCAACTATGCCACTGATATATTAAACGAGATGTGATATCTCTATTCAAAAGATTTCATTTGAATTTATTTATGCTCTTTTCTGAAAGAGGGAGAGAAGCATTCTTTTTTTTGTTGTTTGTGTCAGTTTTAACTCATTATTAATGCACCGAAAACTAAGGCGAGCGTTAAAAATTAAGTTGTTGAAATCAGTAAAAGCCGCAGGGAAAAATAAGTAAAGGTTTTCAAGATTGTAAGAAAATCTAAATATATAAAAATGAATTATGTCTGTGTGTTTATCCTTTATGCATTACTACACCATTCATCAGATCGCCATTAAACTTTGGGATTTTTTAGTGCACACCCGCGAAGGTTTCTGGAGTAAAAATTTGGGATGGAAGAGGGGTCGAACGTTCCAAATTAGGGAAATTCGAACGACCCACTTCCAATGTAGTCACAACTCTGAAAATTGGTAATAATATCAAAAAAGACAAACATAGAATAAGTAAGCTATTCCAATCTCGATTGACCAACTTTAAAGGGTCGAAAAGGGGTCAAACGTTCCAAATTATTCATGCCCTACATCATTCGAATATCCCACTTGCGTTGTAGTCACACTTTATAACAATTTTTTCATACGTTTCGTCCAGAGCCACTGTTTGAAGTTGCGGGTCCAAAATTTGTTGAATATGGTTCTTATACGAAAGATACATGTTCTTCACGTTTATTTATACGACTATATTTACTACTTACAATTTCTAAACTTAATGCTTCCCCTTTTCGATTATATAAATAGAGTGAAAAGCAGTTGAACTAAACCTTGATGGTATTTTACCCTTTCATGAAAAACCTTCAGTTTATCTATTACTACTGCCTGGTTTTCTAGTGTTACAACATTTAAATCCCGCAAAAGAGCACTTGCTAATTGAGGTCACATTCTCTAGAAAATATAGTGCATTTTCTGCCAGCCCTTGTTTCACTTTTCCCTGGTAGAAGAATTTTACTATCAAGTACACTTTCATCACTCGAACTCTGTGACATTGAATCATTTTCAATAAAGTTACCTTCATGTCTCGAACCTAGAGTCATTGTTGGCTGGAGACTCTAAGGTCGTGCAGAAGTGACATGACTTAACAATTGAGTTTAGCTTAAGCTTTATCATAAAATGATATCGACAATGACTCGACAATGATGGCTGTCTATTTCAGCAAGAATATAGATTTTGTAACAGCTTAAACCTGTGGCGTAAAAGCCAATAGACAAGATTCCCTGTTTTAATTAACTTGAATGGTTTTGTTGTGCTTGGAATAAAAAGTTTGGTGGGGAAATATCGGTATTTTTTCGTGAAAGGGAGCCGTTGTCAACATCCAAGTCTGGTACGGATTCTACTCCAAGGTAATTTTTGCCAAAAAATGGCTGCCAAACCATTTTTTTTAATGACAAATGAACATAATTTGGCGTGGTTTTATGTATGATTTTTTTTTTCAAACACCAAAAGCTTACTCAGCTGATCGTCACTCTTTTGTTCGAAAGACAGTAGTATTGCAGACACGTTTATTTGGATTTTTTCGAATAAAGCTTTTTTTTTTTTAAATCTACTTGCTGTAGATTTAACTGTCACAAATTATTAATGACGATGCCTATTTTGATTTTTTGATAATTAATTGCAGCTTTGTAAACAAATAATGTGGAAAATGGAGAGTACTTTGAATGCTTATTTTTTTTTTCTTGAACTTATTGCTTTCTTTT